>VDFB02047230.1:536158097-536466195 GCA_007258455.2 Sequoia sempervirens
GTCCTAAAGTATTTAATTTGATACTTTACCCCTTTTTCTCCTCTAAATTAAATAAATATCCCCTTTTATTTAATTTAGTCATATTCCCCTTTTGAATTAAAATGCATTTTTAATTCATCTTTTCTCTCTCATGGTCACATCCTCCAACTTTGGCAAGTTGGTCCCTAATCCATTTTAATTGCTTCATCTTCTTCTAATTAACTAGGGTTAATATGTGCACACCCTTAATCATCATTAAGGTCACATCCTCCATAATTTCCCACTTGCCTCTAATCAGTCATTAGTCTATCTAACTAAGTACTTGCACAACCTTAATCATTTGATTAGCCTAACCTAATCCTCATCCTATTTATGGCACATGTCCTTGAGTCAACCTTATTAAAGGCTTTCTCCTTTTGGACAAGGCATCCCCCTTCCCCATGTGAATTTTTAATTCACCTTTTAATCCCCCAAGGCACCTAAAAGGAATTTTTAATTCCTTCACTTCTCCCCACATGTCCTTTACTCATTCTTTACTCTTTCTCCCATCCCCATGAGAATATTTGAGGAATTTTTAATTCCTCACATGTCCTCTCACCCACATGGGGACAAGGACCTCCTTTATGAGGAGATCTTGTCCAATCCCAAGGTACTTTGTACCCCTCTCCATGTCATGTCCTCCTTCCACCTCATGTCCACTTCACCTTTTAGGGCTTCATCACATGCCACATGTCAAGATGTGAGGGCTTGTGAGTTCTCAACTCACCTTAGCCCTACATCTTGATATTTGGTGGATCAATCTCAACCGTCCATTTCCCCTAGGATTTCCCAAAAATCTTATAAATACCCCCTCTTTTCTCTCATTTTGGAGAGATCATTTTGTGTAGCCAAACTCTTGCAGTTTTACTTCTCAATCCAGACTTAGCTATTTTCATGTTTCCAAGCATCATTTGCATCTCACATCACACATCTTGTGCCATCTAAGGAGCATACACATCCAAGATCGAAGGGCCAACCAAAGGATCGACTCAACGCAAGGTATAAAGTTCCATTTCGTGGCTTTGTCTTGTTTTGTTTCCAACTTAGGCTAATCTCGAAGTGTAGGTTGTTTTAGTTGTTTATTTGCACTCTTTAACTTGTTGCTTGTTTTCTAACACCTATTTCGACCTATCACAAGATGAAAAGCACATCAGGAAAGATTGAAATTGATAAATTCAATGGTAGCAATTTTGAGTTGTGGAAACTCAAAATGGAAGATTTGTTGGTGGATCGTGATCTTTGGTTTGCTGTGTCTAGAACGAAACCCCTTAGGTATGAAGCAAGAAGATTGTGATCTTGCATATAGAAAAGAAAAAGGGTTGATAAGACTCTGTATAGAAGATTTTGTTCTCCTGAACGTTCATGAAGAGAAGACTGCATCTTCTTTGTGGAAGAAGCTTGGAGATATTTATCAGGGAAAGTCCTTGGTGAATAATATTTTCTTAAGGAAGAAGTTGTACTCTTTGAAGATGGAGGAAGGGGCGTCTGTGGCTGATCACTTGAATACTTTTAACATGCTTATTGCTTAGTTAACATTTGTGAGTGTGAAGATAGATGATGAGGATCATTGTATGCTCTTGCTGTGTTCTTTTCTTGATTCTTGGGATTATTTAGTGATGGTGATTGGGAGCACGATGACCACTTTCAAGATGGAAGATGTGGTTGCTTCTTTGTTATTAGAAGAGATGAGAAGGAAATGTTTTGAGATGGTGAAGGAGGCTCTTGCTGTTCATGGTAGATCGAAGGAGAAAGGAAAGAAGAAGGACAAGAAGTCTAAGTCAAAATCTGAAGGGAGATCAAAGTCTCCTAGAAAGAATTCCAAGGTGAAATGTTGGAACTATGGGCAGCTTGGTCATGTCTGAAAGGATTGCAAAGGGGAGAAAATTAAGAAGAAGAACTCTTCCGATAACGATTCTTCTCAGAGTGAAGCAAATGCCTTCATTGCAACCTTGGAAACTCAGACATCTGATGAGATCTGGCTAATAGACTCTGGAGCATCTTTCCACATGGCATCTCATAGAGATTGGTTCACAAAGTATGAAGAATATGATGGTGGAAAGGCGTATTTAGCAATCGATTCATCTCTAGAAATTGTTGGTCGTGGAAGAGTCAGAATTTAGTTTCTCGATGGAAGATTTAAGGGAATTGATGGCGTAATGCATATACCAGGTCTGGCTCATAATTTACTTTTTGTAAGCAAGCTAAATGATATTGGAGTATAAGTCTCATTCTCTAGCAATGGCTGAAAAATGACTAGAGGCTCGATGGTGCTAGCTAGGGGTGCCCGAATTGGTACTCTATACAAGTCGGATGCACTTGTTGTTCAATGTAATTGTGTCTTTGCAAAGTCACAAAAGGTTGTTCGTGTAAACAAGACTAAAATCCCTAAAGGGGATAATTCTTTGGAAGTTAAACTTCCTGCATAGAAGACTATGCTCTGGCATCAAATGCTCAGTCACATTGGTGAGAAAGGCTTAAAATCCTTGAAAAATAAAAAATTGGTTGAGGGGCTTGAAGATTATAACCTAGAATTTGATTTTTGTGAAAATTGTATATATGGAAAACATCATCATGTGTCATTTCACTCTAGTCCTCAAAAATATTTTGATGTTCTGGATTATATTCAATTTGATGTTTTTGGTCCAGTAATTGTTCCTTCGTTATCAAAATCAAGATATTATGTTTCCTTTATTGATGATTATTCGAGAAGGGCATTTGTATATTTTCTAAAAAGTAAATAAGAAGTGTTTAGTCAATTTAAGGAGTTCAAGAACTTGGTTGAAAATCAAACTGGTAAGAAAATCAAATGCTTGAGGATAGATAATGGTGGTGAATTTTTTTCTGCATATTTTGAAAGGTATTGCAATGACCATGGAATTAAAAGGCATAAAATAACACCTTACACTCTGCAACAAAATGGAGTTGCTAAAAGGTTGAATAGGACATTGATGAAGAGAGAAATAAGTATGTTGAGGAGTACTAGTCTAGAGAAAAAGTTCTAGGCTAAGGTTGTGGCTACAACATGTTACTTGGTAAATCAATCTCCTTCTTTGGAACTTGTTGACAAAACGCTTATGGAAGCTTGCTCTGGTAAGAAGCCCTCTTTGAGACATGTTCATGTCTTTGGCTACAAAGCATATGTTTATGTGCAGAATGAGAAGAGAACTAAAGTGGAGAACAAAGTTGTTATGTGTATCTTCATTAGCTACAACATTGGTGTGAAAGGATACAAGCTTTGAAATCCGGTGACTGAAAAAGGTAGTATACATCAGAAGTGTAATCTTTCATGAGCTAAAACCTTCAATGGATCTGTAGTCAGAGATGAATGGAGTGTAGGAGAAAAATGGTGTTGAAATTCCTCTAACACCTAAAAAAGAGGAACAACAAATCGACAGTGTACCTAAAACTGACAAGAGTTCTAACAACTCTGAGAGTTCTGAAGAAGAAGAACCACAACCTCAGCCTCAGCTTGTAAGGAGGTCTACACTTAAAAATAATCAACCTAATAGGTACAGGTTTTCTATGTTGGATTCAAATTGTGCCTATGCTCTAATTACTAGCACTACTGAGCCTAGGACTATTAAAGAGGCTGTTAGAATGCCTGATTCAAACTCTTGGTTGGAAGCCATGAATGAAGAAATGGCATCATTAGAGAAGAATGAAACTTGGATTTTGGTCCCCTTGCTTGAAGGTAGAAAATTTGTTGGCTGTAAGTGGGTATTTAAGAAGAAGATTGGTTTGAATGGCAATGTTGAAAAGTATAAAGCAAGGTTGGTTGTGAAGGGATATTCCCAGGTAGAAGGAATTGATTATGGAGAAATATTTTCTCCTATAGCTAAGCTGACATCTATCAGATTTCTTTTGTCACTTGCAGCAGCGTATGACTTAGAAGTTGAATAGATGGATGTGAAGACAACATTTCTTCATGGAGATCTTGAAGAAGAAATCTATATGTCCCATCCTGAGCATTTTGTGGTAAAAGGTAAAGAAAATATGGTTTGCAAGTTAAAGAAATCTCTGCATGGTTTCACGTAGTCACCTAGAATGTGGTACCAAAAATTTGACACATTTTTTCTATCATTGGGATTTGTAAGATCAAAATATGATCATTGTGTGTACTATAAAACTGAAAATGATTTTATTATTATTATTTCCCTTTATGTTGATGATATGTTGTTCATAGGGAATATTAAGTTTATGATTTTTGATCTAAAATCTTAGTTGTCTGTAAAGTTTGAAATGAAACATCTTGGTGCAGCTAGGTATATTTTGAGGATGGAAATAACCAGGGATAGAAAGAGAAGAAAACTTTGGCTTAGCCAAAGTAAGTATATTAACATTATTCTAGAGAGAATTGGTATGACTGATTGCAAGCAGCTAGTTGTTCCAGTTTTGCAGGGAATGAGACTATCTGTTTAAGATTGTCAAAAATCTCCCACTGAGATGGAGGACATGACCAGAGTACCTTATGCAAGTGCAGTTGGAAGTTTAATGTGTGTAATGGTCTGCACAAGGCCAAACATTTCCCAAGTAGTGGGAGTTCGTAGTCAGTTTATGGTGAATCCGGGAAGGCCACATTGTGATGCTATGAAAATATTTTTTAGATATTTAAAAGGTACAACACATTATTCTTTGTGTTATCATGGTAACTCGATTGGATCACAACATTCTCTCAACATTCGAGGCTATGTGGATTTTGATTAGGTAGGGTACATTGACAGTCGAAGATCCACCAGTGGATATATTTTCATGTTGAATGGTGGTGCAATTAGTTGGATGAGTAAGCGACAACATGTAGTCACTCTATCCACTACTAAAGCTGAGTACATGGTAGCAAAACACACCTACAAAGAAGTTGTATCACTTCAATGTTTGTGTTTTGATGTTGGTTTTAGTGTAAGAAAACTTTCAATTTTTTGTGACAGTCAGAGTGCTATTTGTTTGGAAAAAAATCCAACTTTCCATGCTAAGAGGAAACATATTGAACATGTACAATATCATTTTGTATGAGATATGGTGGAGGATGGAAAGGTTAGTTAAGGTGGATACTCTGGAAAATGTTGTAGATGCATTGGCAAAGCCTGTAAGCATGAACAAGTACAGGTGGTGTGTTAGTTTGATAGGCCTTGAAGCCCATGACCTTCATTAACTTCAAGTTTAGAGAAAGCCAATAAGTCTTCATCAGGTGGGAGATTGTTGGAAATTGTGTCTCAACTTGCTGGCTTGAATCTTTGTTAAAGAATTAGCATATTTTTCCTTTGCTTGGTCTTCGTTGTTAGCTGATTGTTGGAGTTCATAACTTTGTAACCTAAGTCGCGGGCTTCTGAAAGTTGCTAACTTGGTGATAGTGTGTTGGTCACAACATCGTTGTTTTCTTTAACTCTAGAACATTGTCACAAAGTTTGGAAGTTTGTGTTTTATCCAACTAGGCAATAATGGTATCAGCTTGTCACAGGGATTAGGAAATTCCTAACCTTTCAGTGGAGGTTATGAAGTTAGAGTTTTATGTGACACGCCGATGGGTGTTCACTTCGTTGGAGCCATGTTGATGGTTGTATTGAGGCTATGGAGGTACGAGTGAGTGAATAACAAAAGGGATAACTCGTGGACATGTAAAGTCTTTGGATTTTTGGAATTAAACTATTGGTTGTTTATATTCCACACTAATGTGGGATAATGTCGATGGTTGAACTTCTTTGACAGTTAAATGAACTAAATCAGTTTGGAAAAAATATTCTTGGAGATCAAAGGGTCTTTGTGTGAATAGGTGAAATGGCAGACCGGTTGGGTTTCATGTTGGAGGAAAAAAGATTGTTTTGGTTGAGCGTGTACTATATGTTGAAAGAACATTGTAACAGTGCTGCCATTGACTATGGTCTGTAAGAACTACATGATTGGCCTGATTGTAATGTTGTTGTGTAATATCAGAGAACAAATACCTATGAAGAAGGGACCTATAACTTTATTGTAATTTTTGTTGTGAATAATGTGATCTTTCTTTGGTGGTGGGTTTTTTCTCTTGAAAGGGTTTTCCTACATAAATTTGATGTCCATTCTCTATTGATATTAGTGTCTATTTTGTTCTATTCTTTTGCATGTGAATCTTAATGTTCTGTGATTTGAAATTAAAAGTACTCCTACGCTATTCCCCTATGAATTGACATTAGGAAAGAAATTTCTACACTAGAGTCTTTCCTTACATAAGGGTCCACACTGATCCACACAAGGCAACAATACAAACTCAAAAATCACAAAAATTAACACAAAATTTCACATTTTGAATGGAAAATAATCAAGGTCCTGGTGATCCTCTCGCCTTCCATTAAGCGTTAAATAATCCTGCACACTATTTCCATTGTCAATATTGCAAAATGATATAATTTAAATGACATTTAAAATCAAACTATTAATTGAATATTAGTCAATTTTTCTTACCTTTCATGTGCTTATCATATGTTGCTTAGATGATTATAGTCCAAATCTCCAATGTTGGAACAAAATTTATTTCTACTAAATGTTAGCACTTTATGATGCTAATTGTACCCATACTAGTTTAAATTCAATATTCTTAAGTAACTTAGCCATTGATATTCAAAAATTTATTTGAATGTCCAAACAACATTCTTCCAATATAATTACACTTTTTCTTCTAAAAACCATCACTAAGATGGGATTATTTCATTGAAAAACTAAATGGTAATTG
Source organism: Sequoia sempervirens (assembly GCA_007258455.2). Taxonomy (NCBI): domain Eukaryota; kingdom Viridiplantae; phylum Streptophyta; class Pinopsida; order Cupressales; family Cupressaceae; genus Sequoia; species Sequoia sempervirens. Next base: position 536,164,819 of record VDFB02047230.1, read on the forward strand.
ACATGATCATTCCTTGATCAGCTACAACATAACTATATATATGCATATTCTTTAATTAACTCCCTTCTATATATACTATTTAAATTTGCAACTAGTTAGTCTATCTAAGAAAATATTAGCTCTAGGGAGAACAACACATAAGTAATAACATTCCAAATTACTACTTGAATAATCTCAATAATTTGCACCATAATAGCATAATGAATGCTTACGGAAAGGTTGACCCCTCATTAGTATTGAAGAGTCACAAAATTATTAATTCAATATTAGTAAATAATAACTTATAAAATACCTTTCTTTCCACTCTAGTTACTAGGTAACTAATCATATAAGAAATATTACTTATCTAAGATTAATATTTCTCCATGTGATGAAGGGTACTCCCCTTACAATCTAAAACTCACAAAAACAATAGATAATGGCACAAAAAAAATGCAAGAAGGAAAGAAAATATTTTATATTATCACTTAAATGAAATTGAAATTACAACATTATATTTGCCATCACATGGGCTTTCTAATTACATAAATCTGCAAATCTACAAATCAGAGCCACCATCTACTCTGGTTTGGATTTTTCTCTGTAGTCCCCCTTTGCATCCTTTATTTGGAAGGTGTAACCACCCTAGAATCTTCTAGAAAGTGTAACTTCCCTAAAATCTTCTGGAAAGCATAACTTCCTTAGGAAGACATTTTGAAATTTTATTAATTTTGGTATTACAACTCCTCAGGGTCATAACTTTTGATTCGACCGTCGTATTTTCAATTATAATACCTTTTTGGAAAGGTCTCAAGAAAATATTGAGGGCCTAAAGGCTGGCTACTTTTGTTTTCCACCAAGTTTCAGCTCATCCGAAGCCTCTAAGTGCCTCAAAATTGACCCCGAAGATTTTACTAGGATTTTCAAAAATTAAAATTTTAATATCTCTCAAATGACAAATGGCATTGAAGTGATTTCTTCTCCATTAGCTTCAATTTACCATTCTGGAGGTCTATGTAAGATTTTGTGTCCAACTGTGCATAAATGTAAACTTACTAAAATAGTAAACCTACCAAATTTAGCCCTTATTGAAAAGAAACAACATTTTTTTTGGGTGATGCAAGATTTCTCTTACACCCTAGATGCTACTACATCACCATGATACATACAAACCTTGCTAATTGAACTATCTTGTGTATGAAACTAGCATGATGTGCACCCAGATTCATGAAATGAGATCTAAAGTATATTGATATCAATCATAAATCTTTTAGTCACTCTACATGATAAGGTCTCAAGAAATAAGTGAATGGTACTAAACAATCATATGAACATCCAATGATAATAGCCACATACTATCACCCTAATTAGGAATCAAAACCATGTACATTGCATGTTCCTCGTTGGTTCTAAGGTGTATAGTTCATCTGTTAAACTTAAGTAATTATTTCTAAAAGGAAAATATACCAATGGTACAATTAAAGTACCTATAACTATCATATGAAAAGGTGGGGTCTTACATAAACAAGTTACCCTACAACCTACCAAATTTATCTTATCATCAAATGATATAAAAATTCATTGTATATATATATATATATATGTATGTATATATATATGAATTTTAAATGATGTGGGATAATTAAAAATGCATTACGCCATTAGAGGAGATTTGGATATATATTGTTAGTCCTGAAATCAATGATTTAATCATCAATACTTCTTTGAATTGGGCGCATCATCTTCTATAGCATGTATGTTCACTAGTAAAATTTTGCTTCACCTTCTCTTATGTACCTCAATATACAAGTATCAAAATGCAATATTATTTCATGCATGACTCTCTAAGGCCCTAAAGTGATATATGTGACATTATTAAACAAAGTAAACTAATATGAAATTCAAATATTTTTGGAATCTCTAGTCCAGGGTTATTTTATAAAATTTAAAGTGTAGTTAAGGTCGTTGTTGTAGAAACATAAGCACATGTTGATGAAAATCACATAAAATTTTAATTTACAATGAATAATTCTCTATGACATATGTGTCAAACTACATCTAAAATTATGTAACTAACATGTTCAACAAGGAATGTGATGGTTATATTTATGGCGATTAATATTAATATTGACTAAAAGAGAGGAAAATTTGGTGTAATATGGTGTATAAAAATCACCACTTTATTGGAGCATAACTAGAAAACATGGAAAGGGCCTAAAAAATAAATAAGTATTGACTTTGTTTTGTTAATGTAAGACTTCTCTTACATAGTAAATGATCCTACATCAAACACCTTGAGTAATAAAAAAATTTCCCTCTCATTTTTTCTTTTATTTCAACTTAGGAAACCCATAATGTTTAACCTCAACTATGGACATCCATGTAGAGTCTTTTACTAGTTTATCCTTCCACTTCATTAGGTATTCCTCATTTTCTTTTTTTGTTCTTTATCCTATCCTTTTACTTAGAATATGCCCTATCTCACTAATTTATTATTTAATGTCTAATATCAAATATCCATTTATAATGTTTACATTATTATTTGCATTATAATTATACAAGTGTAAAATATTTAATATAGGTGAAATTTCATACTCCTCTAGTAACTCTATTTCATATGCATTACTAGATTTTTTATTATCCTAAAGAGTCTAATTTTATTTTCTTTAATTAGTTACATGGACCAAATATAAGTCTCTCATGTTCATATATCATAACTAAATTTCCAAATTTGTACTACTTATGTCTCTCCTTTTCATCTATGTACATATTTGCATATATTATTCATCTTCTTAAAGCATATTCTAAGCTCTTGATGTATTTTTCTAATGTTTTCTACATAATATAATCGTATCACTCCTATTATTTATGGTGGGGTCACTCCTTTCTAATAAACTTGTTAGAATCTACCTATACATAATCTCAAATGGTGTCCTACTTGAACTTGTGTCTATGAAATTCGTATTAGAAACTCAAAAATTTGTTAATATCAAATCTCAAATACATATCTTTTCACTTGCTAAAAATGTCAACAAGATTTCCTAACTCCTACTCCTAGGATCCATTTCTCCATCAGTTTGTGTAATATATGTTGAACTAAAATTTAACTTTGTATTCTTATTCTTCCATAATTTACACTAAAAATGACAAAATAAATTCACATCTCTATTCAACACTGTTATTCTATGTAGCTCATTAAATATGAGAATTCCTCTAAAAAATAGATTAGATAAATGTAACACAAAATTAATTTTCTTCCAAGCAATTAAATGTGTCGTCTCTAAAAAATCTATCAACAAAAAAAATGGAATTAATTCCTCTTTGACCTCTTGGAAAACCTAGAACAAAATACATGTTTTTCATTAGCATTAAACAGGTTTAGATGGGACCTAAAACCCATTACAAATAGGTTTTTAAGGGACCTAAAACCCTATCAAAGAAAAGCTACAAAAGGATAAATATAAATACCATCAAAAGCCCAACAACAATAACAACCTGAAAGATAAACATGGAGAACCAAGCTATACTAAAGAGTTTTTGAAGGGGAGTTGAAACCCTCTACAATTTAACAGGTACAAAGATGTGATATATTATTTGCAAAGAATGAAATGTCTTGACAATTTAAGTTAAAATGAGAAAAGGACATTGAAGTTACATGCTATCAAATATGTTATTGTAGATGGAAAGCTCTGGTGGAGAAATGGAGGTGTCATGTTGAAGTGTGTTGACCAAGATCAAGCAAAAGAACTTCTGAGTGAGATGCACGGTGGAGTTTGTGGAGGACAATATATGGCTAAAACAACTGCACATAAGATAATGAGGGCTAGATTTTGGTGGCCTACAGTTTTTAAGGATGCACACCAACTAGTGAAGACATGTGATGCTTGTCGACATTTCTCTAGTAAGTTAAAGTTTTATGGCAACTTGCCTCTAAAACCAGTTATAGTACAAGCTCCATTCCAGCAGTGGGGTATTGATTTTGTAGGAGAGATAGTGTGTAAATCTAGTGGAGGCCACTCATGGATATTGGTGGCCACTGATTATTTCACCAAGTGGGTGGAAGAAATTCCAACAAAGAAAGCCACTAGTAAAGTGGTAATTGATTTCTTGATGAGCAACATATTGACTAGATTTGGATGTCCAGAAAGGATTGTATCAGATAATGTAATGTGTTTTAGGTTTGAGGAATACATAGAATTCTATGAGAAGCATGGCATCCAAATTTATTATTCATCACCATACCACTTCCAGGGAAATGGACAGGCGGAATCAAGCAATAAAAGCTTGATGAAGATCATTAAAAGAATCCTCCAGATCAGAATAAAATGGCTTGGGATTCTAAGTTGAGATTAGTAGTCTGGGCAGATAGGGTAACTGTGAAGAATGCAATAGGTTGTGCCCCATTTGACTTGGTTTATGGGATAAATTCCAGGTTTCCCCAAAATAACTTAATGGAAATGTATAAGTTTGTCTAGATATATGATAATGAAATTGATGATGAGATGCAATTGAGGGTGGAAGCTCTTATAGAATTAGATGAAACCAGGAGGGAGGCTCAAAAGAGAAATACAAAGTTGTAGTTGCAAGTAAAGAATTTGTATGACAAGAAGGCAACTGCAAGGAGTTTCAAAGATGGAGATTTCGTTTTAATGTGGAATGCCAAACTGGAAGATAAAGGGAAACATGGGAAATTTGATGCAATCTGGTTGGGTCCATTTTTGATAAATGGTAAGTGGGGAGAAGATTCTTACTTCCTTCAAGATATGATGGGGGATATTCTTGAGCTACCAGTTCATGGACAGTTCTTGAAGCTATACTTCACTTGAAGTATTCTTTTCCATGAACAGTAGTTTAGGGTTGTATATTTTGTATATATTTTGTACATAGTTGGGTTGTTTTGTCTGAACAATCCCTTTTTGGTCATCTCTACCTCTTGGTCTGCTCTTCCTGAGATTCTGAATTCTCACTTCATTCCAGTGAAATGAACGTCCCTAGCTGGAGCCATTAATGGAGCTTTAAATTTTTGCTCCTTGTTTGTCACTCATGCCCTACCTTATGTCGCTTGTCTTTCATGGTGTTGGAAAATTTCTAAGGGTTGGGGTTTTAGCTTTGTTTTTAGGTAAAACCCTAGTGTTTGTTTTACGCCTTGGTTGGGTTCTATTTTGATGTTACCTTTTGAAAGCTTTGAAAACAACTTATGCCCCATCGTTACATCTAGGCTTGGTCCCTTTGGTCTTAAATTTTATTTCCTCCACGAGTTCTATTTTCCCTAAGTCTTGGTTGGCCCTGTGTTTCATTGTTTAAAAACAACTTATGTCATTGTTTACCATTCACCTAGTGATGTCCCCTTGTCCTTTAATGAATATTTTATTTTCTAGAAGGGATTGAATTCGTGCTATCATTGATCAAATTTCCTTCAGATATCAATGGCTTCCTGCCATCGCGTGATCGGGAACTGCAAGACTTTTATTGATTGTGATATCACGGGCGGGCATCACATGCCCTTTCTGAAGGATGAAATCTGCATGACCATTGATGTGTTGTCTTTTAATCTTAGCCATTCCCTGCCATCTTGTGATAACCCCACCACACTACTTTGGTCAATTGTGATATTGCGGGCAGGCACCACATGTCCTTTTGGCATGGCTGAAGGAGATCAGTTTGTGTGCTGTCAATAAATCTTCATCAGATATCAACGGTTGCCCACCATCACGTGATCCAAAGCTACATTATCTTTACTGATCATGATATCATGGGTAGGCGCCACATGTCTCATCTGATGAAGCAAGAAGAATAAGGAAATACATTAATCCGGCCTTATATACATTAAAAGGCGGATTACTAAAGTGCTCTCAAGGTGCACGTGTTTTAAATCGATGGATCTGTTATGATCTGAATGGGAAAGTTGCTTGATGGTTAAGGATAAGGACGACTAATGTTTTGAAGAAATAGGATCACCGTTCAAGATTTACAGTTGCCCACCATTATGTGATCCAAAGTTGTAGGATCTTTATCAATTGCGATATCGTGGGCAACCACCATGTGGATTTCCTTCATGACATATGGTATGGTGGGCCCTTTACTGCCATGTTGGCGATTGTTTCAGCTTGTATTGAAGGTAGCCATTAGATGATTTGATCAAATTGAAGGATCGACGACTAAGATTTAAATTTGCATCAACAATGGTTGGAGTCGTTCGTGCAACGTGCAAGTGAGCTTTAATCGTGGATGAGACACTTTTTGGCGTTATTTGATCGACATAAAATCAATTTTCTTGATTTTTTTGTATCATAAAGCATTCAACTATTTTGCGGAGCAATTTTAGAGCCGAAGGTGGAATTGTGAGTCTCTGCAGCCAGAATTTGGGATTTCTGCAAACAAAGCCGTGAGTTTATTTTTTGTGCCCCCTGGTCATTCTACACTTGAATTTGGGAAAGGATTAGTTGTGTTTGTCATTGAGTTTGTTGGTAAATGTGTTAGGGCTATAGTTTAATTATAGATTGTGCAAAATTGTAGTATTTTGTTTTATAATTTCCTATCTCTGGTTAGTCCTAGCTATTTGAAGTGTAACATTATAAAGAAGCCCTAGTTTGTCTGGGATGGCACCGCCAAAGCAACATTCTGGCCAAGTTGATTATCTAAGAAGAAACATATATGATGATTTCCTGGATCAATTTCCCTTGTCAACGAATGATAAGAGGAAGGGATTGATTCTAATGTGAGGGAAAATCCTTGGGGAAGGGTTAGTATATAATTGCTCCAACATTGCCAATGCTAGGGTTCCTCTCATAGGATTGGAGATGTTCAGATTGTGGTATGGACAGAGGAATTTTCCTCACCCCTTTTCAAATGGATGGATGTATGACATGGGAAGCTGGTGGTACCAAATGTGTTCCCTGATGTAGACCTGCTTAGGGCAGTGGCTGCAAGATATGACCCTATCACACAGGTAATCAGAGATAATGGTGGAGGTGTTTTGCTAAGTATTAATAGAGAAGAGGTCCAACAGATTTTTAACCTGAGTGAATCGAGTGAAGACTTGGTTCCTATCAATCTTGAGGAGATGAAGCAGGAATATGCAAAATTGAAGTCTCTCTTTAGAGATAAGTTGCTTCCACCTCATTTGGCTAGGGCAGGAGGTTCAAGATTTCATATCAGCCCCAGTGACCAGGAACCTTTCATATTAACTTGTTTTGCAAATCATTTCCTAGCCACTTTTTATTAATTGTGTCAAATTTTAGGTTTCAGTCCTGGTGTGGTAATACCCATTGCTTATATGTTCATGGGGGTGAAAATACAACACCCTAACTTCTCTATGACATATGACTTTGCCCCTTTCTTGGTTGAGAGGATACATGAAGGGTTGTCAAAGTTGCAGAAAAATGACACCAGTACTCAATTCTTTTGGTATTCTATGCTGATGCATATGTTCCTGTTCAAGAATGTTGATTTCTTCTCTGAGAGGATGAAATTAAGGCAATCGGTTGATGGAGAAAGATTTCCAATACAGATATATGGGCTGTAGATTTAACTTGCAATAAGGAAAGCACTAGTTATGTGCAATTTGATAATTGTTTTTCTTCTAGATTAAGGGCTAGATTGATGGTGAATGTACCTAGGATCCTTGAGGAATTGCATGATTTCCTTAGGCCAAAGGGGAGAAAGCAAGAATTGAAGGTTTACCATAATTGGGGTGACATTATCCCATACCCAGTCAGTACTATCTTGAGAGTATATGGTTTTTAGGGAGCCCCTCATATATTGCCATACAATGTGCCACTAAGAATGGGGTTTGCAGAAGTTATGTGGAAAATAGGTTTCATTCATGAGGACAACCTCACTAGGAGGGGTAAGGGGACTTTTTTCCCTGATTATACAGTGGTGTCTGATTTTGCATTTTTAAAGGGAGGCTAGAAACATTTTGATAAATTCTTTGATGATTACCATTTGAGATGTGGTCCAAAGCGGCAACATGATCATGAGGGTTTCTTTGCTCTTTTCAGACAAAGAATAAAAGCTTGCAAGTTTGTGCATGAATTCAACTTCCGTGAGGACTTGATTAGAAATGAGTTTGACCTAAATAAGGAGTTGAACAAGGAGAAATGGATAGCTTATGATAAACTATTAGATATTGTACACAAAATGGATCCCAAGTATGATCCATTGTTGGAATTCAGTCCATACCATAAGAAAATTGATTTTCTGATGGAGAACTTCAAAGAGATTATGGGAACTTTGAGAACAAAAAAGGTAAACTTAGAACTAAGTCTGGGTGTACAAGAAGAGGGTGCCATACCAATTGAAACAAGGCTAGCATATCAGCCTACAGAAAGGTGGCCCATTTATAGGAGGAAAAAGGATAGCAGCAGTGATGAAGAAGAAGTGGACAGAAAAGGAAAACAAATTATGAAGGTGCCTCCACAACCAGGTCCAAAATTCAAAGTGCCTGGGGCAATTAAAATTATTGATTTAAAATCATCACGAGAAGACAATCCCTCATCACCACCATTCGATCCAAGCCCTAAGAGGAAAATAATTGATCAACCATAGGAGTATCTGATGGATGAAATCATTGTTACTGATCAAGACATGCAAGTTGGTATGCCTTCCCCTCCTAGGCTAGCTGAATTAGTTTTATCTGATTTAGATATGAAAGGAAAAAGTGTACAAGATGGAAGAATGGAAGCATGCAAGGAGTTTCTAGATGACAATACATTTGTAAAAAATCTTGTATTCTTGCAATTGGTATGGAGGATGAAATATGAAGAATATCAAGATAAATGTAAGAAGAGAAGAGAACTAAGACCTGACAGGTCAGACCATGAGAATGATGAGGAGGTAAAAGTTGAATTGATCGAAGAATTTAAGAACATCACTCCTAAAGAAGGAAGAAAACTGGTGAGTCCGGATGGTGTATTGATTATGCCTGAATGGGACATTGCAGATGCTATAGCATTTAATGCTATTCTAAAGTCCAAGTATCCCTTGCAAGACTCTAGTGAAGAAGAAGTCAATGAAGCACTTCAAGACTCTGCTTTCAGTGAAGAGTATGAAACCTTGGCAATTTTGGCATTGGCCCCACAAGGGAGAAAACCAGATGTTTCTAATATTAATCCAAATTTCAGAGGAGGATTAATAATAAATAGAGCTTCAGAGAGCTCAACCACTGAGGCCACTAATTTGACTATGAATGTGGCCAAATTGGCCCAAAAGACTGCTAAAAGGGAGGAGGTTAAAAAGAAGAGCCTAATGGAGAAGTATAACCTTTTGATTGAGGAATAAAGCAAGATGCAGCAGAAGAATGTTGAGTTATAGACTGAGATGGAAAGGTTTAAATATAAACAGATTGGGGAGACATCAAGTGTTTCAAGGACTAGTACATTACCTTCCACAATAGGGTTAGTGCCTCCTGCTTCTCCAATTGTTTCCACACCAGGATCTCCCAGTCAGAATCCTACCCTCACCCCTTCTTTAGAGTAAATTGAAGAAGAAACATAGTGCTCTATTGATCCTACAAAGAAGCAGCTCTTGCAAAAAAATGATGAATTACAGGTATCATTAAAGGTAAGTGAGGAGGGATCTCTTTTAAAGAAAAATGAGATTTTTACTACTGTTTTGAGGCATTTAAATGAAAAGGTTTATAGTAAATTGCTATCTATACATTCTTTATATTATTTGTTGTTAGAAGAAATAAAGAATATTGATATGGATCAGGAGGTAGTGATAGCATTGATTGAAAATTGGATCCCTAGGGCCAGTGATTTGGATGTCAAGTATAAAGCCTCAAGGTTTGATACAAATAATAGGCCCCAATCATTAAAGCCTACTCAAGTATTAGTTAAGTCATTGCAAGGTTTTCAAACCCTACGAAATTATTTGAGTAGGAAGATTAGGAAGTTAGTGAAGAATTTCAATGATTGGGGTAAGACATTGTTACCTGATATAATTGATGAGCAGGGGAAAATCAGGTCACTCCAACAATGGCAAGATCAAGCAAGTTAGGTCATCAATAATCAAATTAATTCAATTTGTGATGACTCAGAATATGATTTGTTGGTGAGCTGTATGGATAAAATCATTAGTACTAGCTCATTTTTGGAATCTTTTGAAAGGGATACAAATCAGGTAGCAGTAAAATACACACCTTATAATGCCAAGTTGGATGAGGTAATTAATTTTGACTAGCCGATTGATGAAGAGCACTAGAAATGGGTAACTAAATATTTGACCGAGGAAGAGTAAAAAGAGTGAACTACTAACAGGTGGCAAATTAGATGTTGTGGTTGCAATGGTTCTAATTTTTTGTTTATGGCATTCTCGACGCGGGTTTCTTGTGGTTTTTTTTGTTGCATCAACTTTCCTTAGCTGATATGATGAACAAGAATATTCTCCAAGGTGATGGCTATTGTAACAATTTTTGGAATATCACCAGGTGCTCCAATTGGCTGGTGACATGTGTACTTTCTAGCCCGATGCTTGTTTGCTCCTTCATTCTCTATAAGAAGGATTTCAAGGCCAAAAGTATAGGTTAGCAAGTTAGATAATTTTTGGTCGAGTCTAGGTGAAGTGGTAGATCAAATTGAAAAGTCTGATGGTTTTAGAGAGAAATGCAATTTAGGTTTTGAGTCATTCTATAATAGGATTTGAATTCATTGGGATTTAATGTTGTATGCCAGTACTAGCATTTGAGTTGAAATGATAAATTCAAGCTCATGTCTCTCCATTTTACATGCATATTTGAACTTTGAATGAAATAACTAAGGGTTGTTTTAGCCATCTCACTGTTGTGGTGTGTATGATTCTATTTTAGCTTTAATTCAAGGAATTAATTAAAATGCTTGAATGGGATTATAGGTAGATATGTTCTATATAAGGATTTGATAAGTAGTATTGGGTTAGGATGTATACTGATGAAATTGTAATGCAATATTGTCAGGGGTATTATATATCATGTATTAAATCTTTCGTAAACCTCTTGATTCTTATGAATTTGACTCCTGTAATGGATATATGGCACTTATCTAAGTTGTACTTGTTCATGTAGTTCAATATTTGTTTGTCTTTGCCTAAAGCTTGCTACAAATTGCAAATCAATGACTATCTTATATAATGGATTGTGTTTAGTTATCTCATGCTCCAGATAGTTGATATTGTCTATGAACAACCAATTCTAGTTGATATTATCCTATTGTGTTGAGCTATTAAGTGAGATTTTCTGCTATTGTTAATGTCATTTATAATAATGGTGTAGACGTTGTAAACACATTAAGGGATCACCCTCCCGGGTGTTGCAGAGCCTGAAGTGTAGGAGGATTTTTTAAAGTCCTCGTCAGTTGGTCCAGGTCCTTCAAGCTGCCTTTGATTGGAATTGGCAATTTCATAGGTAGATTAGAAGACAAACCTGGTTACATTGTAAAATATAACCAACAGATCCCTCTCTTATTGAGGTGGAGAGGGGTGTTGTGGATTTGGTGGGGAGATCTATGCTCTATGGAAAATGTTCTCATATGGGTATGTGCAGGATCATGATGGGCCAAAAAGTGGCGATATGATGGGTATGTGGCTGAAGACTTTTTTTTTACCCAAAATTGATGAAACAAAAAGGATTTTTAAAGGAGATTCTTAGGTTTCCACCAATATAAATTATTCTTTACTTTGAATTTAATAAATAATTATTATTCATTTTCTATTTGAATTATGACTATAGTCCTGATTGATAGGTTGTTTCAAAAAAATCTATAGCTTTCAAACGGTATCATATTTTTTGAATCCAAAACATGTTCCACATTCTATACTTCGCATAGTATAGGATTAAACAATAATAATTGAATTTCATGAAGTTTTGACCAAGTTAAGGTGGTCAGACATACGAGTTTTTATATTTTTTAAAAGCTTTCAAAAAATTCATAATTAATTGTTTACTTGGAAAAAATTACAAAAAAATATGGATCACATCGACATGAGTCCTCTACTTATATCTAAAATCTTATAAAAAAATATTATCATTTTATTGTGGTTAGGGTGAGATGACACCTACTTCTTATTTTTTCCCCAATTTAAGTAATGCATTGAAATTTCAATTTTTCACCAAATAGATTTAAAAAAACCTAGTAGTTTAGAAACTACATTCAATTTTCTACAAATTCTATTCTTGCATATTTTTTAAATAATATAGATAACTTATTCAAATTTTTACGTCAAGTTGCCTAACTCTAATTTTTCTTTTTTTTTTTGCCACTTAAGGGCCTATTTTTTCCATGATGATCCTACACATACCCATATCATCCTCTCCTATAAAGGGGATCCTTCTCCTATTGAGTTGGAGGTTGAGTTGGTGTTTCAGGGTAGTTGGTGTTGTGAGAAGGCTGATGCTCTTCAATGTTTAGTTTTGATTTTTAACTCCCCTATTGAGGTGGGGAGCCTAGATTTATTATCTTTGCTATTACAAAGTGTTATGTTGTTGTTAGTTTGTTACAAACTGATGTTTTCCTGGCTGGTTTAGGTGATTCTTATTTCCTAATAGGTTTTTAGGTCCCTTTCTTTTCTTGGGTTTAAGGTCTCAGGAAAAACCTTGTTGTAAAGGGTTCAAGGTCCCTTCGAAACCTTTGTACAACTAGTGTAGTCCTATTTTTTTGTTTGATGTTGCTACTAATGGGTTGTTGATGGTATGTGGATTATCTTTCTAGAAACATGCCTTACTTGGTATGGGTTTTAGGTCCCTTCAAAACTTTTTTGTAATGGGTTTTAGGGTCCCATCAAAACCTGTTTTCCCCTAACCAAAAAATAAAATAAAATAACTTGTATATAATTTTCCACTCATCTTGTTTTATTATGACATGATGATATCCACTCATTAAATATATCTTTAATAATTATTTTGCACTACTCAAATAATTTATAATACATTATAACTTAGTAATTCAAATATGTAATTGATATTAATCTTGTTAATTTATTTATAGTGTGTACACATTATCCATTGTCATCCATTATTTGGTGGTAATACTATTCACAATGCACATATACTTAAACTTCCTATAATCCACCCTTTATCAATTCTTTAAATTTCCTTTTGAATTCTTCACTTTCAATTAGTTTTAGTATATGGCATTCCCTATTAGGAAAACTTAATCAAGGAATTAGATCCATATGGTCACTTATACTTATTACTTATAATATTCCTTCTAGTGTTCTATTAGAAATATTTTCATCATATTTTATGAATCAATTGGAAATCTAAATATGATGTGGTTATTATACCTTTGTGGTTCTTTATACCAACATACACTTGAGAGGAATAGTATATGTTACTTTCTCATTCTTGTGATCTTAATTTTTTTTTTATCATCTATCTTTGTGGTTCATAAGCACATATAAGTATTTTCTTTACTATCATGTATAAATTTTGTATCAAATTAGTATATCTTCTATGCATTAAAAAATGAAAAATTTGGAACGATGTTGGACAACCTTAGAATGCAGGTTGATGTTGTGAGGAATTGTGATCCAAAAGGATTTTTTGATAGATAAAGGAAAGTCAGAGTAAGATCTAGTTATTGGAATCATTTCCTCTACAGTGAGGATGTTATAAGAAACTTTCATTTAGATGTTGTAGTAGTAGGGAGGAAGAAGGAATGTATATTAATATGTGACACATAAAATAATATATTAAAAAAGAACCCATTTTATGTCAATCCTTATGCCAAAATAAAGGACACTTATGAGAAAGCTATGAAATTGATTGATGATTATCATAAATGGACATTCTTTGAGAAAGTTAAGGATGTAGAGGAGAAGGCCAAAGTTATCAAGGAGTAGAATGGTACTAAGATCAGGAGTCTCCTAGTAAAATTAGAAGTTCAAGATATTCAAGGACAACCATTGGGAGTTGGTGACAAATCGGTAATCAATCCTTTGGTTGATTATTATATAATAGAGCAAGTTGGAGAGGAGCAATTTGTAGAGCATGTACCCACTAAATAGGAGGCGGAACAAATGGCCCCCTCTCCTGTAATAAACAATGGTCTTGATCCCGATATCCCTAGTAGTAGACCTATAAAATGGGAATATGATGAGGATGCAAATGATGATGTTAGAATAAAGGACTACAAGGAATTCATGAGTGATGATTCCTCTATTCAAAGAAAGGAGTTTAAGGATTTAGTTATCCAAATAAAAGGATAGGTCCAAATAAAGAATAGAATTGAAATTGCAAAGGAACACGAAAATCCCTCACAACAAGAGGAGGTGAGGAAGGCAGAGGAGGAGAAGATAATGAGTGATATTACAACAATAACTCTTTTGGAAGCCAGGAACTTGGTACAAGATAGTGGAATGATTCTATTACCTAGTTGGGATTTATCCTCAGTAATTGCATTGGTGCAATTATAAATGATCTAAAAGCTTATATATCTAAGGAACACTTTGAAAACAATTTTTTTGGCTTTGGCTTTAGTCCCAAGCTTTACAAATTAGCTATTTGGTCAATGGCACCAATCATAGGGAAGCTAGAGGTTTCCAAATCTATTTAGGAGGTAATTATGATAGCTATGGTATAAAGAGCAACTGAAATAACCCCCACATATGTAGCTAAACTGACAATGCATGCAACAATGTTAAGTGTGGGCACGACATAGATTTCTCAAGAGAGATATGACAAGTTATTGGATAATTATAACACTTTCTTGGATGAATGCAATAAGATGAGGGCCACTACAACCCATGCTAGCTTGTCACAAAGGTCCTTTCCCTCTCCTTCCTCTTCTGACTTTTCTTCATAGGATAGGGAGACTTTTTCCTTAAGAACTAAAGGTTTCAAAGAAGAATTGCAGATAGGAAAGGAAAATGTAAAGAAAGTTAAGGAAGAGGTCTCAAAGGTTGCAATTGATATATTTGATGATGTTTTAAGACATAGGGTTTCTCAGTTTGTGCACAAGTTAGACAATATTTGGAATGTCTATAAGAATATCCATGAAGCCCACCTAAGATACACTTAGGTGTAGAATGCTTTCCAAAATGATTGGAGCAAATGGAGTGCAAGGGTTGGTGATCTAAAGGAGATGATGCCAAACATGAAGGTAGTTGACTTGTTGGGAGAAATATCAAAATTTCATAGCAAGTTGGATGTGTAGCTTTAGAAAAAATTGAAAATGTTTAGAGATATGGAAGGGTAGGGAATGCCCAAAATTTTAAATAATGAAATGGAATCGAAAGATTTTAGTGCATGGAAAGATGAGTTGGGAGGCTTTCTCCCATATTTCAAGGAATCTATTAGTCTCAGTGATAATACCATGTTGAATAGTGCTATTGATGACATGACTGGGATTGAAGTAAATATGGACACTGTCACATACCATTATGCATTTACCTATTTACCATTACTATGTTAGGGTAATTATTGCATTTTTCAAAGAATTTGGAATTCTAATTGGAAATATATGTGTTTGCACTTTGTTATCAATGAATTACATGAATGAATGTTTATTTCATTTAATGTTATATGTTGGAATGCATATATGGAATGAATGGTTATTGAATTGATATTATAACTATGAAAAGGATAATGCAAATTTTTGTATTGATGAATGGTTGACTACCTTGAAAATGTGATGAGTTGGATGCAGGTTCAGAATCAATCCTTTGGAAGGGAGGGGAAGTATCACTCAAGAGAAGAGATTGGTGAAGTAACCAGTAACAAAAACTAATTGAGCTTATACACACACACACTCACTAGTAGAATAGTCAAGTCAAGTCATAGTGTTTAGGAATTGGTAAGTTATCCTTTAGCATGATGTGTTTGCATTAGAAAAGGAGTCTAATTTTTGTAGGAGCATTCTTGGATTATGTTTAGTGCTTGATGCTTGAGAGTACCTCATTATATTACTATGCTTAATGGATGAGGTGTATATACATTGAAGGTATATATATGTAGGCATACACATGTCAATGATTAACCATATGCATGAAGGAATGCGTACATGAGAGTGCATAGGTAGATGTACCTATGTGCACCTACGAAAAGGTTGCTTATGAACATGGAGATATCGTAAGGACAATATGACATGTGTGTGTGTGTGTGTATAAATATTTACATATTATACATATGTATACATGTATTGATGTATACGTATGTAAAGGCATATGGAAATACCATATAGATATGTCAACATGTGTATGCATATAGATATATCTAAGAATATATATATATCTATATATATATACACACACAAATGATATTATATATGAATGTTAACTTGATCTTATTCATTTGAATATCAAATGTATACATATTAAGTTGACATGGAATATATATAAGTTAAAATATATACATATATATATATAGCATTGAGGCCATCTATTGATATATATATATACATGTATATATATGTAAATATATATATATATATCTTTATATATATTTATGAAAAGTAAGTAAGGCTGATTGTATATATTATGCAAGTAATTAAAGGTTGATTTATACATATATTATGAAATGTATTGAAGGCTGATTTATACCAAGTATAAAGGTTGATACATGCAAGCTATGCTTTGGTCAATATATGAATGATACAATGCACTTTATATAGTGCTCAAACAATATAAAGGAATACATGTCATTTAAGAAAAATATGATAATAAATGTGTGGTATAATAATCTATTGAATGACTCAATAAGTTGAAAAGTAGTGCAATGTAGACTCAACATACCAAGTCAAAATACCGATTTAAATGCAAAGAGTCAAACCAAACCAAGTGTCAATTGATTCGCTTTGACTGGGTTGACTATAAATGTGCTGAAAATTTATGTGAGACCATTTCAAATAATAAAACACGAGCCTTGTGAATAGGGACACGATGTAACTTGGTGCCATGTTATGAATTAGCTGAGTGTTATAGAATTCTATTATGCTTGAAACTAACTAGTTGTGTTACTGTTAACACATAGGATTGCACCTGAATGCAAAGCTAACAACCTCAACAATCTTGTGTAACATGGAAACACCTTCGAGCCTATGGGTTGCTCATAATGAAGGTGAATCTCTAGGTTATGGGATGCTTCCCCTTTTGATATCGTAGAAACTATTGAATTTGATGGGAAAAAGGAAGAAGGATAACTTGTTTGAAATGGAAAATTAAATCTAGGAGGTGATGCACCAATAATGTAACTAACATGCAGAAATTACTCACAAATATCCTTTAACAAATCTATTCACATAGTTCAAATTGGGCAATTTAATCACATAATTAATTCATAAAATGACTTGCTAGATCTATGCCCTTTGAAGGAAAATAGCGTTTTCACAACTCATAATGTAAGATAAAACAAAGGAACAATTTATAACCTATGATGGTTAACTTCTTTTGTGTAAATGCAATGATGAACGAGATAGAAATTAAAGTTTTTTTGATAAAATTCATTAAGTTTGCATCAAATCATTCAAAATATGACAAAACACCTAAAATTGAGAAGGTAACACTTGATTGTTTTGAAGGATGGAAGGAATTTTTGCCATAAATAAGATGAAAATAACTTGCTACAGTATCATAAATGTAACAAAAAAAGTCTAAGCTACAAACCTTTTAGCCTCTTTAAATGTGTAAGAGAAGGCAAGAAAGCAAGAACTAAGGAAAAAAGACTAAGTCTTTTCCTCTATACACAAAAGATGACTCCAAAGTGCCAACAGGTGGCACTTGTAGTTAACTAGATTTAAAAATATCTCCTCCTTGATGATCCATGAGAAAAATAGGAAAGGCCTAAAAAGGGGACCCACAATTGATGTAAACTAAGCTAAAATAGCTCTAAACTCTGCCTCATGATCAGTTTGACCAAAGTTGACCTTGAAACCACATGAGATAACTGAAAATCAAGACCAAAATCTCTAGTTTAACTCCTCTCCACTGATTTTGTATGATTTTGGAACTTCAAAGGCTCTCTAGTTATTTCCACCTCTTGATTTTTGCATGATTTTGGGATAAAGGTAAACAATTTAAACAAATATTAAAGTGATCAATTAAGACCAACTTTAATAGGTGTTATGGATTTGCTTAATTTCTGCCTTTTCATGACAACTATTAAAGTAATTTATAAAACATTACTTTAATACTTGTTTACATTTTTATCTCATTTCAACTTATTCAAAATTATACAAGAACAATAAGGGTAACTCAACATATTTCAAGATATTTAATTTTTCTCTAAAAGGGTTAAAACAAAGGAAAAAATGCCTCCTAAAAGAAGTTGGAAAAATAGGGTAAAAGAAACCCTAATAAAAAATGCTCAACCCAACTCATTTTCTTTTTAATCTGCACACTTCACTACTCTTCTTGTGGCCACCATGGGTTTGCTTGAGCCTTTTTAGAGTTCTAATGGAGTTTTTCTGTTGGAGACCACATGGTAAGGGATTTTTCTATAGAAGGATGTCGTTATTTCTCTTCTTCTGAGAAGGAAAATAGTTATTTCTGCAACTATATTTACAAAAAGGAAAGATTAAAAAGCTTTTATTTATGTTCTTTCCAACATATTTCATGGTTTTTTTTGTAAATGAAGCACTTGAGAATTTGTAGGTCATGGCTTCTTTCTCTCTATTTTCTAGGAAAAATAAAAGAGAAAACTCTCTTTCTCTCGACCCGACCCTTGAAAACATTCACATATTTTATTATAGCTTCATTTCATGCCTTTTTTTTGTTAACCTTTTCATCTACAATCGAGGTTTCTCTCTCTGTTTCACTTTGTGTAAGAAATATGGGCCCTATCACAACTGTCCCTGAAGATGTTCACATTTGTGAATCATGATCTTCATACTTAACTATTCTCCCACTTTCATCTTATGAAAGAGTTTCCCTTCTATTGCTTCAATATGTTGTTCTCAAAATTCATTTCCTTTGACTATTTCAAGCATTAAAGAATTACTTATCACTGTCTTTAGGAAAACCCTCCTTTTCCTTAATGCTTCTCCATTGGATTGTGAATATTGTGGTGATTGCTCCTTCTTATTCTCTGGTGAATGTTCATTGTTTCATGAGATCCTTGCTTTCTTATTTAGACCTGGATATGTCTATTCTATCTTAGGATCTTTATCAACACTTACTGGGTGTACTCAATGTCCTTGCATTGGACCTTGATTGTGCAATGTGCTTTATTAGTTGCCTTTTACTGTGAGAGATTACACTTCTTAGTGATGCCCCTTGTAAGTTACATTAGTATTGTTATTATGGATGTTTCCCTTCTCTTATTGGGTATCCTTTGCAATGGTAACTATCTCCTTGATCCATATTGATAGGACACAACTTTGAAGTCTTTGAGATATGTGGTTGTCCATTATTGCTATCACTTCCATTGGAATTCATTTGAGTAGTTGTCAATTTTTATATGCATTTTGATGAGAATATCTTTAACCATGCATACCATAGATCCATTTTTAGAATGAAATCCCTTGCAAATTTCCATAGACCTCTATATTCATACTTAAATTTCTATATGCTTCTTCTTTTGACAAAAGAAACAATATTAGATAATGATTAATCTTCCTTCTGTATTTGACAATGACTCTTTAAAAGGATTAGTAATTTTCCCCATGAAGGCCATATGTTGACTAGATTGACTATCCACCATAGTGTGACTTGAAGGCTACCACTCACTGTTTGATAACTCCATCTTATGAAGAATGAATGTAGTCTTGTTCACTTTTTCTTAAGATCAATTTAATCTTTCAAGTTGCCTTTTATGGTGAGTATGGACTGTCAAAGTGTGAGGAGGTGAAGGTGACTGTCCCTTACTTTAATTTAAAGATCTGAAACACTATTTTAGTTACCACTGTCACCAATTATCACCATGAAGATAGTCTCATTTTTGACCTTTTATTAATGCATTTATCTTGTATCAATATCTTTATCCTTCCTTCTTGACATTCACTTCGCAACTGTTCATGATACATGACTGTCCTTGTTTAAGCATCCATTGTTGACTGTCTTCATGCTCTCATGGCTATTTATGCATTAGAATTTCCCTAGACTGGTGAAAAGTTCTTGAGAACAACAAACTAGGTTGGTGAGAAATTTAAAGGATTTTTTTTCCTTATTTTTCTCTAATTTGTTCATAAAAATCTCAAAAACTCATATTGTAGTTTTCAAGATATGATTAAAACATGTGACTATTGTCCTTGGCATGTATTAGATTTAAAGGTTATAATATCTCAATGCCTTAACTAGATATAGAGGATATATGATGTCTTCATGAAACTATATGATTGTAAATATGCTTGCATACCATTATGTCAATGGCCATATCAGATGAATTCCATGGCACTGTCTTACACAAGTATCACTGTCTTGTAGGCTGCTCCATGACATTTTGAGGCCTTTGTAATGCTCTTTATGACAGTAAATAGTTTCTTATTATAAGTTCAAACATTTTTTAATATTTGTTCACAACATGATAAATAGCAACACAGCATTTTAACCTTTGTCATTTGATTACAAAGAATGGATATTACTTATTAGCTCTTATCCCTCTTAAACATTGAGAAGGTAGCATGTTGTGCTCAAACCTTGTGGGATCCCATTTTATCTAGATTATGTGATGTCAAACAAGATGAATCATGTAATGATAAATGAACCTGTTCCCGCACAGTGAAAAAATAAGTTAGCAAAACAATGAAGCTGAAAGCTTCCAATGTTGCATTAATTCTTCTACTCATGAATGCTCCTCAAATATGTATATTTGATTAAATGTTTCATAGGGGTAGGTTATATATCTATTGATGTTTGCATATGAAGAGAAATTTGGTCTCGAGTTCTAACACAATACATTCATTTCTTGCAAGTATTTCTAGAGCAATAATGAGAGGAGCTAGAGTAGAAATTGAAGACACAACTGTCAACTTTGTGATTCATCATTTAGGAAATGACGGATCAAATTTCCTTTCATGTTCATTACTTCTTCAGTTGTATAGTTTACTCTTTATGTTTCATTTCATTGTGTATTTCTTAGTTATTCCCATGACTTGTGTGGGACATCATATTTTAGACAATGAATAAAAAATAAACTCTTTTATCCAAATTGTGTAATATTTTCTATTGTAAAAAATTTGCATAATACTTGATTTGAAAAAGTCCTCCGTGCAATGACAAAACTTTAGCAGAAATTTATATGTACCTTTTTTCCTAGCTGCAAACTATGTTTCAGCTCTACCTAATTGAGTTGTAAGTGAAAATTAGGTAACATTTTGGTGAATCTCAGTGGTGTTTTCCTACTAAACAAATAGGATCAGTAGCCTTGTATATCCATTGGGCATAGGAGTCATTACCTAGTCCTCTTGAATTAGAAAACCTCAGTAACTCATGTGCTTGAAACATGAACAATAGCAAAACAAAACAATGGCACTATTTAAGATAGGGCCAACAAACAATGCATTTGCACTTATTGGAAAACAAAAATTGAACTTAAAAAGAATGTTCCTTCAACACTTATTAACTGGAAACTCTACCATACCATACACTACCTAGCAATGGTAGTGATTAGAAATAACCATTAAATGGTAGTGGGAAATAACTTCTTCTAAACAACATATGATGTTTTGCAAGGTGATTTATTATTGATAAGATATGATCCATAAGAACATACCCTAAAGAATGTTACAAAACTATCTGAAGAATAAAGAAAAACTCCCTCACCATCTGAACCTGATCATAGATACTCTTATTATAGGGTGAATAAATGATTTGTTTCTACTATTCTAAGGTTGCAACCTCCTCATTGGGTGCAACAGTAACATGTGTATCCTTATTTAGCTCTCAATTAGCGAAATCTCTAATCAGGAATCCTCTTGAAAGGATGAAACTTGAAAGTTTTTAATGTCGGTTTCTTGCTCATGTACTATTGTCTCTTCATCCTGCTAATTAGGCTACTCCATTTGCAATGTCTTATTTTGAAATATTGGCAGTCCCACCTTTTTCTCTTGTTGCCCAAGGTAATGCTCCTCTACAAGTTTCTCTTGTTAATCAATAATTTCCTCCTCCAAAGGTGTTGGCATAACATTCAAGCTTGAGGAAAAAAGCTCAATCTCATGTTGAAACAAATCCTCTTCAAGCTCTTGATCATTCAAATAAGGGTTGCTTTCATATATCTTTTCATAAATTAGTACCTTGTCTAAATGATCTTCAATACTCTGATGGTCAAGACTTGGCATGTAGACATGATATTTTCATTTTCATCCTCAAAGCTAGGAGGTTAATAAAAAATACTAACTAATTTTTTTTTTGCATTGTCTAAATTTGTAAAAAAATCATCAAGATCATTCCAAAATGAATCTTCATCACATTATTCTTGTGTTATTGGTAAAAGAGGATTATTTTTTACTTCATAATAGCTCTTAGCCAACTGTGTAAGTTTCATGAAAGGCTTACCTTCACACTCTTCTACTTGATCCAAGACCCCATTGTCAGATTGCTTAGCTTCACTTAGAAATTCCTCATATTGTTGAGGATCTACTTGTTCTAAAACTGTTGTTAGTGAAATCAGAATTACATATTCTTCATCATTTTCAACAAAAGAAGATAACTCATCAATCCAAGTTGTAGGATGGTTCTCTTGATCAACCTCTTTTGATTCTTCACCCTATTTCCTTGGATGACTTATTGAAATAACTTGATCATTTTCAATAAAACCAAGAAGATCATTAGGTAAAACATTGAAAGATTCCTCATGAAAGGTCTTCACCTCTTCAATCTTTCTCTTCTCTAATTGATAATACTCTACAACTAAATGTAGTGGATCTATATTTCTAATCTTCTCCATGATCAATGAGCTATCCTGATCAATGGGTTGCTCTGTAATTACACTAGGTTGTGCCTAATTACTTACCTTAACTTGCAAAGGATGAAGGCTTGTGAAACTTGTAATTTCAACTACAGGAGGGTTAAAGAGGCTTACTTTGCTTAAAACTTGGAATTTCATACCTACTAACCTCATCTTGAAAGGGATGATCTAGAATGAAAGGAGTTGTTTGGGCCTCATGCTTTTGTGTTTGAGCAAACAAAAACTTCATTTTATCTTCTTTTGTAGCTAACTCCCTCTCGAGCTTTTCTTCAAACTACATCCTTTGTGTCTCTAACTCTGCTCATGAAGGTAGGCCTGATAATATAACTCATGTTGCTACAAATCAAACTCTTTCCATATTTTGACCTCATCCAACTACATTTTGAGGTTTAGCAATGTGTTTTTGATGTCACTAAATTCAAATATATCAACATCTTGGGGTTGAATATGAGCATATGTAGGCTGATATGGAGGTTGAGCAGGGGTGGGTGGGTGGTAATCATATTGTGCATGCTCGTTTCTTTGTAAATCAAAGGAATTAGGGGAAAAATCAGCATAATGATCAGCTTGATAAGACTAGAAAGAGGGTATATGAGTAGGATTTTCATGATATGATAGATGGTATGACATATTATAATGAAACATAGACATGCTTGTTCATTCAAAATTTGAAAAACAAGAAAAAATCATAATCTTTTTAAAAAATATACCAGCACTTAATCATATTGAAACCAAAAAAATGCTTCTTGGAGTCCCAAGTGTGTTGATTTCTTGCCTCCAAAGGCTGAAATTGTTGATGTACACACCAAAAAATAGCAATGAAATGATGAGATTTGAATTGTGAGAGTTCAAATGGTCACACCGAGTATGCCGAAAAGATTTAACATGTAGGATTGTACCCAAATGCAAAGCTAACAAGCTCAACAATCCTACGTAACATGGAAATACCTTCGAGCCTGTGGGTTGCTCATAAGGAAGGTGAATCTCTAGGTTATGGGTTGGTTCCCATTTTGATCTCCTAGAAGCTATTGAATTTGATGGGAAAAAGGAAGAAGGATAATTTGTTTCAAATAGAAAATTAAATATAGGAGGTGATGCACCGATAATGTAATTAACATGCAAAAATGGCCCACAACTATCCTTTAACGAATCTATTCACATAGCTCAATTTGGGAAATTTAATCACATAAGTAATTCATAAAATGGCTTGCTAGGTCTATTTCCTTTGAAGGAAAATAGTGTTTTCACCACTCAGAATGCAAGATAAAACAAATGCACAACTTATAATGTAACGCCCCCGACGAGAACCCTAGAGGACAAAACTTAAACAACTGAAAATAATATATATTTTTTTTAAGTGCAATGTTGTACAAATGAATTTGAACATAAACTTAATTATTATCCTATTTCCTCTACGGTGCTCGACTCCATTATTTAAATCCCATCATACAAATTTAAAAAACCATATAACTTAAGAATAACCAAATTCAAATCATCATAAAGCATTACATTTACTCATCACAAATAATCAAATGAACCAAGAGATTCGTCAATTCTATTAACATAAAAGGATAACTGATTACATTCTTTTCAAATAACATATACAATATCATTGCATACAAAATACTTCACATACATGAGGTACATCATTTTAGTTTTACAATTACAATCTGTACAGTAATACTTCCTCCTTATAAGTAAGGAGTGCTCAACATATGATACATGATGTACATGATACATGATACATGATACACTACAATGATCACAAATCTTAGAAGAAGATGAAATGCAGTAGTCTCTAGATCGAACATAGCCACCACGACACAAGCAAGAGAAGGGAACTCAATGGAGAACATAACACATTCCACCCAACCATGTGAACCCAAAGGTTCACCCCCCATGCTAGGAGGTAACAAAGGGCCCCACCATATCAAAAAAACAAGGACTAGACATCACATGTCTAGCATAACTCACAAGAACAAGAGATACAAAAAAAAAAAAAAAACTATGGCTAAACTTCAAGAGGCACATAATTACTCAAGGTAAAACAAGCAAGGGAACTTATGGTGGTCTAGGGGAAGTGTCATCACATAGTCAGAAATAGGCTATCCAGGTAGATCTTCCTATGCCCCGGCCCCCATCCTGGGTTATCGTAGTAGCCTCTACCAATCTCCGACCCCTCATGCCAACTCATGCAACATCAACTTACCTCTCGTGGAGATGACGTAGTTGATTTTCCATTCTAGGCCTTCCCATCTCACCTCAATCCTAAATGAGCACTTGAGCCTGAGCAAGGTAAAAACTTATCATGATAATGTTTTAACTACCATTCAACCCTAGTTTAGTTTATGTTTCCACTTGATTATAAAACTTCCACATGGGTTATCCAAGCGCCCCTTTGTGCACCGGCCCCCATTGGAAGCAACTTCCCTACTGACATCAAGAAAACTAGAGATACTATTACCAAGCGAATTGCACAAAAAAAATGAAACTCAGCATTCCACAAAATGATGCATTAGACTTCCCGTTCACAAGTTTTCTACACAATCACAAGGTGAACAAAAGTGCATGGAAAATAACCAACTTACTCATACTAGTGTATCACAGACAACAATTCCCTTTAGCCTCTGGAGACTCAAGATTCAAAACACATGATAACATAACGACAAAAAATTTCCACGATTACACTCTAATGAAATTCACATCAATAAATATATATTTACACACACACACACACATATATATATATTAAATATAAGTATATATTTTAATGTTTACAATTTCTAGTTTTAATTTAATAACTTTACACTTTGTCTTAAACTTAAGAATTTACAAAATATCTAGCCTATTGTAGAAGGGTCCACGTATATAAATATACATAACTAATCCGTAGACCGTGTACTAATTATTTCTCACCCATTCGATTGTATTGAGAAGAAACTACAAAATACACAAGTTTTTATGCCATGCTAAACTAGGCACACAAGAAGGTGTTCAGTATAAAACACATTTATATAAGTTATATATATATATATACACAAATTCTATAATGTACTGAAAGAAAGTATTTACAGCCGAATGATCTACATTCCAATTGCAAATGCAAAACAAAGTGAATGAATATCCTCATTGAGTTGAACATTATAATTCCCAAACTATGGTTTAAGACACACCAAGTGTAGTCTATAATAGGAATTCACACCATATTCAAATATGTATAACACAATATAACCATACTTCTTTCACTCAATAAAAGCCTTTATCAAATTGACAACAAAAATTGAGTAAGTGGATGTTTGGAAATTTAAGGAATGTACAAATTGACTTATATTACATTGGTACATTAATATTCAAATGAATTCACCTCAAATCGTATTTACATGCTACCTTAACTAAAAGGGCATGTCGTTCGAAGAACAACAAGAGATATGAATGAAACTTAATTTATATAGAAATTTAGCAACACACTCAATTAACTCCAAGTACAACTTATAAAGAGACAATAATTCATCTAGGGAATTAAATCCAAGTAAACATTGATATTACGAACTCAAGTTACACTGATGTGAACATATGCCATATCGACTATGACATTGGTTTAAGAGAGAGAAGTAATTTCATGCAAATAAATATATAGTTTACTTTTATGTCAAAACAATAATTCTTGATTTGCATGTTAAAACAAAAAGTTATTGAAAGTAGTTATTGCTTTTTACAATCCTCCAAATATGTTCCATCAATAAATTAAGGAGAGGATTAGTTGCTTAACATATCTATCATCTATTAGAACTCAACTAAACAGTTTGAACCAATCATTAATGTAATTTAGCTTTGTTACAACTATTATTTATCAAGTATGGATTTGACATGCATACAAGCTATATACCTACGGGTCTATGGAAGAGGATAGAAAATATTATCATAATGCCAAATTTGGATTTTCTCGAGAAAATACATTTCACTAGAAGAAATATAGGCATTCATGGATTCTGCTATCTCACAAAAAATGAGAGGTATATGAAATTGGCATGTCAAAAGCCAAGATGCTAGCAATGTATCCATATTCACAAATTCTCATCGCTAAATCTGTGAAGGGAAATTTCATTTAAATTCAAAGCTTCACATCACAATAACTCTACAGTACAAAAGATTAATCGCATAGTCGATTGCAGCAAACCAAGGGTCTCAAAAGGCAGAGTGGACCACACTAGAGACACAGGAAGTTTTCATTCTCAAGATCTATATGAGTTGGTTGAAAGCTGGACGAGAATAAAAGAATGAATGTCCAAATTATTACCAAGAAAAATAGAGCATATCATTCTAAGTCAAGCCATATGGAGAGGGAAATCCTAATATGATGTTAATAGATATCCTTGAATAACCAAGTCAATTAATTTCTTCAATGATTCTAAAGGCTCCTATTTGCAAACTCTCTAGGGTCGAAATTAGATAGTTAAGGAAAGACCCAACATTCATGAACACATAGACACAGGTGAAAACCATGGTTGGAAATTTTTTAAAGAGAATATATATACACTTAACAATCAAATCTAGGAAAAGAAATATAGGGTATCATCAGCATAAAGCTTAAAGAACAAGTAGGTTCGAGCACATACACTTAATTTTGCATCAGCAAGCATAATAACATTATTACTTTCTACCATAAAATTGAAATGTAAGGTTTTTTCAATGGAACCTGGTGTATTAGCTTGACAAAGCTACATATTTGGTGCATAGTTCTTCAATTTCTAGTTGCCTGTCTGCAAACTAAGCAACTCCTAAAAACTCCTGGCACAGTGAAATCCCCAAATCCAAGAGACTTCTTCCAAACTTCAAAAAAAGTTTTGTCCCCCAATTCTAGAAATTTCCAGAGAAAACAGAAAAAGCCTCAAGCAAAACTTAGCCAGAGATTCATGCCAAGCAAAAACCAAAATTAGTTTTTCGTCCGAGAGCAATAAAACCAATTGCCCTTGTGGAGTTAACTCCACTTCCATTTGATTAATTTTCAGTAAATGATTGTATTCCTCCACTAATTTCAAATTTTCCTTCATTTTCAACTTTCATAAAATTTTACCTTTCATTTACCTAACACAAAAGGTACCACTAATTTACTAATTTAATATTTAAATTTCATGTAGATTTTGCTTATGAAAATATAATAATTGATATGTACATACATTTAAATATATATCATTTAAACATCCTATTTTGAATAAGAATTATTAATTTAATAAAATTTAATACCATATTAGATTTAATTTAATTCTTTAATTTAATTAGAATTTTATATAAAACCTTCTATTTTGTCAATTTAAGTTTAAGGAAATAATCGAATAAAGCATAAGTCATAAGCATGACTCAAGATGGAAAAATCAAACGATATTGGCCCAAAGAAAAATGAAAGTAAGATGACCACACAAAGACGAAACAATAACAACAAACATCGCAAACGGGACAAAACATTGGGGATTCATCCTCGATGAGGATGATGGTTCGAAGTGGGGGACCCAGTGTAACCTTTGAACAACAACTCCATTGGGCTTTGGCATGCTCATATTTGATAATGAGGTGGAGTCGATGCCTTGTACCTACAGTCTACAACAAAATGAAGGTTTGAGCATGTGCATAAAGAAATAACCAATCACACCATGATGGGAAAATCACAAATTCATAGGGTGCTTGCAAGCGAGTGATGCGACACTGTTCCCCATCACCAAAACATAACAACTAATATTAGAATATGATACACATACATCCAACATTACATAACTTCATCATATCTATGATACTCATATAAGAAATCAGCTAATCTACTAAACATGATAAAATAAGAAGCATCAAATATCACATTATCATCAAACTAATCATCATAATGTCATCAAACAATCACAATATCTACTCATCAAAATATCACCATGTCTGAGTAATATCCTACAGTGTCATAATGTCTATCAAGTAGTAACATAAGGTCAAGAAAAACATCATAAAGTCTAGATGAAATCCAAGAAGCTGTCCAACCATAAGCAAATTAAGGGGGCATCACATCCTCCCCCCTAGGACTAGGCTTACTCCTAGAAGCCTGTAAATAGATAGGGATAAAGTTCTCTCATCCTGTAAGCATCCTCCTAGGTAGTCAAAGACTCATTGTTCAGATCCCACTGGACCCTAGCCTACTCTAAGTCTCATCCCCTAAGTGTGAGTCTCCTATGTTGAATGATGCCTACGGGCTCCAAAGCTAGCTGCTCATCCTCTACCTATAATGCATTCCAATTGAGGATGTGAGATATATCAGGATAATATGGTCTAAGTACTAAAACATGAAATACATCATGTATGTGCAAGAGACTGGGAAAAAAGAAAGATGGTATGCTATAGAACCAATCCTCTCCAAGATCTCAAAAGGTCAAGAAAAACATGGTGTGAGCTTAGAGAATTTTCCATAACATATCAGAGTCTTTTGCTGTCACACACAAGAACACCTGGTCACCAACTTATAATTGGCGATCCACCCTGTGAGCATCAACATATTTATTTTGTCTATCTTGAGCTGCTACCAAATGCTACGTAATGTGAACCACCTGTTGCTCCATCTCCTGAAGCATCTCTGGACCGAAAAGAACCTTGTCCTCCAAACAATCCCAACTCAACGGGGTTTGACACAGATGACCATATAACACCTAGAAGGGAGGCAAGCCAATAGAAATGTGATAGTTGTTATTGTATGCAAATTCTACCAGATATAGGTAGTCCTCCCATCACATCTGTTGATCCATGACGTACATCTGAAGCATGTCCTCAAGGATCTAGTTGACCTTCTTAGTCTATCCATTAGTCTCTAGATGATACACTGAATTGAAAATCAATTGAGTCCCCAAAGCATACTATAGGGATTTCCAAAGAGCTTAAGTAAACACAAGATCTATGTCTGATATAATCCAATCAGGAATACCATGTAACTTGATAATTTCCTCCATGAAGACTCTAGCCACTGATGAAGCATTATAAGAGGAAAAAATAGGAGAGAAGTGTGCCACCTTTGTCAACCTATCTACAGTGACCATAATGGAATCATGTCGATGTGAAGAAATAGGCAAACTAACAATAAAATCTAATAAGATAATGTCCCATTTCCACTCTAGAACCAAATTAGTTTGCAAAAGTCCTATAGGATGCTAGTGTTCTTCCTTCACCCTTTGATACTCTACACACCTCGACACAAAATCAATAATATCTCTCCTCATACTAGCCCAAAAATATAGCTATCGAAGATCAGCATGCATATTTTGACACTAGGATGAGTTGAACATGGTGCCTGATGTGCCTCTAACATAATCAAAGTGCAATGATCTCTAGTGGATTGTACAATAATGACCCAAATGCCTCAAAATACTATCTAACCCAAAGGAATATCCTACAAATCTTCCCTCTAAAGCTCTACCTAACTCCACCTCAGTCTTCACCTCATGATACCAACCATTTGAAGGAAGTGTTGAAAGTATCTAACTCCTCAAATCCACACCAAGAGTCACTACTGATAACTCATGACTTCATCTACTAAGTGCATCTACTACCACGTTTTCCTTTCATTGGATGAACTTCACCTTGAAATTATATTCACATAGGAACTCCATCCATCATCTCTTCCTGGCATTCAGATTAGGCTCTGTAAAGATGTACTATAGACTACAATGATTAGTGTGTTGCTCAAATTGATGGCCCAATAAAAAATGTCTCCACCTCGTCATAGTTGTACTACTGTAGCTAACTCTAGATCATGTGTAGGGTAATTCAACTCGTAATCCTTGAGTTTGTGAGAATCATAGGAAATCACGCGTCCCTCCTACATTAACACAACTCCTATACCCTCCAAGGAAGAATCTCTACACACTACAAAATCCCTAGAAGGATTAGGAACAACTAAGATAGGAGCAATGATCAATCTCTCCTTCAGAGTTTGAAAAGTTGTCTCGTACTACTCTAACCAAACAAATTTCTTCCCTTTCCTCTAAAGAGAAGTAATGAGGTGTGCTATCCTCAAAATATTATTTACAAACCAACGGTAGTAACTTGCCACTCCCATGAAACTACATACCTCAACAACATTAGTAGGTGTCGACCAATCAATGATAGCTTGGATAATTCAAGGATCCACATAAATTCCCTTTGTAGAGATAACATGTCCTAGATATTTCACCTTTTTCTTGAAGAACTCACACTTGGACAAGTTAGCATACAACTAATTCTCTCTTATAGCACTTGTCTCAAGTGTTCCTCATGCTCCTCCATAGTCTCAGAATAGATCAATATATCGTCTAGAAACACCAAGACAAACCGGTTAGGGTAGGTGTGAAACACACCATTCATCAAACTCATAAATATTGAGGGTGCATTCATCAACCCGAACGACACCACTGTGAACTCATAGTGTCCATATCGATTACAAAATGTGGTCTTATGTATATCTGCCTCGAAGATGCACAACTGGTGATAACTTGATTTAAGATCAATCTTCGAGAATACCCTAGCTCCCTTGATTTGATCAAATAGATCATCTATCCTTGACAACGGATACTTGTTCCTTATTTTCACCTTGTTCAACTTCTAGTAATCTATGCACAATCGAAGGGACCCATCCTTCTTCTTCACAAAAATCATTGGTGCTCCCCAAGGAGAGATACTAGGATGAATAAATCCCTTCTCTAATAACTCCTCAAGTTGTAATCAGAGCTCCTTAAGCTCCTGAGTGGTCATCCAGTAAGAAGCTCATGAAATGGGCTCAGCTCTAGGTACAAGATCAATCTTGAAGTCAATGTCACACTTAGGTGGCATCCCTACAATATCATTAGGAAATACATCGACATATTGTCTAAGAATGTGATGACTATCAAGTGACACCTCCCTCTGACTCTCTCCGAACTCCAAATAATTGACTACCATTGCAAATAACTGACAGCCCTACCACATACACCTCCTCAACTACATAGCTAAGATCATCCTCAAGGAAATAGGTCTCTGAATCTCAACTACCTCAACCTCATTGTCAGAATCATCAACACACTTCACCGACTTGTGATGACAATATATGACTACTCTATGGGCCTCTAACCAATCCATGCCTAATACAACATCGTACGAACCAAGAGGAATGAGATGAAGATCAACTATGGTATCAAGTGATCCAATCTTCAAAATGTAACCATGGACAAGAGACTTCGTTTGACCTTAGCACTAGAAACTAGCTCAACCTGCCACCTATCATCCTACTTCACTGCCACAAGTCCACATCGCACTACTATAGAGGGAGAAATAAAGGATTCTAAAGAGCTTTAATCAAAGAGAACATAAACTCTACCGTGTTGTAACACACCTAATGTCTCAACCATTGTACCTTGGTGCTCAACCTAGTGGTTTTCAACTGCATAAAAAAATCTATGTGATCTACCTACATCCCCTACTATTGGCTCAAAAGCCACAGGTTTGAGTAAATCTAGACGTGCCCTTCCGAGGACACTAATGAGCAATATGGCCTTGTTGTCCACATGAGAAGCACCTTGTACCTCTTCCAAAACCTCTACTACCTAGAGGTGCACATGACTGCTAAACACTGCCCTTATTAACTGTAGACTATGAACTCTAGGCTAGTAGATCAGAGTGATAACACTTAATTCGCCTCCAGATCCTGTCTCTCATGGGCTAAGATCTATCATCCTGACGAGATCAAGAGTTCTTATGTTTAGACTATGAGGGCTGCTACTACTGTTGTTGTTGGCCACCCTTAGAGGGTGCTTGCTAACTCCTAAATGGAATTGTTGAATGTGACTAATCACCATGAGAGCTAAACCCTATCAGAGGTGCACTACCAATCTGAACCCCTATCTGTCTAGCTAATTCCATAGCTAGATTCTCCTCAATAATCTGAGCCTTTTCCACAACTACCTCCATGGTCTTCAGGTCAAACACCTGAACTCCACCACTGATGCAAGCATTTAAGCCCCTAATAAAGTGTTGTACTAACATGCCCTCATCATCTCCAATACCAGTGTACTGCTTAAGTTCATAGAATTTCCGCTGATACTATTCCAACGACACTACCAACTGTGTAAGCTCATGAAAATCATCTGTGTGACGCTAGATCACCAATGGTCAAGAAAGAATCAGGCACTGAAATGCTCAAGGAACATCTCCCATGACACTGAGTCTATGTCTATGTGGAGCTTCTACTCCTCAAGACGCCACTAGGTGGAAGCAACCCATCCGAGATTCATAATGGTGCATCTGGCCTTGGTATTGCTACCATATGGGTGCATAGAAAAACATTAGTTTAGATCAATAAGCTAGGTCTCTGCCTATAACCCACTACTTGTCCCGTCAAATGTCAGAGGACATGATTGAAGAAGGTCCCTCATGTGACCTGCTAAAATGGCATCTTGCTCAATAGCTAACTCCCTCCTCCTGGGAGATGTCTCTCTCTCTTGAATCACTAACTGCTCACCTTCCTACCTCAGACCAAGCTAGGAAAGAACCTCCTCTATTAATTGGCACAACTGTGCGCCCTCAATCCTAGGCTGACCCAAATTTTGTCCTACTCCCTGATTGTTCTTGTGAACCCTGATACTCTTCACAATCTGAATCATGAGAAATCTATGGAGGTGAATCTTGGTGATTGATCCCATGGCCACCACCATGTCCTTTGCCTCACCCTCGACCTCTACCATGTCTCCTAGGAATGATCCTACACAGAAAAGTTCAGGGTATTAGAGGAAGTCAACAAGGAAATACTAAACTTCAAACTATACATCTAAGACAACACAATGGGATTATTATTATACCCAGATCACCCAGTGTTTAAACTTGGGCTTTGATACCATGTGTAACGCCCCTGCCGAGAACCCTAGAGCACAAAACCTAAACAACTAAAAATGATTTATTTTTTTAAGTGCAATGTTGCACAAATGAATTTGAACTTAAATTTAATTATTATCTTACATCCTCTAGGGTGCTCGACTACATTACTTAAATCCCATTATCCAAATTTACAAAACCATATAACTTAAGAATAACCAAATTCTAATCATCATAAAGCATTGCATTTACTCATCACAAATAATCCAATGAACCAAGAGATTCGTCAATTCTATTAGCATAAAAGGATAACTAATTACATTCTTTTCAAATAAGATATACAATATCATTGCATACAAAATACTTCACATACATGAAATACATCAGTTCAATTTTACAATTAAAATTTCTACAGTAATATTTCCTCGATACAAGTCAGGAGTGCTCAACATATGATACATGATACATGATACATGGTACAATACAATGATCAAAAATCTCAGAAGAAGATGCAATGTAGTAGTCTCTAGATCGAACATAGCCACCATGACACAAGCAAGAGAAGGGAACCCAATGGAGAACATAACACATTCCACCCAACCATGTGAACCCAAAGGTTCACCCCCCATGCTAGGAGGTAACAAAGGGCCCCACCATATCATAAAAACAAGGACTAGACATCACAAGTTTGGCATAACTCATGAGCACAAGAGGTACAACAACAACAAAAAACAAAAAACAATAGTGGCTAAACTTCTAGAGTCATACAATTACTCAAGATAAAACAAGCAAGGTAGCTCATGATCTCTTAGGGGAAGTGTCATCACATAGTTAGACATAGGTTATCCAGGTAGATCTTCCTAGGCCTCGACCCCCATCCTGGGTTATCCTAGTAGCCTCTATCGATCTTGGCCCCTCATTCCAACTCATGCGGCATCAACTTACCTCTCATGGAGAAGACGTAGTTGATTTGGAATTCTAGGCCTTCCCATCTCACCTCAAGCCTAAATGAGCACTTGAGCCTAAGTGAGGTAAAGATTTATCCTAATAATGTTTTAACTACCCTCCCCCCTAGTTTATTTTATGTTTCCACTTGATTATGAAACTTCCACATGGGTTATCTAGGTGCCCCTTTTTGCGCTAGCCCCAATTGGAAGCCACTTCCCTACTGACATCAAAAAAACCAAAGATAATATCACCTAGCCACTTGCACAAAAAAAAATGAAACTCAACATTCCACAAAACAAGGCATTAGACTTCTCATTCACAATTTTTCTACACAATCACAAGGTGAACAAAAGTGCATGGAAAATGACCAACTTTGTCATACTAGTGTACCACAAACAACAATTCCCTTTAGCCTCTAGAGACTCAAGATTCAAAACAAAAGATAGCATAACAATGAACAATTTCCACGATTAAAATCTAATGAAATTCACATCAATAAATATATATTTATACATATATATATGTATATATATATATAAGTATATTAAATATAAGTATATAATTTAATGTTTACAATTTCTGGTTTTAATTTAATAACTTTACATTCTGTCTTAAACTTAAGAATTTACAAAATCTCTAGGCTATTCTAGAAGGGTCCACATATGTATATATACATGACTAATCTGTAGACCATGTACTATTTATTTCTCACCCATTTGATTTTATTGAGAAGAAACTACACATTACACAAGTTTTTATGGCATGCCAAACAAGGCGCACAAGAAGGTGTTCAGTATAAAACATAGTGACAACCATAAGTGTATTTATATAAGTTATATATATATATATATATATTTATATATACACACACATAGATTCTATAATGTGTTGAAAGAAGGTATTTATGGCTGAATGATCTACATTCCAATTGCATATGCAAAACAAAGCGAATGAATATATCCTCATTAAGTTAAAAATTATAATTCTCCAACTACGGTTTAAGACACACCAAGTGCAGTCTATAGTAGGAATTCGCACCATATTCAAATATGTATAACACAATATAACCATACTTCTTCCACTTGATAAAAGCCTTTATCAAATTAATGGCAGAATTTGAGTAAGCTAATGTTTGGCAATTTAAGGAACATACAAATTGAATTATATTACACCTGTACATTAAAGATTCAAATGAATTCACTTCGAATCGTATTTACATGCTACCTCAACTAAAAAGGTATGTCGTTCGAAGAACAACAAGAGATATGAATGAACCTTAATTTATGCAGAAATTTAGCAACACACTCGGTTAACTCCAAGTACAAATTATAAAGAGCCGATATTGCATCTAGGGAATTAACTCCAAGTAAACACCAATATTACGATCTGAAGTTACACTAATGTGAACATATTCCATATTGGTTGTGGCATTGGTTTGAAAAAGAGAAGTAATTGCATGCAAATAAATATATATTTTACTTTTATGTCAAAACAATAATTCTTGATTTCCATGTCGAAACACAAAGTTGTTGAAAGTAGTTATCGCTATTGACAATCCTCCAAATATGTTCCATCAATAAATTAAGGAGAGGATCATTTAATTAATGTATCTATCATCTATGCGAACTCAACTAAACAGTTTCAACCAATCATTAATGTAATTTAGCTTTGTTACAATTGTTATTTATCAAGTACATATTTGACCTGCATACGAGCTATATACCAGATGGGTATATGGAAGGGGAGAGAAAATATTAGCATAATCCCAAATTTGGATTTTCTTAGGAAAACATGCTTCATTGGAAGAAATATAGGCATTGGTGGATTTTGCTATCTCGCAAACAATGAGAGGTATCTGAAATTTGCATGTCAAAAGCCTAGATGCAAGCAATGTATCCATATTCACAAATTCTCATCGCTAAATCTATGAAGGGAAATTTCATTAAAATTCAAAGCTTCGCATCACAATAACTCTGTAGTACAAAAGATTAATCCCATAGTCAATTTCAGCAAAGCAAGGATCAAAAAAGGTAGAGTGGACCACACCAGAGATATAGGAAAATTTTATCCTCAAGATCTATGTGAGTTGGTTGAAAGATGAAAGAGAATAAAAGAATGAAAGTCTAAATTATTGCCAAGACAAATAGAGTATATTGTTCTAAGTCAAGTCTTATGGAGAGGGAAATCCTAATACTATGTTAACAAATATCCTCGAATAACCAAATCAATTAATTTCTTTGATGATTCTAAAGGCTCCTATTTGTAAAATCTTTAGGGACAAAATTAGATAGCTAAGGAAAGACCCAACATTCATGAACACACAGACACAGGTGAAAAACCACAGTTGGAAATTTTTTAAAGAGAATATATATACACTTAAAAACCAAATCTAGGAAAAGAAATATAGGGTGTAGTTAGCATAAAGCTTAAAAAACAAGTAGGGTCAAGCACAAACACTTAATTTTGCATCAGCAAGCACAATAACATTATTACTTTCTACCATAACATTGAAATGTAAGGTTTTTTTAGTGGAACCTGACGTATTTGCTTGATGGAGATACATATTTGATGTAGAGTTCTTCAATTTCCAGTTTCCTCTCTGCAAACCAAGCAACTCCTGAAAACTCCTGCTACAGTGAAATCCCCAAATCCATGAGACTTCTTCCAAACTTCAGAACAATTTTTTTTCCCCAATTCTAGAAATTTCAAGAGAAAAAAGAGAAACCTTCAAGAAAAACTCATCCAAACATTCATGACAAGCAAAAACCAAAATTAATTTTTCCTCTAAGAGAAATAAAACCAATTTACCTTGTGGAGTTAACTCCACTTCCTTTTAATTAATTTCCCATAACTGATTTTATTCCTCCACTAATTTCAAAATTTCCTTCTTTTTCAACTTTCATAAAATTTTACCTCTCATTTACCTAACACACAAGGTACCACTAATTTACTAATTTAATATTTAAATTTCATGTAGAGTTTTCTTATGCAAACATAATAATTTAAATGTACATATATATATATATATCATTTAAACATCCTATTTTGAATAAAAAAGTCTTAATTTAATAAAATGTAATACCATATTAGATTTAATTTAATTATTTATTTTAATTAGACTTTTATATAAAACCTTTTATTTTGTCAATTTAAGTTTATGGAAATAATCGAATAAAGCATAAGTCATAAGTATGACTCAAGATGGAACAATCAAACAATATTGACCCAAAGAAACACAAAAGTAAGATGACCACACAAAGACAAAAAAATAGCAACAGACCTCATAGATGGGATAGAACATCAGGGATTCGTCCTTGACGAGAATGATGGTTCAAAGTGGGGGACCCAGTGTAACCTTTGAACAACAACTGCATTGGGATCTAGCAGGCTTAGACCTAATAGTCAGGTAGAGTCGATGCCCTGTACTTATAGCCTATAGAAAAACGAAGGGTCAAGCATGTGCATAAAGAAATAACTAATCATACTGTGATGGGAAAATCATAGAGTGGCAAGATGCTCACAAGCAAGTGATGTGACAGTATTCCCCATCACCAACACATAACAACTGATATCAGAGCATAATACACATACATCCAACATTACATAACATCATCATATCCATGATACTCATATAAGAAATCAACTAATCTGCTAAACATGATAAAATAAAAAGCAATAAATATCACATTATCATTGAACTAATTATCATAATGTCATCAAACAATCACAATATCTACTCATCAAAATATCACCATGTCTGAGTAACATCCAATAGTGTCATAATGTCTATCAAGCAGTAACTTAAGGTCAAGCAAAACAAAATCATAAAGTCTAGATGAAATCCAAGAAGCTGTCCAACCATAAGCAAACTGAGGGGGCATCACATATAACCTGTGATGGTTAACCACTTTTGTGTATATGCAATGATGAATGAGAAATAAATTTAAAGGGCTTCTGATAAAACTCATTAATTTTGCATGAAATCATTCAAAATATGACAAAACACCTAAAATTGAGAAGCTAACACTTGATTGTTTTGAAGGATGGAAGGAATTACTGCCATAAATAAGATAAAAATAACCTGCTATTGTATCATAACTATAAAAAAAACAAGTCTGAGCTACAAAAAAATTTAGCCTCTCTGAATGTGTAAGAGAAGGAAAGAAAGAAAGAACTAAGGAAAATAGAATAAGTCTTTTCCTCTATATACAAAGGATGACTCCAATGTGCCAAGAGGTGGCACTTGTAGTTAACTACATCTAAAAATATCTCCTCCTTGATGATCCATGAGAAAAATAGAAAAGGTCTAGAAAGGGGGGCCACAACTAATGTAAACTGAGCTAAAATAGCTCTAAACTCTGATTCATTATTAGTTTGACCAAAGTTGACCTCGAAACCACATGAGATAGCTGAAAATCAGGACCAAACTCTCTATTTTAACTCCTCTCCTCTAATTTTGCATGATTTTGGAACTTCAAAGGCTCTCCAGTTATTTCCACCTCTTGATTTTTGCATGATTTTGGGATAAAGATAAAAAATATAAACAAATATTAAAGTGATCAGTTAAGAACAACTTTAATAGGTGTTCCAAATTTGCTTAATTTTTTCCTTTTCATGACAATTATTAAAGTAATTTATAAAACATTACTTTAATGTTTGTTTACATTTTTATCTCATTTCAACTTATGCAAAGTTATGCAAGAACAATAAGGGTAACTCAACATATTTCAAGATATTTAATTTTTCTCAAAAAGGGTTAAAAAAAAGGGAAAAATTCTTCCTAAATGAAGTCAACAAAAATAGGGTAAAAGAAACCCTAATAACAAAACACTCTGCCCAACTCATTTTCTTTTCACTCTGTACATTTCACTGCTCTTCTTGTGGCTGCCATGGGTTTGCTCGAGCCATTTTAGAGTTCTCATCAAGTTTTTCTACTGGAGACCGCGTGGTAAGGGATTTTTCTATAGAAAGATGTTGTGATTTCTCTTCTTCGGAGAAGGAAAATAGATAATTCTGCAACTATATTTGCAAAAAAGAAAGATTGAAAATCTTTCATTTATGTTCTTTTGAGCATGTTTTATGTTTTTTTTTTTGCAAATGAAGCACTCAAGCATTTGTAGGCCGTGACTTCTTTCTATCTATTTTTTGGAAAAAAATAAAAGAGAAAAATCTCTTGCTCTTGACCTAACCCTTGAAAACATTCATATATTTTATAATAGCTTCATTTCTTTCTTTTTAAATTTTGTTTTAACCTTTTCATCTATGGTCAAGGTTTCTTTCTCTCTATTTCACTTTGTGTAGAAAATATAAGCCCTATCACAACTATCCTTGAAGATGTTCACCTTTGCAAATCGTGGTCTTCATACTTAACTATTCTCCCACTTTCATATTATGAAAGCTTTTCCCTTCTATTGCTTTCATATGTTGTTCTCAACCTCCATGTCCCTTGACTATTTAAAGCATTAAAGAGTTTCTTATCACTATCTATAGGAAAACCCTCCTTTGCCTTAATGCTTCCTCATTGGACCGTGAAGACTGTGGTGACTACTCCTTCATATTTTATGGTGAATGTTCATTGTTTAATGAGATCCTTTCCTTCTTGTTGAGACCTAGATCTATATATTCTATCTTAGGATCTCTGTCAGCACTTATTAGGTGTACTCAATGTCCTTGCATTGTACCTTGACTGTTCAGTGTGGTTTATTAGTTTCCTTTTACTATGAGAGATTACACTTCTTAGTGCTACACATAGTGACTTACATTGGTCTTATCATTATGGATGTTTCCCTTGTCTTATTGGGCATCCTTTGCAATGGTAACCGTCTCCTTGATCCATATTCATAGGACACAAATTTGAAGTCTTTGAGATATATGGCTGTCCATTATTTCTATCACAACCATTGACATTCATTTGAGTAGTTGTCAATGTTTATATGCAGTTTGATGAGAATATCTATAACCATGCATACCACATATCCATTTTCAGAATGAGCTCCCTTGCCAATTGTCATAGACCTCTGTCTTCATACTTAAATTTCTATATGCTTCTTATTTTGACAAAACTAGCAATATTAGATAAAGATTAATCTTCCTTTTGTATTTGACATTGACTCTCTAAAATGCTTAGTAATCTTCCCCACGAAGGCCATATGTTGACTGTATTGACTATCCACCATATTGTGACTTGAAAAGGCTGGCACTCACTGTTTGATAACTCCATTTTGTGAAGAATGAATGTAGACTTATTAACTTTTGCTTAAGATAAATTTAAGCTTTCAAGTTGCCTCTCATGGTGAGTATGGACTATCAAAGTATGCAGAGGTGAAGGTGATTGTCCCTTACTTTAATTTAAAGATCAAAACCACTATTTTAGTTACAACTGTCACCAATTATCACCATGAAGATAGTCTCTTTTTTGACATTTTACAATGCCTTTATCTTGTATCAATACTTTTATCCTACTTGACATTCACTACCCAATTGTTCATCATACATGACTATCCTTGTTTAAGCATCCATTGTTGAATTTATTCATGCTACCCTAACTATTTATGCATTAGCATTTCCCCAGACTGTTGAAAATTTCTCAAGAACAACGAACTGGGTTGGTGAGAAATTTAAAGGGTTTTTTTCCTTATTATTTTATAATTTCTATATAAAAATATCAAAACATTAGATTGTATTTTTTGAGATATGATTGAAACACATGGCTACTATCCTTGGCACGTATTAGCTTCAAAGGTTATCATATCTCAATGTCTTAAGCAAATACAGAGGATGTATGATGTCTTCATGAAACTAAGTAGATATGACTTTAAATATGCTTGCATACTATTATGTCAGTGACCATTTCAAATGAATTGCATGGCACAATCTTCTATAAGTATCACGGTCTTTTAGGCTGCTCCATGACATTTTAAGGCCTCTATAATTCTCTTTATGATAGTGAACAATTCATTACTATAAGTTCAAAAATTTGTTCATATTTATTCACAAAATGATAAATAGCAACACAACATTTTAACCTTTGTCATTTGATTACAAAGAATGGACACTACTTATTACCTCTTATCTCTCTCAAACATTGAGATGGAAAAATCTTGTTCTCAACCCTTGTGGGAGCCCATTTTCTTCACATGTTGTGATGTCAAACAAGATGAATCATGTAATGATAAATGAACCCATTCCTATATAGTGAAAAAACAAGTTAGCAAAACAATGAAGCTGAAAGCTTCCAATGCTACATTAATTCTTCTACTCTTGAATGCTCCTGAAATTTGCATATTTGATTAAATGTTTCATAGTGGTAGATTATATATCTGTTGATATTTGCATATCAATAGAAATTTGGTCCTGAGCTCTAACACAATATATTCATCCCTTGCAGGTATTTTTGGAACAACAATGGAAGGAGCTAGAGTTGAAACTAAAGATACAACTGTCAACTTTGTGATTCATCATTTAGGCAATGACGAATCAAATTTCCTTTCATGTTCATTACTCCTTTAGTTGTATAGTTTACTCTTTATGTTTCATTTCATCATGTATTTCTCAATTACTCCCACAACTTATGTGGGACATCATATTTTGTACAATGAATAAAAAAGCAACTCTTTTATTGAAATTGTGTAATATTTTCTATTGTAAAACATTTTC
The DNA here is from genome assembly GCA_007258455.2 of Sequoia sempervirens. Taxonomy (NCBI): domain Eukaryota; kingdom Viridiplantae; phylum Streptophyta; class Pinopsida; order Cupressales; family Cupressaceae; genus Sequoia; species Sequoia sempervirens. The sequence continues at coordinate 536,207,060 of VDFB02047230.1, forward strand.
ATAATACTTGATTTGAAAACATCCTCTGTACAATGACAAAACTTTAGAAAAAAAATTTATGTACCTTTTTTCCTAGCTGCAAAGTATGTTTCAACTCTACCTGATTAAGTTGTAAGTGAAAATTAGGTAATAGTTACAACATGTGTTTTTTGAATATGTCAAAATGTTGTGTTGATCATTGAATCCATTTGTTGTGGTGAGATAGTGATTATCCTCATGTAAATTTGCCACCTTTAGTCATACAAGCTGAGTTGATTTGTAAGGATTGAGAAGTGGCAAGCTGTGAACTTGATTTTTAGCCTTATAGGGTTGATTCTTGTGTATAAATATGGGTCAATCATGCCACAATATTTACACTTTTTCATATGCAATAGTATGTTTCCATTCTAATGTAGTTTTTAATTGAGTGAATTTTTATTTTTTTGAGTCTTTCGTGAGTGAGTTTTAGTGAGACTAATGGAATGAAGGTTGATTTCTAAGTTGTTAGTAAGAGGAGGACAAGCTAGGAAGCTCTATAGTCATTTGGATTAAGTTTTTGACAGCAATGAAGTTCTATCTTATTCTATTTTATCTTGAATTCTAAAATATTACTATTTTGATTGCATTTTGTTGAATTGCATTAGATTGCAAGTATAATAGAGGGAAGTCTATTTTGCTTATAAAAGAGGAAATATTGTGATTGATGTGTTTCCTATATAAGTTCTTGTATTTACTCCCTATTAAGGAGAGTTTGATGATGTCAATTAGTATTCTATACTAGGAATTATGAACAATTTAAAGATATGGTTATATGGACTTGGATAGCTTATGAGTTAAACCCTAGGGTTAGGTTACCTATTGAAGGGTGGGAAACTTATACTTTTTCTTATGTTAATTTGGTAGAGATGCTATCTACTTATGGAAAAGGGAATATGTCAAATTAGAGGTTAGGATTACCTATTGAAGGTTTACCTATGCATAGATATAATGCTATAAAGTAGAATGAGCTAGTGTAGTGAATTTGAATAGGATGACTCTCACTCGAAGTATTGAGTGAGAATACTTTGGCCAAAGTAGTGTGTTTTCCTATGGATCAACTATTAGTTCACTATGTTCCATGTATGCATGCTAGATCAAGACTGTAAGGTCTACAAGTTCTAGTTATGTAGGACACATCACTAAGCTCACTAAGGTTAATGTTACAAGGTTTCTTCACCAATCTCTTCATCAAAGGGTAGGGCCATCTATCCATAGATAGATGTGTGGGGGACCACATATGAGTTTGTGGTTGGTGGCCAGCCACTTGAGTGATGCTTCTCCTCCACAACTGGTGATAAAGTTCTATAGAAGATTCATGGACCATCTGTATCTATTGCTTTGAAGCTTGGTTGAGCTATGTATGTAATTATCTACAATATTTGAATATTGTATCATGATAATTATTGTATTAAAAATTAAATAAAATTTGATTATTGTTATGACATCTATGTTGATTTGTTCTCTATTAAGAAAATAATTTTTTTATTGCAATGGTTTGGAAACATAGTTTATTTACTTAAAAGTGAAAAATTAGGAAATTTACTAGTGAGTATAGTTGGCATATTACATGTGGTATCAGAGCTACCAGGTTTAGCTTTGGAACCTATGAGCTCATCATAATTTTCATCCAACATTGAGTAATGTTTGGAAATCTTGTGCTAGGATGGTGCATCTTAGGTTAATTGGAAGGAAATAAGTAATCAATCATGAGCACTACCTAAAAGAAAAGAAGGAAAAAGAGGCCATTGCTCATAAAATAGAGGTTACCAACTTCAATAATATTGTCTAGTTAAGTGATAATGAAACCTTCAATCAAATTCTTTCTTGGACTAGTGAAGTAAAGAAAAAGATGAAGGAGGAAGCCAATTTCAACTATCTACCTCCAATTTCACTAGCAAAGTTTGATTCCTTGTCACTTTCTAAGGATATTCCCTTGGAAGGAAGTGTCCATACAACATTTATACTTAGAGACCCTAGAGTTCATCTGTTGGTGGAAGTAATTTTAATTTCATCAAGTAATGAATTGGATGGTTATGTACCTCACAACTATGTATTGGATGATAAATCCAAAGGTTATTATCCATTTTGGGATAGATATGAACAAATGAGAGATAACGGAGAATCTGAAGGGTATACTCCATTGAGTTATGTGTCAGAGAGTGAATCTGAGGGATACTCCCCACTTGACTATCTGAATAACTTCACTCTATCTAATTGAAAGGATTTTTAGATCCTCAAAAATGAATACAATCATGTATTTATCAGAAGTTTTTTTGCTCAAGTATTATTTTAATTTCTTTTATGTGTAATGGAATGCTCATTTAAATGTTGTCCATTAGATAGATAGAATGTGATTGAATCTAATATGATGAACTTTTATGTACAATCCTTTCTTGCAAAGATGGTGAGAACTAGGACCAATCTTGGAGGAAGTCATGAAGTTAGATTGGATCAAATCTTGGAAAGGTTGGGAAATCTTGAGCAAGAAGTAAGGTTAAAGGATAGGGTAGATCAAGAAATCCCAAATAATGAGGATGAGGGAGAAAATTATTGTGACCATGATCAAACTAATGAACATGAGAAAGATAAATCGCCCTCTCCTTTGGAAAGAACCAATAGGAAGTGCATGGACACTGAACTTTCTAGGGATATGAGGAAAATAACCCCACCCAAGTTTGAAGGTAGCTCCAATGAGGATGAAGATGAGGCATGGTTGGTCCAAATGGAGAAATATTTTGAGATTCAAAATTATTCTAAGGGAACAAAAGTAGTATGGGGAGCTTACTAGTTAGCAGGAGAAGCCTCTAACTAGTGGATGAACACAAAAATGGAACTTGATCTTAGCTCTCTAAAACTCACTTAGAATGAATTTTTAGAAATATTTTAGAAAATATGGTTACCTCAACTCTATTTCGACCAAAAACTCATGGATTTCCAAAATCTGAGGTAGGGTGAAATGCCAATTAATGAGTACTGAGAAAACTTTACCTGACTATTACATTATGTTCCTATGTATCAGAAGGATGAATGATTATGTATAAAGAAATTCATCATGGGACTTAATATTCAGATTAAGGGTAAAGTATATGTGCATGGTCCAACCACTATGGATCAAGTGTATGAGAATGTTGTTAAGTAGGAGAAGAAGCTCAAAGATATCTCCATCCACCAAGAGAATAGGAACCATAAGAAGTTTTTGGGAACTCAAGTTAAACCAACTCCAAGGAGGTTTGAAGTGGTGCACAAGTTTTAGAAGCAATGGGATAAGGGACCCTGAAATAATAGGAAATAATTAAGGAAGGAGTGTAGAAGGAACAATTCTAGTGGTGGTAATGTGAAAAATGCTAGAAGTGATGCTAGTAAACCTAGTGAACTTTCAAGGAAGAAAGGACTAGCTACGAGATGTTTCACATTTGGAGGAGACCATTATGCATCAAATTGTCCTAATAATCCTTTTGGGTCACGACCTTATGGAAACCCACTTCCTTCTTAGCAAGCGGTATTCTAACAGAAGGTTTATGCTACTTTCGATGATCGTCAAGAAGAGTATTAAGTGAGTCTAGTGGAGAATCGAGGTCTTTTGTTTGGCTTACCCATTTCCATATTTATAGATACTAGAGCTACTAATTTTTTTTTTCCACTTAGAATAGCAAAGTAAATATCTAGGAAAGCGAGATCATGGCAAAGTCATAGGTTGTAGAATATACAAACCAAACAAGAGCAACAGTGGAACAATTTTTGTTCAAAGCTAGGATTGAGTTACCTTGTTTTTCTACAGAGGTAAACCTTTATGTAGAACCCTTAGGATCCTATGATGTTATCCTAGGAATGAAATGGATTTGGAAACATAAGGCCAAGGTAGAATATCATGCCAAAATGGTAGAATGTTTGGATGATTTAGGTAACCAAGTAATGTTCCAAGGGATACCTAGGGAAGTCAAGATACATCAAATTTTTGCAGTGTAATCGCTTAGGGCTAAGAAGAAATGATGCAAGCTATTTGCAATAAAAATGGAAAATTTTGAAGAATATAAGAAAATAGATTCAAAAGATGGTATGGTCAACTATGGATTAGAAGAATACCAAGAGATGGAAGAAGAAGAAATGATGGAAATAGGAGAGATGGATATGGAAAGATATCCAATCCTTCGAAGGTTTGTGGATGTGTTTCCAGCAAAATTACGTTGATTACCATCCAAAAGTATTTTTGATTTCTCCATAGAGATAGTGCTAGGATCAGAACCTATTTCCAAGGTGCCTTACTGAATGACAACAACTAAGTTGATGGAGCTTAAGGCACAGTTGGATGAATTTTTATTCAAGGGATTGATAAGACCAAGTATATCACCTTGGGGAGCACCAATAATCTTTGTGAAGAAGGATGGTACATTGCAATTGTGCATATATTATTGGATGATTAATAAAGCTATGGTAAAGAACAAGTATCCATTGCCACACACTAATGGCCTTTTTGATCAAATGAGAGGAGTTGCAATATTTTCAAAGATTGATCTACAATTTGGATACCATCAGTTAAGGATCAAGGATGAAGAAATCTATAAGACTGCTTTTAGAACAAGATACAAGAATTATGTGTTTATAGTTTTCCCTTTTGGCTAACTAATGTGTTGGGAGCTTTCATGAATCTAATGAACAACATATTTATGGATTTCCTAGATAAGTTTGTCTCAATTTTTCTTGATAATATCCTAATCTATTCAAATAATGAAGAGGATCATTGCAAGCATTTGGAGATAGTTCTACAATGATTGAGAGAACATAAGTTGTATGGGAATCTCTCTAAATGTAATTTATACTATAATAAAGTGTAGTACTTAGGACATGTGATATGGATAGAAGGTATCTCAGTTGATCCAACCAAGATCAAGGTAGTACAAGAATGGCCGGTACCTAAGAATATTTTGTGACATCTCAGACTTTGATGCTACTTGAAATTACTTTATGTGGAACTCATATATGAATAATTATGTGTGGTAGAATAAATGTTATGTTATTTGAAAGATGAAATAAGTGAATTTTTATTTTATTTTTAAAAAGATGAAATGCAATGAAAATTATTTTATTTCAAAGTGATGCAATAAAGAAAATGTTATTTTGGAATGGTAAATTATATTGCTTCGATTTATTTTTGGCCACTAATATATTAATGGGTGCCTGAGTTTTCATGAGTTACAGGTTGTCAAACACCAAGGGTGTGGTTAAGGTAGAGGAGGCTAGCTACCTAGCAGGCTTAAGATGGAATGGTCTCTCTCACACACACAAATGCTTAGTAAACATATAGTTGCATTTAGAATTTCATTTAGTTAATTATTTTATGTTGTTTCTTACTTTATAGTGGTTATTTAATTTAATTGGAGGTAAAATTAAATGCACATAGAAATAAAAGAAATATTTTTATTTTATTTTAATTCTTGATTTTCATTTGAATATTAAATCATATTTATTCATTATTTTGTGGATAATTGTGATGCATGGCTAGACAATCATGTTTGCTAATTAAAAATTAGTTTTATTGGATAAATTTGAAATAAATCATGGAAAAGAAAGAAATATTTTTGAAAAAAAATTAGTGAGATAGAGAAATTTAGAAAATTATAAATTTTGAAGAAAAAAAGTTAAATTTACAAAAACACAAAACAAAAAAACAACGCAAAACAAAGATGGGAAAAATAGAGAAAATAATAAAAAGGGAATAATATCTTATTCTTTGAGGCTAAAAGATTCATTGAGAACTCTAGATTCATTTTCTCCATTTTTCAATCTACAAAATGAAAACCAAAAATAGGCACAATAGAGTAGGGAATTTGAGCAAGGCAGAAAAAGAACGGTGGAAAAGAGAGGAGAACAAGAAAAGAACCAAAGCATGATAGCGTTTAACCAAGTTTTTATTCATTTTCCATTGTATTCAATCTCAGTTTGTATGAGAGGACAAATCTCTTAATTTATTTCATTAGTTTATATCAATTGTAAAATGTGTTTAGAGTTTAAATCTTTTATTTTTCTGCATGAGAAATTTTGTATCATGGTTGTACAAGTCTATATTTTCTTATTCTTTCTATATATATATATATATATATAATGTTGGATGTTGTGGTTGTTTTTCTAATATGTGGTTGTCATTGATGTCAACACTATCAGCATTAATGTCTTAGAGGTTGTATATGTCGAAGGATATTGAGAAAATTGTAATGAAATGAGTTGCAGGTTGTCAGTGGTGAAGTGAAGTTCAGTCTGTCGGTGCGTTCAATACATTGTTGATCAGTGGTTGTGGATTAAAGGGTTTCTTGTTGAGTATATCTAGTTTATCCATGTTGAGTTCTATAGATCCACGTGAGGATTTGATCGAGTTATGAAGATTTGTATTCTAATAGTTTTTTTTGTTGCTTCAGTTGATCTTTCTAGATGAAGATGATTTGATTTTAGCAAGTTTAGTTGCCACGGATTCCTCTATAGTGATTCATGATGTTTTTGGATGTTTCTAGATCATGCTTTATGTATGTTGCACATCCGCATTGATTGTGGTGCTCGCAATTGGAGATTTTCTCTTGCGTGTTCATTTTTTTCATGTTCTTGGCCGACAGGGTGTTGTAACATGTTGTGGATCTTCGAGGAGTAATTTTTGAAGGTGGTTCATGTTTGAGAATTTTATTTTGTGTCTTCACTATGTTGTGGCCAACCTTAGTTGATTTGCATCAATAATATTTATTGTTTTGGCCTGATAGTTTGCATTCATTTTATTATTTCATTGAGGCTGACATGTAGCGCTGTAATTTCTTGTTGCAAATATATAAGAGTGATTGTTTTATCATTTGAAGGCATGAGTTTGTGAAGTGTATGAATCTTGTCTGTGAATAATGTTTAGATCTTTCGAAGGTAGAAGTAGAGTGAGAAGAAGTGTTCATGTTCTTAATTGGAATTGTAATTAGGCATTAGTAGATGCTATTTTTCTCAGTTCAAATCTTGTGGATGTAATCCAGTCTTTTGTAAGGCAATGTGTCTTCCTTTGGGAAGTAAGCCTTATGTATTTGAGTAGTGAGCTCTAGGAAGGGTGCCTGAATGCATGTGCATTCCCCATTCATATTTCTTTATAATTTTAATAGGGTATAATCTTATGCATTGACTTGCACTATGTTTTTTCCCCTAACAAGGTTTCCACATAAAAATCTTTGTGTTATGTGTGTTTCTAATGTGTTGTTGATTTATGCTTTCATGGTTATTGATCAAATTTGAGAATAAAGTTAATAAGTTGAAAAATTTTAAAATTTTGTGAGAAGTGATTCACCCCCCTCTCAGTTGTCTACCCTTGTGTTTCCAACAATTGGTATCAGAGCAAGTTCCTTGGAAGAAGTTTAATAGCTTGAGGTGATCTGGGATGGTGACATACAAGAAGGATAGTCTAAGATTTGATGGAACAAATTTTTCTTTGTGGAAGACTCGAATGGAGTGCCATACGAGGTGCATTGGTGAACCCTACTAGAGCATTAAAAGCAATAGGTATGTTCTTCCTTAGAATGGTCCTACTACTACTACTGAGATTAGGGATGTTGAATACAATATCAGGGCTAAGGAATCATTGTTGAGTGCTTTGACTGATACTGAGATGAAAAAATGTTATGGATCTGAAGACTACTTATGAGATCTAGAAAAAGTTGGAAACTTTGTATGAAGGTGATGATAATGTGGAGATTCCTAATTTACATAATTTGAAAGGGAAATATGAAATGTTGAGAATGGGTGATGATGAGAACATTACTACTTTCATGCAAAGAGTGAATGAACTTGTGTGCGGTATCTAATGTGTTGGTGGACAGTTGAAAGAATTATAAATTGTTGCTAAAGTGCTTAGATCCTTGCCTACTGTATACAAAGTCAAATCTATTGCTATTAAGGAGCTCCAGACTGTAAGAAATGTAACCAGAGACATGTTGATTGGTAAGCTTACTACTTTTGAGTTAAGTGAATTTGGTGATGCTTTTCCTAAGATAGAATCTGCATTCAAAGCTACTACCTCCAGGAGAGATAAACAAAGATATGATTTGGGAGAAATTTCATCTAGAAAGGTATTCAAGTATGAAGAGGAAATGAGAGAGATTGAATAAGAGGAGAAGAAGCTAGAGGATCTTGAAGCACTTATTGTCAAGAGAGAAGCTAAAGGAGAAGGTAAGTATAAAGGGAAATTGACTATTAAATGTTTTTCTTATAGTAAGATAGGTCGTTTTGCAACAAGGTGTCCAAAAGAGTCCCTAAGCCAAGACCTAACAAGCCTAGATTTGAAAGAAAGTGCTACTATGTTGCTGATGAAGGTGTGATGGATGATGAATTTGATCAAGGGAATGCAAGTGAAGATGAATGGGTATTTATTTCTATCAAGGAAAATGATCCATCCCCTATTGAATCTGTTAGTTGCTCTAATGTGGATAAAGCCCTAGTTTCTTGAGTTGAAGAGAAATATGAATGTGTGATTGGCAGTGGATGCTCTCATCACATGACACGAGATAAAAGTAAGTTTGTGAGCTTGGAAAAGTATGATGGTGGTGTGGTAAGATTTGGTGATGAAAAAGTTGGTGTAATCCATGGTAGAGGATCCATTTCTCTTGATGGTAAGAATAATAATGATGATGTTCTTTATGTGGAAGGTTTGAAGCATAATCTTTTAAGTGTCAAAAAATTGGTTGACAAGGGATACAATCTTCAATTCAAAAATGGAAAGTGTAGAATACTGGGGAGTTTTGGAGATGTGATTGCTTCATGTACAAAAACAAAAGGTAACATCTTTCACCTGAATGCTATGAGTAAAAGTTGTCTAATTGCTCAAGTTGATGAAATTTGGTTGTGGAATAGGAGAATGTGTCATGTAAACTTTGACAATATTGTTAAGATAAGTTCTACTCAAGCAATGAGAGATCTTCCTAAGTTAGTAAAGGATACTAATACTATATGCAAGGAATGTCAGTTAGGGAAGCAAACAAGAATTTCATTTCAAAGAAAAAAAAATTGTTCGAAAGAAGTGTTGGAGCTTTCTCATACTGATTTGTGTGGTCCTTCTAGAATGCAAAGTTTACAAGGAGACAGGTACTTCATGTTACTTATTGATGATTACTCTAGATTGATGTGGGTTTCTTTCTTAAGGGAGAAATCTAAAGCTCTAGAAAAGTTCAATACTTTTAAGGATATGGTTGAGATAGAGACATGTCTAAAGATTAAATGTCTGATATCAGATAGAGGTGGTGAATTCACTTCTCATGAGTTTAATTTTTTTTGTCAAGTGAATGGAATAAAGAGACAATTATCTACTTTGTGGACCCCTTGGCAAAATGGAGTTGTGGAAAGAAAGAAAAAGATAGTTCAAGATGCTGCTAGAACTATGATGTTGGAAGGAAATGTTCCTCATAGCTATTGGAGAGAAGCTATGAATACTATTGTTTACATCCTCAACTGGGTACAAGTCAAAGGTGATAATAGTAAGATCCCTTTTGAGCTATGGACTAGTCACAAGCTTACTATTAGATATTTCAAAATCTTTGGGAGTAAATTCTATATCAGAAGAGATGAAGAGATAGGATACTTTGATGCTAGGAGTGATGAAGGAATCTTTCTTGGTTATTCTACTAAGAGCAAGGCCTATCGGTGCTACAACGAGAGATTGAGGAAAGTAATTGAAAGAAAAAATGTCAAGGTTGATGAAGACATAGCTAGACCATCTACAACCTGTGGATATGATTTAGATGATCAGAATAATATTTTAGTCACAAGATAGAATGTTTAGACTCAAAATCAAGTTCTAATCATTCTAGTGAATCAAGAGGAAGAAAGTATTGAAAGTGCAGAAGAGAGATCACAAGACCCAGAAGTTCAAGAACGTGCTAAGACTCCAAGGTATGTAAGACTAAATCATTTGAAAGATCAAATTATAGGTGATCAGAACAAAGGTGTTCAGACTAGGAGAAATATTGTAGAAGAGTATTGTTTGATTTCAAAGACTAAGCCTAATAATGTGAATGAAGCATGTATAGATGAACATTGGGTGGAAGCAATGAAAGAAGAACTACAAAAAATTGAAAAGAATAATACATGGATTCTTGTTCCTAGACCTAAGGAAAAAAATGTAATTGGAACTAAATGGGTCTTTAGAAACAAGATGAATGAGCAAGGTGAAGTTATTAGAAATAAAGAAAGATTGGTGTGTAAAGCATATTCACAGATGGAAGGAATTGACATTGAAGAAACTTTTTCCCCTATTGTTAGGATTGAAGCTGTGAGATTATTTCTTGCTTATGCTACTTACAAAAATTACAAGGTTTATTAGATGAATGTCAAGTCAGCATTTCTAAATGGAAAATTGGAAGAAGAGGTGTATGTTGAGCAACCTGAAGGATTTCAATTGACTGATCAGGGAGATAAGGTTTGTCAGTTGAAGAAAGCATTGTATGGACTTAAGCAAGCCCTAAGGGCATGGTATGTGAGATTAGACAAGTATTTATTGAAGCTTGGATTCAATAAAGGTACTGGTGATAGTAATCTATACTTCAAGATTGATCATAACAAATATTTGATTGTGGAAGTCTTTGTTGATGATATCATTTTTGGAGGAGATGATAGTTTGTGCATGAAGTTTTCTAATGAGATGCATAATGATTTTGAGATGTCTATGATTAGTCAGATGAAATTCTTTTTGGGATTTCAAATTACTCAATTACATAAAGGGATCTTCATATCTTAGTCCAAGTATGTGAAGGAATTGTTGAAGAAATTTGGTATGGAAGATTCAAAGCTAGTTGGTACACCTATGGTGACCGGATGCAAGTTGACACAAAATGATGATTCTTCAAAGGAAAATCAAACTAGATACATATCAATGATTGGTGGATTGCTTTACTTGACTCAAACTAGACCAAAAATTATGAATGTTGTATGTATTGTTGCAAGATTTCAAGTTGATCCTAAGGAATCTCATGTAACTACTGTGAAGAGGATTTTCATATACTTGAAGGGAATAGTTGATTTTGGGTTGTGGTATCCTAAAGATGATGACCTTACCTTGAGTGGCTTTATTGATGTTGATTGGGTAGGAGACGTGGATGACATAAAGAGTACTAGTGGTGGTGCATTTTTCTTGGGTAAGAAGTTGATTTCATGGTTAAGTAAGAAGCAGAATGCCATTTCCTTATCTACTACAAAGGTAGAATACATGGTTGCCGCTAACAATTGTACTCAAGTATTGTGGATGAAGCAGATGTTGAAAGATATTAGAGTTGTGTATGATGAGCCCATTGCTATATTCTATGATAATTCTAGTACAATTAACATTTCTAAGAATCTGGTGTTGCATTCAAAGACCAAGCATATATCTATCAAATTTCACTTTTTGAGAGAGAAGGTGAGTGAAAAGGAAGTTAGATTGGAGTATGTACCTAGAAAGGAGCAAATAGTAGATATTTTTACAAAGCCGCTACCTAAGGATAATTTTGAGTATCTAAGAGGGAAGCTAGGGGTGATTACCCATCCTAATCACAACTAAGATCCATTGAATTGCATCAATTTGTGCATTTCATGGTCATATTTTGATCTAGATTGATGTTGTGGTGACTATTACTCAGGGGGAGTAGTCAAATGTTCAAATATGTGGTTTAGAGCTTGTATAGGAGAAATCTTTGTCATTGATGTCAAACAGGGAGAAGATTCATCTGAAAAACTTTCTGGGGGAGAAGAATCTTATGAGGAGAAGAGTTACGTGGATGAGTTAAAGACAAAAAATTATCAGAAACTAAGGGGGAGCAAGTGCTGAAGATAGATGCGTTGATGGTGTTTTTCACATCATGTGTTGCCATCAATGCTAAAGGGGGATATTTTTGGATGTTTTGGTTGTGTTGCTGATATGTGGTTTTCATTGATGTCAACACTATTAGAATTAATGTCTTAGAGGTTGTATATGTCGAGGATATTGATAAAATTGTAATGAAATGAGTTGCAGGTTGTCAGTAGTGAAGTGAAGTTCAGTCTGTCAGTGAGTTCAGTATGTTGATGATATGTGGTTGTGGATTAAATGGTTTCCTATTGAGTATATCTAGTTTATCCATGTTGAGTTTTAGAGATCTGCGTGAAGATTCGATCGAGTTATGAAGATTTGTATTCTAATTTTTTTTTGTTACTTTAGTTGATGTTCCTGGATGAAGATGATTTGATTTTAGCAAGTTTAGTTGTTGCAAATGCCTCTCTAGTGATTCATGATGTTTGTGGATGTTTCTAGATCATGCTCTATCTATGTTGCACGTCTACATTGATTGTTGTGCTCGTGATTAGAGATTTTCTCTTGCATGTTCATTTTTTTCATGTTCTTGGCCGATAGGGTGTTGTAACGTGTTGTGGATATTCAAGGACTAATTTTTGAAGGTCATTCATGTTTGAAAATTTTATTTTGGGTCTTCACTATGTTATGGCCAACCTTGGTTGATTCACATCAATAATTTTATTGTTTTGGCCCAATAGTTTGCATTCATTTTATTATTTCATTAAGGCCGACATCTAGGGATGTAATTTCTTGTTCCAGATATATAAGAGCGATCTTTTTATCATTTCAAGGCATGAGTTTGTGAAGTGTGTTAGGCCTGTGTGTGAATAATGTTTAGATCTTTTGAAGGCAGAAGCAAAGTGTGAAGAAGTGTTCATGTTCTTAACTGGAATTGTAATTAGGCATTAGTAGACGCTATTTTTCTCAGTTCAAATCTTGTGGATGTAATCCAATCTTTTGTAAGGCAGTGTGTCTTCCTTTGGGAAGTAAGCCTTTTGTATTTGAGTAGTGAGCTCTAGGCAGTGCACCTGAATGTATGTCCATTCCCCATTCATATTTCTTTATACTTTTAATAGGGTATAATCTTGTGGACAGACCTCCACTGTGGTTTTTCCCCTAATAGGGTTTCCACATAAATATTCTTGGTGTTATGTTTGTTTCTAATGTGTTGTTGATTTATGCTTTCATGGTTATTGATCATATCTAAGAATAAAGTTAATAAGTTGAATAAGTTTGAAATTTTGGGACAACTGATTCACCAACCCCCTCTCAGTTGTCTACCCTTTGTTGCGAACATATGATATATATGCATATATCACATTGTTGCATATTGTATTTTATATAGTAATACAAATTGTATTTTAGATTTATCATTAAAACATTGTATGTACTAGAAAAAAATATAATAATATTATATATCTATATATATATTAAACTGCATTGTATAACATATACACATATATAATAATATTATAAATATATTTGAAAGAATATAAAAATGTCATATATTGTAATTGAAAAAAAATCAAATGGTGAATCATTGATTTTTATTTTCATCAGATAGAAGTTTTTTGTGAAATATAGTTTAGAGGCTTAATTTATAAGCCATTATAGCCATGGGAAGCAGCACCGTGGGAGACAATGACCTAACCCATAGGTTGCGCCCTATGGGAAAGGCATTTCCTTCCATAGGCAATGCTCCCCATGGGAGGTCGTTGACTCCCCCTCTGCTTAGCCTTTGTGCTCTAATGAATTCAAACTTATTAAGATTTATCCTGCTTTAACCTTTTGTTGGGCATTTCTAGTGACTATGATTTTGCTAAGAGGTTTGATTTGCGAATTTATATGTATATGATTATATATATATGTATGTATGTATATGTATATGTATATGTGTGTGTGTGTGTATATATATATATATATATATGTATATATCATTTAAATATATATATATACATGAGTTTACATTTATAAATGTATATTATATATATATATGTATATATATATATATATATATATATACATATATATATATATGTATATATATACATTTATAAATAGTATATACATAATTTATAATATAATGTATGCATATATATATGTGTATATATATGTATATATGTATATATATATATATGTATATATATATATATGTATATGTATATATATATATGTATATGTATATATGTATGTATATATATATATATATATATATATATATATATATATACATATATTTGAATATGTAATCACTACTGATTTTAAATGACATATTTCTAAATATGTCTGTGTGTGTGAATGAGTAGGATTTATTTTCTAAAATGAATATATTTCTAATTGGAAAGTGCTCCTTTTGGAATATATATAAATATGTAATTTTTATATTAAACCACTAAAATTGGAAATGGATTATTAGAAATTTTGTATGCAAATAGAAATATAAAGATACACATATATTTGCTATTATCCATTGGAGTATTAGTGGATTGATTAAATTGAGTTAATTGTTGGATGCAAACACTAGACATAATTATCTTCTTATGGATTATTTCAATTGTGGATTATTTTCTTATGCAAACCAATATAATGAACTTGGGGTTAAAGTGCATTTTTTGAAAGAACTCAATGTTTAGAGAATGCTTAAAAATTAAACATATTTATGAGATACTATGTTATATTTATTCTTTCTATGGAATTAATTCTGGGATAGGATGTCAAATGTGGGCTCCTAGAGATGATAGTTTACTTAAATTACCATTTTATTATTTATTGCTTAGCCAAGCTACTATACCAATGAAATAGATGGTTTGAAAAGCCTAGATTTTATATTATATATGTATCTACCACATCGTGTATGCGAGTATTATGTTATTCTAGTTTAGGAATTTCATATAGGCATTGGGAACACATCAAGATATTCCCTCCTACTTATACCATTCTAGGTTGCTAGGCTCCTCATTTAGGGTCAGTGCTTTCTTAGTTATAGGAAGAAACCTGAGGAAGTTCAGTACTTCGTGGTTCGGTGGAAAAAGTTCCTTAACCTCACTCTTGGCCTCGGCTTGCAAAAGACCTTCAGAGTCATGGTGATTGAGGAAATAGATTTTTACATTATGTGGATATACTTCTTTGTATTATACTTTTATGGCTTCCTTAGCCAATCTGTAAAATATGTAAATAACTTCATGGATGTAATTGTTGTATTAATACAAAAAATTATACTTGTAACATTGACATGGATGTAATATAACACCCTATTGGTGTATGAGATTGTATTTCATTATTGTAACTTTCCTTAGAGTATTTATAGATATTTTATTTAATATATGTATCACTTTCCTTATTTGGAATGTGCATTTCTTTTTTGAGTACTATTTTTAGTATGTGTGTTTTTTGAGCTTTACATTTGGTATCACAACCTCTAGGTTAAACTCTAGGAGCTAGGCCTAATTACACTTAAATGCTATGTTTTTTAGAGTAATCCAGATGCATACTAGATTTACTTACCAACATAGAGGAGGATCATATGGTGATCAAGATGACAGACTAGATCAGATCTTGTCCCTATTGAATCGAAAAGGGGTGAAGATGGACATTTTGGAACAAGAAATACAAACAAGAAAACTAGGGATGAAATCAGGTGGAGATGAGGGTAATGAAAATGAAACAAATGAAGGAAGTCTTGAGACTAGAGGAAACAAAAGAAAGCAAGGGAAAGTGGTTGAGGAGCTAGATAAGGACCTCAAGAAGGTCACCCTGCCAAAATCTGATGGCAAGATAATTGGGGATAGGGTAGAAGCATTGGTGACTGAGATGGAAAATTATTTTGCACTATGTAATTTATCTAATGAGACTAAGGTTGTATGGGAATCATATCAACTCACCAGTGAGGCTACCACTTGATGGGACAATGAAAGGCTAAGAAGTGGTTGTTTCCCAATGAGGTAGCTTGGGATCAATTTCTGTAGTTGTTTAGGAAAAGGTGGCTACCATTGTTGTATTTTGACAAAAAGATGACCAAATTTCTAGAATCTCACTCAAGGGGGAATGACAGTAACTCAGTATTGGAAAAAATTCTCCCACTTTCTCAAGTATGTACCATATCATCAACTTGATAAGAGGTTTTGGATATGAAAATTTATCCTAGGGCTTAGGCCTCAAATTGGAGTGGATGTATACATTCATAACCCTTCCACCATGGATGAGGCTTTTGAGAAAGTGATCAAGTAGGAATGAAAGCTACAAAAAGTTGTAAATTACAAAAAGAATAGAGATGCTAAGTATGGTAATAAAAAATATCAAGGAAACAACTAGAATAACAATAATAATAATTAGAATAATTAGGGAAATAACAATAACTGACAGATCAGGAATCTCAAGAGGGGAAACAATTCTCAGGACTACAACGATGGGAATTAGAACAATAATAAGAGGGCCAATTATAACAATAATAACAACAAAACGTGAGAGATCCTTTAGACTGACCCAAAACACCCCGCAAAGGTTGTTACACATGCAATGGTGAGCACTATGCTAGTGTGTGTCCTCAAAGAGTGAATAATTAGAAAAATAGGAACCAACATCACATTCATGTGGTGGTTGATAATTGAAGCTGATTTCCAAGCTACACCAATCTAGTTCATGGGTAAGCTTTTCGGATGCCCTGTTTCTTTCTCAATTGATACTAGAGCCACTAAGTGTTTTGTAGATCCACAGGTTATTTCTAAATTATCTATTAAGTTAGGATACATGGATAATTCATGGAAGGTCCAATATGGAAATTGGGTAGATTAGGTAGAGAGAATAGTAAAGCAATGTCTTTCCTGCAACAAACTTGAACTTCCTAGCTTTGAGATGCAGGTTAATTTGTATGTAGCATCCCTAGGGACATATGACATAGTCTTGGGAATAAATTGGCTCTTTGAACATAATTCCATTGTAGATTATGAAATAAAAATAATGAAATGCTTAGATGATCAGGGTAACTATGTAGAGATTCATGGTTTAAAAAGACCCTTAGAACTTAGGCAGATCTTTTCCATGCAACTAAAGAAGGCTAGCAGAAAAGGGTGCACTATCTATGTAGTAAAGGTTAGGGACCTTGATAGCTTGAAGTCATTTGCTAATGACCATCCTATTCTAAGGGAATTATAAGATGTTTTTCCTCATGATCCAACCGAGCTACCACCTAAATGAGAGTTTTATTTCTCAATAGACTTACTACCTAGAACTAAGCCTTAGCCAAAGGCACCATACAAGATGAGCACTATAGAATTGAATGAGTTGAAGGCCCAGTTCCCAGAGTTGTTTAACTAGGGATTTATAAGGCCAAGTGTGTCTTCATGGGGAGGACCTATCATATTTGTGAAGAAGAAAGATGGGACCTTAAGGTTGAGTATTGAATATAAAATGTTAAACAAGGCTACCATCAAAAATAAATATCGAATCCCTAGGATAGATGAATTGTTTGATCAGATGAAAGGGGCTACGATATTCTCAAAGATCAGCTTGAGATTAGGATACCATTAGCTGAGGATAAAAGATGAAAGCATTTCCAAGACTGCCTTCAGGACTAGATATAGGCACTATTAGTTCATGGTGTTACCATTTGGGCTAACTAATGCCCTGACAAATTTTATGAATTTGATGAACATCTTTTGAGACAAATTGCATGACTTTGTATTAGTTTTCCTGGATGATATCTTGGTATATTCTAAGCCAGGGGAAGAGAATGAAAAACACCTAAGGATAGTGTTGTAGCTTTTGAGGGATCATAAGCTTTTTGGAAAGATGTCAAAATGCATTTTTTACTAGACCTAGGTGCACTATTTGGGACATGTTATTTTAGCTAAGGGGATAGCAATGGACCTAGATAAGATCAAGGAAATCATGGAGTGGCCAATGCCACAAAATGTATCAGAAGTCCAAAGCTTTATGGGGCTTTTTGGCTATTATAGAAAATTTGTCAAGGGGTTCTCAACCATTACAACACCCATCACCACACTCCAAAGAAAGGGAAAGAAATTTGAATGGAGTGATAAGTGTGAAAATTCCTTTCAGTTGTTAAAGGAGAAACTTACTTCTACACCTATCTTGATTGTGTCGGATCCAAATGGACACTTTACAGTGATAACAAATGCTTCAGGAGAGGGTGTAGTAGTAGTTCTT
Source organism: Sequoia sempervirens (assembly GCA_007258455.2). Lineage (NCBI taxonomy): Eukaryota > Viridiplantae > Streptophyta > Pinopsida > Cupressales > Cupressaceae > Sequoia > Sequoia sempervirens. The sequence continues at coordinate 536,225,052 of VDFB02047230.1, forward strand.
ATGCAGGATGAATAGGTGGTGGCATAAGAATCTAGGAAATTGAAGCAGCATGAATTGAGCTATGCACCACACACTTTGGAGATGGATGCCATAGTGCATGCCCTTCAAATGTGGAGGAACTACCTTTTGGGGAAGCCTTTCTAACTGAAAATAGATCATTTGGGACTACAGTACATTTTCACTCAACCCAACTTGAATGCTCAACAATTATGATGGTTAGAGTTTTTGAGCGAGCATGATTTTGGCATTGAGTATATAAAAGGAAAAGAAAATAGAGTATCAGATGCCCTAAGTAGGAGGAGACATCTTGCAACTATGGTAACTATAAGGTCATATTTTAGATAGCAGGTGATTCAATCTTTTTTGGGAGACAAGCATTATGATAGGGTGCAACAAGCCCTAGAGTAGGATCTTTTAGATCATAGATATGATGGATACATGTTTGAGAATGATGGAATCTTAAGGTATCAAAGACAAATGTATGTTCCTAATTTAGAAAGATTGAGGGAATTAGTGCTAGAGTAATTTCACAATGCACCATATTCAGGGCACTCCGTTGTAACAAAAATGATAGAGGGACTCAGACCATTATATTTTTGTCCAAGACTTAGGAGATATGTTATTACTTTTGTAGCCCAATGTTTAGAGTGCCAGCAAGTTAAGGCTAAGCATGTGCATCTGGTGGGACTTCTATACCCACATAGGGCACTGGAATATAAATGGCAGGAAATCACTATGGATTTCATTTAGGGGTTGCATACCTGACATGATTTCATCTTGGTTGTGGTTAATAAATTGATGAAAGTAGCTTACTTCATTCCTGGAGGAACTACCTTTTGGGGAAGCCTTTCTAACTGAAAATAGATCATTTGGGACTACAGTACATTTTCACTCAACCCAACTTGAATGCTCAACAATTATGATGGTTAGAGTTTTTGAGCGAGCATGATTTTGGCATTGAGTATATAAAAGGAAAATAAAATAGAGTATCAGATGCCCTAAGTAGGAGGAGACATCTTGCAACTATGGTAACTATAAGGTCATATTTTAGATAGCAGGTGATTCAATCTTTTTTGGGAGACGAGCATTATGATAGGGTGCAACAAGCCCTAGAGTAGGATCTTTTAGATCATAGATATGATGGATACATGTTTGAGAATGATGGAATCTTAAGGTATCAAGGACAAATGTATGTTCCTAATTTAGAAAGATTGAGGGAATTAGTGCTAGAGTAATTTCACAATGCACCATATTCAGGGCACTCCGTTGTAACAAAAATGATAGAGGGACTCAGACCATTATATTTTTGTCCAAGACTTAGGAGATATGTTATTACTTTTGTAGCCCAATGTTTAGAGTGCCAGCAAGTTAAGGCTAAGCATGTGCATCTGGTGGGACTTCTATACCCACATAGGGCACTGGAATATAAATGGCAGGAAATCACTATGGATTTCATTTAGGGGTTGCATACCTGACATGATTTCATCTTGGTTGTGGTTAATAAATTGATGAAAGTAGCTTACTTCATTCCTAGGAATCTTAAGGATGGATCTTTGGTCTTAGTGAAAAATTTTGTGTAGGATATTTTTTGGTTGCATGGAGTGCCAAAGAAAATCATCTCCGATTTTGACACTCAAATGACTTCTAGGTTTTGGAATACATTGAATGCTTCTTCAGGAACCAAATTGAACTTTAGTTCAACCTATCATCTATAGATTGATGGCCAGACAGAGAGGGTGAATTAGATAGTGGAGGATCTCCTTAGAATGTACATATGGATTGACAATATACATGGGAGGAGTACCTACCCTTAGTGGAGTTTGTATATAATAAATCATATCACACCTATCTAGGAATGACACCTTCCAAGGCTTTGAATGACCACAAATTTCATACACCTATCAGTTGGGATAAGGTGGATAATAGGATTGTTATTGGGCTAGAGATGTTGAGAGAGATGGAGGATCAAATGAAGCTAATTAAAGAAAAATTGAAATAAGCTTCAGATCATTAGAAGATCTTTGTAGATAGGAACATAAAATTTATAGTTCTCAGTGGGAGATAAGGTCTTCTTGAGGGTTTGAATGTAGAAGAGTTCAATCTCTTTTGGCAAGATCTTTAAGCTTTCCCCTAGATACATTGGGCCATTTAATGTTTTTGAAGTTATTAACCCAGTTGCATATAGGCTTGCTCTACCACCGACTATATCTCGTGTACATAATGTCTTCCATGTTTTTGTGCTTAAGCCATACTATCTGTTTGTTTCTCATATTCTTAACTAGCATGCATTGCAAGTTTAGGATCCAAGGGTGGTGCTAGTGGAGTCCACCAGGATTTTGGAGAGACACAATGTTAAGTTATGGAACTGAGATGTTGTACAGTACAGGGTACTTTAGCATATGTTTTATTTTTGCATATTATGACTTTTATTACATATATTGGATGTTTAAGACTATGTTATGTAGATGTTTTGTAATAAGACATCAAGACGATGTCTTTTCCAAGTGGGGAAGGATGTCACATCTTTGAATTTGATGCTACTTGAAATTACTTTATGTGGAACTAATATATGAATAATTGTGTGTGGAATAATAAATGTTATGTTATTTTAAAGATGAAATAAGTGACTGATTATTTTATTTTAGAAAATATGAAATGCAATGAATATTATTTTATTTCAAAGTGATGTAATATAGAAAATGTAATTTTGGAATGATAAATTAAATATTGCATCAATTTATTTTTGGACACTAATCAATTAATGGATGCCTGAGTTTTCATGAGTTGTAAGTTGTCAAATACCAAGGGCATGGTTAAGCAGAGGAGGCTAGCTACCTAGCAGGGTTAGGATGGAATGGTCTTTCTCGCACACACAAACACTTAGTAAACATATAGTTGCATTTAGAATTTCATTTAGTTAATTATTTTATGTTGTTTCTTACTTTATAGTGGTTATTTAATTTAATTGGTGTTAAAATTAAATACACATAGAAATAAAATAAATAGCTTTATTTTATTTTAATTCTTGATTTTCATTTGAAAACTAAATCATATTTATTTATTATTTTGTGGATAATTGTGATGCATGGCTAGAAAATAATGTTTGCTAATTAAAAATTAGTTTTATTGGATAAATTTGAAACAAATCATGGGAAAGAAAGAAAGATTTTCAAAAACAAATCAATGACATAGAAAACATTAGAAAATTAGAAAAGTTGAAGAAAAGAAGTTAATTTTACAAAAACCAAAACTAAAAAACAAAGAAAAACAAAGATGGGAAAAATAGAGAATATAATAAAAAAGGGAATAATCTCTTATTCTTTGAGGCCAGAAGATTCATTGAGAACTCTAGATTCATTTTCTCTATATTTCAATCTACAAAACAAAAACCAAAAAAATGCACAGTAGAGTAGGGAATTTGAGCAAGGTAGAAAAAGAATGGTTATCATTAAAACACTCTATTTACTAGCAACAAATATAATAATATTATATATATATATATATATATATATATATATATATATATATTATACTACACTATATAACATATACACATATATATAATACTATTATAAATATATTTGAAAGAATATAAAAATGTCATATATTGTAATAATTTTTTTTTTCAAATGGTGAATCATTGATTTTTATTTCCATTGGATGGAAGTTTTTTGGGAAATATAGTTTGGAGGCTTAATTTATAAGCCACAACAGCCATGGGAAGCAACGTTATGGGAGATAGGGACCCAACCCATAAGCCACAGCCTACAGGAAGGGCATTTCCTTCCACAAGCAATGCTCCCCATGGGAGGTTGTCAACTCCCCCTTTGCTCAACCTTTGTGCTATAATGAATTTGAATCTGTTAAGATTTATCCTACTTTAACCTTTTTTTGGGCATTTCTAGTGACTATGATTTTTCTAAGAGGTTTTATTTGTGAATATATATACATATACACATATATACATATATATACATATACATATATATGTATATATATATATACATATACATATATATGTATATATATATACATATATATGTATATATATATACATATATATGTATATGTATATATATATATACATATATATTTATATGTATATATATACATATATTTGTGTGTGTGTGAATGAGTAGGATTTCTTTTCTAAAATGAATATATATCTGATTGGAAAGTGGAAAGTGCTCCTTTTGGAATATATATATAAATTTGTAATTTTTAGATTAGACCACTAAAATTGGAAATGGATTATTAGAAATTTTGTATGCAAATAGAAAGATACATATATACATATATTTTCTATTATCCATTGGAATATTAGTGGATTGATTAAATTGAGTTAATTATTTGATGCAAAAATCAGATATAATTATCTTCTTATGGATTATTTCAATTGTGGATTATTTTCTTATTCAAACGAATATAATGAACTTGGAGTTAAAATGTGTTTTCCAAAAGAACTCAATGTTTAGAGAATGCTTGAAACTTTAACATATTTATGAGATACTATGTTATATTTATTATTTCTATGGAATTACTTCCAAGACAGGATGTTGAATGTGGGCTCCCAGAAATGGTAATTTCCTTTTTCTAAACTACCATTTTATTATTTATTGCTTGGCCAAGCTACTGTACCAGTGAAATAGATGGTTTGAAAAGCCTATATTTTATATTATATATGTATCTGCCACATCTTGTATGTGAGTATTATGTTAGTATAGCTTAGAAATTGCATATAGGCATTAGGCATGCATCGAGAGATTCCCTCCTACTTATACTGTTCCAGGTTGCTAGGCTTCTCCTATAGGGTCAATTCTTTCTTCATGTTAGGAAGAAACCTGGGGAAGTTCAGTACTTCATGGTTGGTTGAAAAAAGTGCCTTAACCTCACTCTTGGCCTTAGCTTGCGGAATACCTTTAATGTCATGATTGTCAAGGACAAATGTTTTTATATTATATGGATATAATTCTTTGTACTATACTTGTATGGCTTGCTTATCCAATCTATAAAATATATAAATAACTTCATGGATGTAATTGTTGTATTAATACAAAAACTTATACTTGTAACATTGAAACATATGTAATGTAACACCCTATTGGTGTATGAGATTGTATTTCATTATTGTAACTTTCCTTAAAGAATTTATAGATATTTTATTTCATATATGTATCACTTTCCTTATTTCGAATGTGCATTGCTTTTTGAAGTACTATTTTTAGTATGTGATTTTTTAGAGCTTTACATATTTCTAAAGTAAGAAGTTTTATGGGTCTGACAAGATATTATAGGAAGTTTGTTGGAATTTTTTCTAGAATATCCTTTCCAATTACTTCTTTGTAGAAGAAAGGGAAAAAAATTAAGTGGACAAAAAAATGCCAAGCAACATGCGATCTACTTAAAGAGAAGTTAACTACACTAATTTTGCAAGTACTATATCCTGATGGTAACTTCACTGTTATCACATATGCATTAGGAGAAGACTTAGGATGTGTGTTAATGCAAGAAGGGAAAGTAATTGCTTATGAAGTAAGGAAGCTTAAAACCTATGAGAAAAATTATGCATCACATGATTTAGAGTTAGCAGTGGTGGTACATGCATTGCAAATGTGGAGAAAATTGCTTGTTAGGGAAACCCGTAAAGATGAATACGGATCATCATGGGTTTAAGTATCTATTTACTCAGCCTAATTTGAATGCACGACATAGAAGATGGTTGGAGTTAATAGCTAATTATGACTTCAATATCAGTTATATCAAAGGAAAGGAAAATTGAGTAGTTGATGCCTTCAGTCGAAGAAGACATATTGCATTGATAGTGTCAATCCAAATAAACTTTAAAAATCAAGTATTGTAGAAATGTAAGAAGAATGAGTACTATTTTCAAGTTAAGAAAGCACTTGCAAAATAATCAAAAGGATGCAAGGTATGATGGATATCATTTTGAACCTAATGGATTACTTAGGTATAAGGGAAGAATGTATCTACCTAACCTTGAACAATTAAGAAATATTGTATCAAAATAATTTCATGAAGCACCATACTCGAGACATCCTAGTGTAACCAAAATGTTGGTAGATGTGAAGCCATTATATTTTTAAAAAGGGATGAAAGGAGACACTTCTATGTTTGTGGCTAAATGCTTGAATTTTAAAAGAGTGAAAACAAAACATCATCATCCAACTGGCTTGCTATATCCATATGATATTCTAAAGAGTAAATGGCCAGTCGTTAGTATGGACTTTGTGCAAGGATTTCCCATGTGTAGGAATAAGAACAATGCCATTTTAGTAGTTGTTGATAAATTTACTAAGGTAGTACATTTCATACCAAGAAATTTAATAGATGGATCTGATGTTATAGCTTAGAAATTCATGCAAGAGGTATTGAGACTACATGGAATTCCAAAGAAGATTATCTTAGATAGGGATGCAAGAGTCACCTCAAGGTTTTGGAAAACCTTATTCTTTGCACTAGGGACTCAACTAAATATAAGTTTAGCTTATCATATAGTAATAGATGGGAAAATAGAATGGGTGAATCAATTACTTGAGGACCTACTAAGAATATATTGTCTGGACTAGTAGTACAAGTAGGAAGACTACTTGCCTTTAGTGGAAATTTCTTATAATAATTCCTACCATTCAACAAAAAGATGGCTCCTTTCAAAGCATTATATGGCCAAAAATTTCAAACCTTGATAAGTTGGGATAAACTTGAAGATAGGGTGAGTCTTGGGCTTGAAATGTTTTCTAAAATGGAAGAAAAATTCAAGGTTATCAAGCAAAGGCTAGCTAAAGCCAATGATAGGCACAAAAGCTACATAGATGCAAAAAGCGCACCCAAGAATTTCACAATAGGTGATAAGGTGTTGTTAAGGGTAAAACTGTAAAAGATATCTATCAAGTTTTGAAATTCATCCAAACTAGCTCCACACCATGTAGGTCCTTTTGAGATTCTAGAGGAAGTGAATCATGTAGCTTACCGAATTGTGTTGCCACTGGCTCTTGCTCAAATGCATAACATCTTTCACATTTCTTACCTAAAGAAGTATATACTAGGTAATAATCATGTAATTGATTGGAATGCTTTACAAGTACATGACCTTGAAGTGGTAACAATCGAACCTATCAAGGTGCTCAAAACACATAATCTTCACTTGCATAATAGGGAGGTTCTACAATGCAAAGTCTAGTGGGACTATTATGTAGAAGATTCTGCCACTTGGGAAGCCTATGCTGAGATATAGAAAAATTTTCCACATGTTTTACATGCTTTCAAAAGTGCTTGAGAAAAAAAAAATGTTTGTTTAATTTAGTTTATGTTTGATACATAAAATAATTGAGGATGATGATTCACAAGGGGGGGAGTATGTCAGACCCCATTGTGCATTTACCTACTTACTATTAGTATGTTAGGGTAATTATTGAATTTATGAATGTATTTGGAATTTTGATTGGAAATATACGTGTTTTCACTTTGTTATGAATGAATGTTTATTTCATTTAATTTTACATATTGGAATGCATATATGGAATGAATGGTTATTGAATTGATATTCTAACTATGAAAAAAATAATGCAAGTGTTTGTATTGATGAACGACTGACTACAATTAAAATGTGATGAGTTGAATGCAGGTTCAAAATCAATCCTCCAGAAGGGAGGGGAAGTATCAGTCAAGAGATGACAAGGGTGCTAACTCGAGACACAGAATGTCACACACCAAACCAGAGAATATTATTTTATTCAAAATAATGAAAATCTTACATGCAGAGGATCCCAAATCCTCAAATTCTATAATACATGCCAGTTACAAAAAAATTCAAAAGTTTATTTTCCTTAGTATGTGCTCTTTCACCAAAAAGCTACCCAAAAATCATAAACTAGCCCATAAATAGCTCCTTTACAGTTTGGAGCCAAAAACACATTCGAATTATGAGTTTTAGCAGCTTGGTGCTGAAAATTACAATTTGAAATTCAAATTTTAAAACTACATTAAAAAATTAGCGCATTTTTAAAAATGCACCAAATTTCGGGAGCCATAACTTGTGATCTAGGACTCCGTTTGATGAACCATTGGAACCGTTGGAAAGTTCTCGAAGTGAAGAATGCGCTAAGAACCCACTTTGTTGGTTCTGATGATTTTTGGGCCCATACGAGACCATTTAATGCCTCAAACTAGACTCGAAAGATGTTTCAAGGCAAAAAGTAGAAACTGAAACTTGAATAACTTTCAAACCGGGAATGATCTTGACATGATTTTTTCATAAAAGTTCTTGTTTTTCTATCTTCAAGCTTCCCATAAATTTTGGCCTCCTCATGCCTTCAAATTCAAAACTGCTAAAAATAGAAATTGACCAAAAAGAGCAAAAATTCAATTCTACAAGTTGGGAACACTTATTTGACGAAAAGGGTATCCAGAAATGCAAAAACATCTACAAAAATCTAACAAAAAGGAAGCATAAAGGAAAACACATTTTTGGGTGATGCAAGATTACCCTTACACCACTGGATGCTCCTGCATTAAGAGAAGAGGTTGGTGAAGTAATTGGTAATGAAACATAATTGAGCTTACACACACACACTCACTAGTATAATAGTCAATTCGAGTCATAGTGTTTGGGAATTGGTAAGTTATCCTTTAGCATGATGTGTTTGCAAGAGAAATGGAGTTTAATTTCTATAAGGAGCATTCATGGTTTATGGTTAGTGCTTGATGCTATATTACTATGCTTAATGGATGAGGTGCATATACATTGAAGGTCTATATATGTATGCATACACATGTCAACGATGAACCATACACATGAAGGAATGCATACATGAAAGTACATAGGTAGACATACCTATGTGCACCTATGAATGGGTTGCTTATGAGCATGGAGATATTACAAGGACAATATGACATGTGTGTGTGTATATATCTACCAATCAGATAGTAATTTTTAATGTATGTGATTGTGTTATCAAATGTATATATGCGTATATAAATTAATATGGCAATGCCATACAAATACATCGGCATATGTATGCATATGCATACATGAATATAGATATATATAAGAATATATATACAAATGATATGATATATGAATGTTAACTTGAGTTTATTGACTTGAATATCAAATGTATACATATTTAGTTGATATGGAATATATATATTAGAATATATATACACATACATACATATATGTATATATGGAAAGTAATTAAGGTTGATTGTATATATATTATACAAGTAATTAAAGGCCGATTTATACATATATTATGAAATGTATTGGTGGTCAATTTATACCATGTACAAAGTTTGATACATGCAAGTTATTCTTTTTATGATATATGAAAGTGAACCATTGTTTTTTGAGTTTCTTATGTACTTCTCTAGCTCTTCTAGGGTTTTTCACCTAAAAGGAGAGAGATAGGGCCCAAAAATGCTAAGGGTTCATTCAAATTAAATTATATGTGATGTTTTATAAGCTAAATGAATTAAACTAAATTCAATTAAGTGATCTAAATTATTGATAATGAATGTAAAATCTATGAAACAAGTGAGTTTCAAAACACATTGTGTAATGCAAAATCACCTTGAAATGAATGCAAAACTAAACAAAATTGAACCAAACTGAAAGCATGCACCTGGAATGTGGATGAAGACTAGAAATAGGTTTTTAAATTCTACTAATTCTAAAATTTAGGCCTGGTGGGACTCATTCGCCCTTCTGGGTGAATCAATCCTAGTTCTGTCAAACTAAGCTGAAACCTATTTTTGACAAAAGGGTACTCAAAAATGCAAAAAACTCAAAATTGACCCTAGAGTGGGACTCATTCACCACCCATGGTGAATGAGTCCACTTTTGAATTTCTAAATTTTCAAAGGTGGATTATGAAGCTTTCGATCTAAACTTTGATGCCCTACAAGTGTTTGCTTCTGAAACTTTGATTTACAGGTCTAAAAATAAGATTTTGGTGATATTTTGACTTGTTGAATGAGAAGAATACTTGAGAAACCTTGCAACTTGATCTTCAATGATTTCTAAGCTTCCAAAATTCCTAAATCTGCAAACACACAAGACAAGAGAGAGAAATGTTGAATGTTAGGGCATATGGGTTTGCCTTGATCAAACCCTGTTTAGGTAATTAAACCAATTAATGAAAGAAAGTAGTGAGACATGCAATAATGGAATTTATTACCTTGCCATGACTTTGATATTGAATTTTTGCAACAATGGAGGAAGATTCAACCCTTGAATGTCCTTAGAAGCTTTCTTAATGACTTGCAATGACAAAACCCTAAGTTGCTTAACTTGAGATGAAAGATTAGTGGATGAATAATGAAGAGTGTATGTGAATTAAGTTAGTGGATGCCAAAATTAGTTAAGAGAGGTGATTTTATAGGAAATTCACCTTATTTTCCCTTTAATTGGATCCCTAAGGCCAACGTGGACAAAATTAAACTTAAAACCTAATCTTTCCCACTCAAAACCTTGAAAATGGCTCAAATGCGACTCATTCACCACTAATGGCAAATGGGTTCCATCTAGATGGGACTAATTCGCCACTAATGGTGAATGGGTCCCATAGGGGCCATTTTTGATAGCTGGAATGCTTAGATGTGAGAAAATTAGGCTTCTATGATGACTATGTTAGTTATTTGATCAAATTATGCCTCGGGATGCACAATAAGGGTTAATATGGGCCTAAATTAGTGATGACGTAAATGTCAAATAGGGTTTGGGACACAAAATTCAATGTGAAAGTGTGATTAAGTACACTTTACAACACTAAAATGAGGTCCACATAGCCTAGGAAGGCACAAGGACCAATGTGAATGTGCAAGACACATTACAACACTAGTTTAACATTAACTTTATTTTAAAACCCTTCTAGATTGATGTAATAATATTATTAAACACATTTTATAATGTTGAATTAGGGAGAAATAGGTTAATTAAATCTAGAAAAGCATGAAATTCCTTTACAAGACTTTACAACACCTTTACAAGATGTCGTTAAAAGCATGTTATTCGATTTGCAAGGGTCCAAGACCTAGTGTGGATGCATAAAATGCCTCACAACACCTAAATCAAGGCCTTATTAAGTCCATTTAATCATTAATTAATCTCATTTAAAGCAAAGGGTCCTTTTTTCTATAGCACATTTAGCCCCCACTTTATTGAGAGGATGAACTTGATTCAAACTCACACTAAAGTAGACATTCAAGAGAGGTCCACATACATAGATGCAAATGAAAAAGAATGAAAAAGATCAAAGGAGGTGGCCAAGCCCCCCAGGATTGAAGATCCTAAGTCAATCCCCTAAGATACAAAATCATGCAATGGCAAGGAAGAAGGGGTGAACAGGATGGATTTTGTCTAGCTAGTTGTGGATGAGATCTAGACTAATTGTTTGAAAAAGAGAATGTGTACTCACTCTGGGGTGAAAAAATGCATAATGGTCTATCGGGTGAGAATGTGCAACTATACTCACTTTGGGGCCACAAAACTAGTTGTCTGTAGGGTGAGAAACCCCAAAAAGGTAAGATACATACGTCAGTTGGTATGCACTCGCAAAAAAAAAGTGGCTATGGGGAAAAGTCGTGATGCTAGTTGGGCTTCCCACTCAACCATATTAAAGTTACACTTGTTGATAACTTTAACAAGGCTCCACAAAATAAAAATGTCATGAAAAAAAAGAAAGGTACCATAGTCATGCAAGTTGTGTTATGAAAGGTGGTAAAATAAAATGCAACAAAAATGAATGTTCAAAGGAGTCTTGTTCAGTTTATGCAAGGTCAGTCACTTAGGGAACATTGTATCTAACATCTCTAAGAGAGAACCAATCAAAGAATAGTATATTTACAACTTAGAGGATGTATTGCGTCACATCAAGCCACCAAGGAATGTAATATGCTAAGATAGATCACACTTATGAAGGAAATCACACCCAATGTCATCCACAAAGTGACGAACACATCACATAAATGACAAGGCTACACTAGGAACCAAGAATGCAAATGAATTATGGTATTGTATGCCCCCCACTTTAAAGGAATTGCTAACACTAGTACTATGAGAAATTAATTTAAAGTAGAGAAGAAAATAAAATGCAATAAGACATGAGAGCCAACCTAGAAAGCTCTATGCCAAGTCATTTGTTTTTGAAGTCAGGCTGCATCATGTCAATGAAAATGAAACTAGAGAGAGGGAGTATGTCACATGCAAGTCAATCTTAAGACATGTCATCCACATCCGAAGCTTTCTCTTAATGCATTCATGAAATGTTAATGATTAGCCAAAAGAGACAATGACAAGTGACATACAAGGTCAAGGCTATTGAACCCCTTGCCCCCACTAAGTGCGGGACAAAGGTGAGCCTAAAATGGATGATGGTATGTTTCCCCTTGCGATGGATGTAAAACATGCAATGATGAGTATGCTATGATCCTACAACTATTGGATGGCACGAAGAAGCAACTAATGTTATTTATGTGAATAAGGAAGAATCTTGGAAGAGTCTTGTGTGATAGTATTGATGTTGAGTGAAGGTTTTGTGACCTTGGTCAAATGAGAATAACCAATACCATGAGTTGTTTGTTGTGTGTTAGGATCTATAGGGTTGTGGATACCTTGTTCACAAGAACCACAACCTTTTCCACTATACCCAAGTTATTTCATGAGGTCATACCCTTTTCCATAAAGTTGTTTCAATGCTTTGGAATCAAGTGGTTCATTATTGTGTTCATCAAGGGTTATTGTGGAGTTTGTGGCATTGTATAAAGTGGTTGAGGTGGATTCTTTTGAAAGGTTATCCGACTTTTGCATTGAAATGATGGTTGGTTGTTCTTGTTTCTCATCTTTCTTTTGTGTATGTATTCACCCATAAATGATAGTGTGAATTCTAAAGATCCCCAATCATCACCAAATAATTTAGATACCGATTCTGCATCATTGTGTTCAATTTCAAGAGGGTCTATGTTGGAGGTTGGAATTAATGTTTTCAAAGGACTTGTAATCCCTTTTTCAAGGTGCAAGCAACTTTCAAGCTTGGGATCTATTTCAATTTGATAGATGTGATTGTTATAGACATATTTCACAATACAATGAAGAGTTGAAGGTATTTCATTCATCTCATGAATCCATGGTCGGCCTAAAAGAAGATTATATGAAAGATCATAAGGCATCACATGGATAGGAGCTTGCAAAGTAGCAACACCAACAATAATAGGTAAATTAATTACACTGACAAGTTGATTTTTTGTATTATAAAATCCTTGAATAGAGACAAAATCAGGTATTATTTGTGACATGTCAACATGTAATCAATCAAGGAGACTCACACTACACACATTAAGGGTAGAACCATTATCTATGAGAGTGCATTTGATACCTGTGCAATTGAAGCGAGCAGTTATCATAAATGCATCATGTTGTTTATGCAACTCCAAAGGAGGGAGCTCATGTTGATGGAAGGTAATGTCAAGATTCCTTTTGTGGATGAGAGTTGCTACATCATTTGGAGTTGTACTAGGAGGAATTGTGATTTGTTTTAAGGCTATTTCAAGAATGTTGTTGTAATTTGGTAAGTTTTGAAGTAAATCCCAAAGGGAAATCTTTGCAGGAGTATTCTTTAATTGTTCAAAAAGATCATACTCATGTGTGTCTAGGAAGTAAAGAGGAGCACTAGGCGGATTGGGTAAAGGTAAGGAGGGTGGGATTGGTTATGGATTATTTTGAGTATTATATGTATGAGCAATGATATTATAACTTAGTTGTTGTGATACATTAGTTTGAGGTGGGCAGAGGGTGTAGTAAGGTTTATTGGAAGGATGAAGCAGATGTGAAGGTGGGTAAAGTGTGTAGCAAGGTTTATTGGAAGGATGAAGTTTATACGAGGGTGGGTAAAGGGTGTAGTGGGGTTGAATATTGTTAACATCCTGTAACAAGTGATATTTTTCATTGTCTTTGAAGGGCGTGTTATCTTTGTGTTAGATCATAATATCCTCCCTAGAAGGGGAGTTCATAGGAGAACAACAAACCACATGTTCATGATATTTAAGGTTTGGTTCATCCAAATTAACTTTATCACAACCAAAGGAGTTATGAAGGGTTGAATGTGTTTGATTATTGATAATGGGGAGATTAGGGGAAGAATTTATGTAATCATTCGGTGTTTGTAATGTCTCATTCTCTTGTTCCATATTATTTACCGTACTAGGAGAGCTTGTAATATGTTCATTTTAAGGTTGAAATGTGTAAAGTATCTTCATCACAAGTATCACATTCTTGTTTTTCAATGATTGCATCCTTTTGATTAAGTATGTATTCTTGGATGGGGGAAACATTAGGAAAGGGAGAAAGAAGATTCTTATGATTATCATTGATTACCTCCCTTTTTCCAATAATGTCTTCCAAAATAGGGGAAGAAAAATAAAGAGGATTGTCATATGTTTTAAAGATTTGGTCATCTAATGTCAACATATCCTCCTCACAAATAAGGTGATTGCCATGATTACTCACAAAGGCATTCTAACAAATAGGGGGGAGTTGGGAGAGGAATCTATGGTCTCATCATCATGTTGTATTGTGTGTTCATAATAATGACTTAGTGTGATGTCCTCTTTAGTAATGTTATGTCGAATAGGAGAGGTAAGAGGAGAGAAACAACTCAGATTGTCACAACTCTCATCAATTGGTTCTTCTAGCACTAAAATATCTGCTTCACAGGTATGAGAGATAATAAGAGAAGAAAAGTGTTATGAGTATCCAAGGTTTCTTTCACTAAACCAACCTCATCCATGAAAGGGGAACTAGGAGAGGGATCTATGATGAATAAAAAGAGAGGGGAAATGACCTCATATTCATAGGCTTTTAACAAAAGTTGCTTACAAAATGTAATAATATCTAAAAAGAGAACATGCAAGATGGAAATTGTAGAATTTTTTAATGAAAACATGATGGAATGATTAATCTATAATCATGAAATGTAACAATACTAAAGCAAAGATGCAAATAAAGGATGTACTTTTTTCAAATTTTAAAAATGACAATGGGTTGATTATGATATGTAACAAGATGAAAGTGAAAACTTGAA
Organism: Sequoia sempervirens; assembly: GCA_007258455.2. Classification (NCBI taxonomy): domain Eukaryota; kingdom Viridiplantae; phylum Streptophyta; class Pinopsida; order Cupressales; family Cupressaceae; genus Sequoia; species Sequoia sempervirens. The sequence continues at coordinate 536,240,147 of VDFB02047230.1, forward strand.
ATTGAAACCATGCATGAAATGAGCTAATTAAGGCTAGATTTTATGAAATGCATGCTATAGAAATGCAACTAATCCATATAGACAAGTTAAGGTACCAAACATAAGCCTGAAAATAGATTTCTGAGTTCTGTAAAATGTTGTTTCAGGGGTCAAAAGGGATTGATTTTCCCAATGTGGAAAATGAGTCCTAGTATGGAGTTTTTTCAAAATTTTCAGAAATTTTTGTTTGATTTTGATGTTTTCAGAGTGCGATGATGCATACCTAAAGTAAAAATGCAGAATTTTGAAAAAGTTACATGAAATTAAATGCTGAAAGTGCAAGCTAAATGCACTTTTTATGAATGCAAAATTTAACACCTAGCATGCAAATGAATCATGCAAACCCTAATTCAAGCTAGATATATGATTATGAAAGGACTCCAAATCAGTCATAAAGCATTCAAAAAGTAGGTTCACCAAATTGAAACATCAATTTTTGGGTTTCCTATGTACTTCTCTAGCTCTTCTAGGGCTTTTCACCTAAAAGGGGAGAGATAGGGCCCAAAAATGCTAAAGGTTCATTCAAATTATGTTATATGTGATGTTTTCTAAGATAAATGAAGTAAAATAAATGCAATTAAGTGATCTAAATGATTGATAATGAATGTAAAATCTATGAAACAAGTGATATTTGAAAACACATTGTGTAAAGAAAAATCACCTTGAAACGAATGCAAAACTAAACAGAATTGAACCAAACTAAAAGTGTGCACCTGGAATGTGGATGAAGAATGGAAATAGATTTTGAAATGCTATTGATGCTGAAATTTAGGCCCGGTGGGAGTCATTCGCCATTCTGGGAAAATCAGTCATAGTTCTTTCAAATTGAGCTGAAACTTGTTTTTGACAAAAGGGTACTCAAAAATGCAGAAAACTCAAAATTGACCCTGGTGTGGAACTCATTCACCACCCATGGAGAATGAGTTCACTTTTTAATTTTTGGATTTTCAAAGTTGGATTCCAAAGTTTCCAATCTGCGCTTTAATGCCCTATAGGTGTCTGCTTCCGAAACTCTAATTTATAGGTCTAAAAATGAGATTTTGGTGATTTTTTGACTTGTTGAATGAGAAGTCTTGATAAACCTTTAAAGATGATCTTCAATGATTTCTCAGCTTCCAAAAGTCCTAAATCTGCAAACACACAAGACAAGAGATAAATGTTGAATGTTAGGGCATAAGGGTTTGCCTTGGTCAAACCCGGTTTAGGTAATTAAACCAAAATGATGAAATCAAGTAATGAGACATGCAATAATGAAATTGATTACCTTTCCATGATGTTGATCTTGAATTTCTGCAATAATGGAGGAAGATTTAGCCCTTGAATGTCCTTAATAGCTTTCTCAATGACTTGCAATGACAAAACCTAAGTTGCTTAACTTGAGATGAAAGATTGGTGGATGAATAATGAAGAGTGGATGTGAATTAAGTTAGTGGATGTCAAAATGATTTAAGAGAGGTACTTTTATAGGAAATTCACCTCATTTTCCCTTTAATTGGATCCCTAAGGCTGACATGGAGAAAAATTATTAAACTTAAAACCTAAATTTTCTCGCTCAAAACCTCAAAAATGGCTCAAATGGGACTCATTCGCCACTAATGGTGAATGGGTCCCACCTAGAGGGGACTAATTGGCCACTAATGATGAATGGGTCCCCCTGGGGCCATTTTTGCTAGCATGAATGTCAAGAAGTAAGAAAATTAGGCTTATATGATGACTATGTTGGTTATTTGATCAAATTATGCCTTAGGATGCATAATAAGGGTTAATAGGGGCCTACTAGTGATGATGTAAATGTCAAATAGGGATTTGGACACAAAATTCAGTGTGAAAGTGTGATTAAGTACACTTTACAACACTAAAATGAGGTCCACATAGCCAGGAAGGCACAAGAACTAATGTGAATGTGCAAGACACATTACAACACTAGTTTAACATTAAGTTTATTTTAAAACCCTTCTAGACTGATGTAGTAATATTATTAAACACATTTTATAATATTGAATTAGTGAGAAATAGGTTAATTAAGTCTAGAAAAGCATGAAAGTCCTTTACAAGACATCGTTAAAGCATGTTATTTGATTTGCAAGGGTCCAAGACCTAGTGTGGATGCATAAAATGCCTCACAACACCTAAATAAATGCCTTTTTAAATCCATTTTATCATGAATTAGTCCCATTTCAAGTAAAGGGACCTTTTTTCTATGACACATAAAGGTACAACAAAATTATATAGCGCTCAAATAATATAAAGGTGTATATGTCATTTAAGAACTAAATGATAATGAATATGTGGTATCATAATCTATTGAATGAGTCAATAAGCTAAAAACTAGTGCACTATAGATTCAATATACCAAGTCATAATATAGATTTAAAAACAAAGAGTTTAGCCAAACCAAGTGTTGACTGATGATCTTGGATTGGGTCAGCCTTAAACATGCTACAAATCTATGTGAGACCATTTTAAATAATAAACTGTGGTCCTTGTTAATAGGGAACACAATGCAACTTGGTGCCATCCTATGAATTAGATGAGTGTTGTAGAATTCTATTATGCTTGAAACTGACTAGTAGTGTTATAGAATGTTCTTTTTGAATATGTTAATATGCTATGTCCATCATTGAATGCATTTGATGTGATGAAATAGTGACTATCCTCATGTAAAATCACTACCCTTCCTCATATAAGTTGAGTCAATTTGTAAGGACTGAGAAGTGACAAGCTATGAACCTTATTTGTAGCCTTATAGAGTTGATTCTTGTGTATAAATATTGGTTGATCATACCCCATTATTTACACTTTTTCATATACAACATTACGTTTTCATTCTATTATATTTTTCAATTGAGTGACTATTATTTTTGTTGAGAGTCTTTAGTGAGTGAATTTTAGTGAGACTAACGGAAGTAAGGTTGATTTCTAAGATGTTAGCAAGAGAATTACAAGCTAGGAAGCTCTATAGTCAATTGGATTAAGCATTTGATAGGCATTGAGTTCTATCTTATTCTATTTTATCTTCAATTCCAAAAGATTACTATTTTTTTTACATTTTTTTGAATTGCATTAGATTGCTTATGTGAACCCTATTTCAAACTTGCATGGAAGAAACGAACAATCACACTAATAGATCAAAATGCAAGATTAAAACATGATTTCCCCATAAAATCCATCTGCATTGTTAGAAAACAAGGAAAAAGATGAAATACTTGAGCAAATACAATCGAAAATAACTATTCCTCATTCTTAAACAAAGCAAACACTTGATCTTATGGGGGGATTGGTGCTACTTTTATGTGGAAAAGTAGTCCTTTCCCAACCCCTTTAGATAAGCTAATGATAATGATGGACAATATCATTTCTCAAATGAAGAGAGTGACCTTACATGATCTTGGAGATGAAATGTTAAGATTGTGGATTGATAGTGGACAAAATCAATTCTTAGTTTAAGAGAATGACTTTGCATAAAGATTGTGGAGTTTGTGAAGGATTTGCTAAAGAATGATGCCTCTACTTAAAGATTTTCAAAATGCTAAGAGTGCTAAACATGAAGGATGTGGGACTAAGATTGGAAAAATGAGAGGAAGAAACTTGTCAAGTGGTGAGTGGTTGATGCATGTGCAAGATTTGGGAAATGTGCCCAAGAGGGGGGAAATTTGAATTCAAATTTGTGCAATGAATGCTGAGTTTGACCTTTGGAAGGGGACATGTAAGATCCATGTAAGAGCTCATAAATGACTTGTTGGATGTACATTTCAACTTGCCTTTTGAATTCAAACCTGATGGAATATTCCTCATGGATGCCATGTTGAGTGAAAATGATGATTTTAATAAATCAATAAATTGATTTTTTTTGTGCAAGTGGCAATATCTAGAGAATGCATGTGGCGAGGATTAGCATTTAATTAGGATTAGGTTAGCTTAATGATGATTAGGTGAGTTTGACCAATTTGACTCAAATATTTGGATTTATTTAAATCAAAAGGGGATGGGATATGCATTTTGAGATTTAATTCAATAATGTCTGATTTATTTAATTAAAGGATGATGTGAGCCTTTGATTTATTTAAATAAATAGCCTTAGGACTAAAGACCTGATTTACCTAGTGAATGAGCGAATGCATAATGTTAATTTTTCATGTCTACATTTTGCCCCTCTTTGAAGCAATGTACTTGTTGTGTTGGTTTAAAGAATAATCTTAACGTGATCAAAATAAAAAAAAAAATCTGATTTTTTGGATGCCCTAGTGGAAAGTACAATGATACATTGCCCCCTCAAGAGATCGAGTGAAAAGATTCAATTTGAGGGTCGATCTCACGATAAAGAAGTTCAAAATGGATGGTTATGATGAGAAGATTCAAATGAGATGATTTTAAGATGCTTAGAATAACAAATCTATATTATCCTAAACAACTTAAATGATGATATGATATGATGATGGATGACATGGATGATGTGATATGTTGTGATTATGAAATGGATGATTTATGAGATGATTAGACTAATGGATGAGATATTATGATGATGATGCAAATGCAATGCATGTGAAATGATAGGTGTTTCCTATTATGTATGATATGAATGATATGTGGTATGCTGATGGTTTGTGGATGCAGGATGGATGCACTGGTGGTTATGATGTTAGTGCAAAAATGAGATGATGAAAAGAGGATCCCACAAGTCCATGATCTGACGAGACTTTATTAGAGATGATGATGATGATAGATGGATGATTTGCTTATCAAGGATTGGGATTTTAAAAGGGCTACTTACCTTATGTTTGATAACACACATAGATATGATGCATTAAGGTAAAAAGAACTAGGATGGCATTGTACCTAGTGCAATGGACTTTGACTCGACAAGTAGATAGGAGTATTCTTGTTCACACTTGACATACAAAAACCTTGCTAGGACGTACCTAACAAAGCAAGTATTCACCAAGTTATTTTACAAGAACATCCAACAAGAACATCAGACAAAAGATAATGATCGTTTCCCCATTCCTATCTCTCTAAATCCTTCGTTCGGATATCATTGAGAGGTCCTTGGAATGAGCGCAATAAGATAAATCAAAAAAAAAGATCAAGTATGCAAACAAGCCAATGTTCTTCATACCTCTAGCCAAAGGGATGTGTTTTGATAGAATAAGAATCAAAGGTGATATCCAAAATGATGCCCATTGTCAGAACGATATATCCTAGGACATGCATTGTAAAGGATGATGATGGTTTGATAAGTTGATTTATAGGATATTGATATAAAGTTGATTGACATGTTTGAAAATGATCAAGACTTTGATTTTGTTTTAAAGATTTGTTGTTTTCATTTGATTTTGCATTTGATGTTTGCTTTTACTGATTGTTGAGGTTGTTTCTATTTGTTTTGCCAAAGGATGAAGGTGATGATCAGTTTATTATGGATGATTGATTATTTTGGGTGAAATTGAGATGAGATGGATGAATTTTTTCCAAATATTCAGATGTTTTTTATGTTTTTTGAAATGTTTTGAGGCTATTTTTGGTGTTTTTGAGATTTTACAAATGTTTTTTTTTTTTAATTTTTGCGATGTTTCGGGGTTTTGATGATTTTCAAATGTTTTTGTGATTTTGATGTTTTTGGATGTTTTTGAATTTTTGATGTTTTTTGAATGTTTTTGGATTTTTATGTCTCGAGGGCTGATCAAAGATGAGCCTTGCCTACATTTAAGCTCAGAGATGATGTAGTTTAGATTTCCATGTTTTTGATGTTTTATATTTTTGACTTGTTTTTGGATTTTGATATGTTTTGAATGTTTTTGGATTTTTTGCACAATTTTGATGATTTGGATATGAACATGTGTGACGATATCAATTCTCTATTTGGGGATTTTGTTGAAGACCAAGCTAAGGTTGATTGATCGAATCGATGGATTGATGATGATGATACCATTGTTGAGGATACACAACAATGGAAGGATTGATTGATCAAGATTGATGGCAAGAACATTGTTGAGGATGCACAACAATGCAAGGATTGATTGATCGGGATTGACAATGATAACATTGTTGAGGATACACAACAATGCAAGGATAGTGTTAAGAAACACAAGGATATCCCGAGATGATGATTTTTTGATTGGATTGATTGATCATGATTGATGAAGCTTGATTTGGAACAAAAGATGTTTCGAATGATTGGATGTGACGTTTGAAAGATGTGCTAGATGCAACTGATATTGATTATTTGGATTGATGTTCAATGTTCAATGAAGACTGATAAGGAACATCTTGTTGTCAAAATATGCCATGGGCTAGTGATTTGGATTTCTGCTCACAAGTGGTTTGACCAATTTGATTCTACATTTTCCAATGTTTGGATCACCACATAAGTCAGAGGATATAGATCAAGATTTATTCCTCGAAGCAAGATGTGAATATCTGCCCCTAGTGTCTAGCAATGTATAGAATGTCATGGATGGATGCTCAGATAGGTGTATGGATGGATGGATATGGATAAGAACACAAAGGATGTGATGGATTATCTTGTGATAAGATATGGTGTTTGGATAAAGGATGCTCATTGGATAATGCTTCATGGCTCAACTAATGCTGCATAGGATGGGATCAATGAAAATGGCCCATGTCGAGATGTTTACCATAAGCAAGCATAAAGCATGCCCAAAAATTTCATCAAGATCAAGATAACTTGGATGATGGATGCAGATGGATGAAAATGGATTGGATACATGGTTCATGGATGGATGGATTTATTATGGATAAGATGGATGGAATGTTAGATTTAATACGGATGGGATGAGACGCTTACACCTGAAGTGGCACACGTAGATGCTCGATTATAATCATGAAGCCCGTTTGACAGGTTTTCATCATGGTCTTGCCCAAAGCGCCACCATAGTGGTTTTCACTAGAGGACATTTTTTCTCTTTACTGTTTTCAATCCTTTTTTTGATTTTTTTTTTTTTGGATTTTCATATTTTTTTATTTTTTTTATTTTTCTAAAAGATTTTAAGCTCATGATAAATCACAAGGTATTGCTGATGTAGATGCTTCTGTCATAATGTGCCATCAATATCCTGCTTGAAGAAGCTACTTTGCTAAGATATGTGCACTTGAATACAACTTTTGAGATTCTTGATCTGCTTTATTGATACCAGGGTTGACTTTGTCTTGGTGTGCACATCGCGATATAGTGCCTTCTGAATCCTTATGATGAAGGGTTGTTGCCAATACATGGTCAATGTGAGAATTGGATATCATGCGTGGAGGCATGGATGGAGTGTGTTTAGGGATAAGAGATGGATTGGTCGATAGTTTGGAACCTTTGACTCTCCAAACTTGGGAAGATGAGCAATGATGGGTGGATATGGAAGTGTGTGTGGAATTCATACCAACTGCTTGATACACTTTATACGTCACTTGAAAAGCATGCTTTTTCTTTTGTGGACATCTTTGATGGATACTTTTCCCTTTTTTATTTTTCCCCATAGTTTCTTTGAATGATGGAGTTTGATAGGGATAATCTTTCTTTGTATTCTTTGGTATCCATATGTATTTTATTTTTACATTATACTTCTCAGCTTCTTTTGCTTTGATAACATTCTCTGTACTTTGATTCAAATCTTCCTTTTGACGTTAGTCCCAATTCATGGATGGGGTGATGGGTGGATGAAGATTCATGATGTGGTTGATTGTAGTATTGGCATTGGTTTCATCATAAGCATTCTTCGTGCTCCCTATGTTGACGTTTGCTTGAGACGAAGTTGCCCCCAGTATTGTGGAAGTAGTACCTTCATGCCTTGATTCTGCATGTTCTGAGATGTCTTGTTTAGTAAACATGCTCTGACAAATGACCACTGTAGATGACATTATTTTAATTTTCCGCTCTGCTAACTCTAGATTATACTGTTCTTTTTGACTTGCTTCCTTGAGTGGATAATGTTTGATATCTTTATTCATGATGTCCTTAGTTTGAATTTGTGATATATCTGATATTGATGTTGCCAAATTAGTTTGACGTTAGGAATCAATAATCTACTCTTTTTGTGTAACAAAATCTTGTTCTAGATAAAGATCATCTACGTGTCCATCCATAGAAAGCATCTCATGGGTAGATGGAGGAGTATGAGCTACATGAATATGATCATCTTGCATAGATAGGAGAGTGTCCATTAGATTATTGTAGTATCTTGAAGATACAAATTCTTGATCTTGAATGATTTCAGAGTTTCTTTCGACATGCTTTGGATCAAGTCCTTGAGATGGATTAGTTTCAAAGGATGGATCACTTACAAAGGGTTCTTGGATGTCGTTATTAGACATGGTAAGTGGTTCAATAGCCTCAAGTGTCAAGTTCAGGGTTCCTTCAGTATCTGTAACCATGAGGTCGAAGGAGGTCAACATGTCTTGGAAAGGACCATTGCTAGACCTTGGTGAAAGATGTTGATCATGCTTTGGGATGAATTCTTGAGATATGTCCTCTAACTTATAAGGCGATGTAGAGACATTTTCAACATGATCATAGGTGAATGGACTGTGCATTATGTCAATAGGATTAAATAATCCCAATACTCCTTGAAATAGATTACTAAAAAGTGGCTCTTGATGTATGGTGAGTTGATCATCAGATGGGGTGAAAACATCTTCAAGGTGCTCATTGATGGATAGGTTTTGAACATTGTTTTCAATAATTGTGATGGCGAGATTTCCAATGTCTTCAACCATAGGGTCAAGTGATGTTGAAATTTCTTGAATTGGATCATTGTTGAATATCGTTGGCAGATTTTGATCATGATTGAAAAATGATTCTTGATGTATGTTAATTTGATCATTCGATGAGGTGGAAACATCTTCAAGGTGTTCATTGATGGATAGACCTTGATCATTGTTTTCAACAATTGTCATTTTTTGTGTTTGTGCTTGTGTTTGTTGGGCAACTTGAGAAGCTTGTTGCACTTGTTGAGCTTTTCTTGCTTGTTGTGTAGCTAGATATTGTTGGATGGCCCTTTGGTAGGCTTGGTGATCTTTTAGTGCAATGTTATATTGTCTTGCTATGTTTGGTTTTGGTGGTAGTGGTGGTGGATTTGGAATCGTGTTGGATGTAGTGATGAGTGGTTGAGATATTCTTGGAGTGATCATGGTAGTGAGGGGTTGAGATATGATGGGTGTGATAGGGGTGGTTGAAGTGATCGAGGTGATAGGAATGGTCAGAATGACTGAGGTGATAGGCCCTTGGGAGACCATATTTTTATTGGTTGGGATCAATATTGTTGCTTGATTGAATACCATATGTTGGTGTGATGTCGATGGTATATTCAAAGAATTTGATGTGATAGCTTGGTTGGTGTTAGATGGGTTGATTTGGATGGAGTGATTGGTGCTAGGCATAGGGGGAAGCCCTAAACCAAGGAATGATGTTGATATGGGTAATGGTGGTGGAGATGTCCTTTGGCACAATGACTCAACTATTTTGAAAAGTGCAGCAATTTGATCTCACCAAATTTGTTCTTGATTTCGATCTTGACTCCCTTGATATAGTTGATTTGGCTTGTGTTTAAGCATATTTGGAGTGTGTACTTGTGTTTGATTTTGAACAATGTTCTGATATGAGATGACACTCAAATTTGGCATGATAGGTTGAAATTGACCATTGTTCATGTTTGGAATATTCGTATGATTTGCAAATGTATCCATCCCAAAGTTTGCCATATTCATGTTTTGAAAACTTGTGCTTGGTACATTCTCATTTGGCTTGTAGGGATTTGGTGGGATGACGTTGTTTGTTTGAAGGTTCATGCTTTGATTGTTTGGTTGGTGGATTTGTAGGTTTGGATTTAGATCTACCATAGGGAAATGTGTTCTGATCTTTGATTTGGGCATACTCACACTTGTTGTGCCATTGACATTTTTAGGAGGTAATGATCCTATGTATGGATTGTATAAGTGTGAGTTTTGATAATCAAATGGCATTGTAAGGCTTTGATAGTTAAATTGATTTGGATTACTCATGATGTATGGATCAAGTTTTTATTCCATGTTCTCCTTGTGTTTTGATCTTGTTACAAAAGTGACCTCTAAGGTTCCTAGGACCAATGATGAGATGACGGATGAAAATGGGTGAATGATATGAGTGTTTGGACATTTAGGGACTTTGGATCAATGATAGACTTAGGGTTTGATTTTGATTCTTTGATTTGGATTTGGATAATTAACTTGTAAACCCTAAGATGTTGGATGTGATCTTAGGATGTACTTGTTCAAAGGGGTGCTAATTTAACTAGAGGTATGAGAAAGGATGCATTCCCATACACCTAACTAAACAAGGTGATTTTGATGATGATTTTAAGGATGTACCCAAGTCTAGATAATGATGTTTTCAAAGCTCTAAAGTTTTTTAATGGGATGGAGATGATAAATGTTTGGTGTGGATGAAGTGTTTGGTTTTGTTCCTAAATGAATCTAGGAAGGACTTGTTTACTAGGCCAAGATAGTGAAGAACATGCTTTTCTCTAAGAGTAATTCAAAATCAAAAGACCAATGTTTGCATGAAAACCATAAGATCAAAAGATATCAAGCACATGTGTGGGGTCCAATTGATTCAATCTTTGCTTAATGTATTCTTTTTACCACAAACACACTCTTGATTATATTTTGAATCTAGATGTCTAATGTCTCAACTTTCCCCTTATCCCACAAAGTGTATTATGTGGAAACCAAGGAAATTTGAGGCAAGAGTTTCCTAAAGTTGACTTTAGTAAGAGCAAATTGAGATGAAATACAAATATTTAGAAGCCTCTAAGGATACGAATCCCAAGGGCAAGCAATAACATGTGAATTTTTTCAAGGATATCTACTTCTCCTAAAGGGTTTGAGATTTGATGCTCATGTTGAATGTTGGTTTTCAATGTTTTCGATTAACACACTTTGTTTTCAAACAAGAACAAGTACAAAACCCTATGGATGGGAAAGACAATATTTGTTGAATCCCCACTTGGACAAGTTTAGCTATGCTTATCTTTAGCGAATGGTTAGATGCTTGACCCCATTGGCTCCCCTCCACGGCACTCACTTATACAGGGCAGCCAAGCATCAACACCCATGAAACTCCCATGGCATGTTTTCCATTTCTACTAAAGACCATAAAAGTGTGGGGCAGCTTTAGAACGACTGTTCTTGCACCAAAAAATAGATTAAGGATTTTGGAAAATTCTAGCACATGGGTTCTAGTAAGGACTTTCCATTCATGGAGATTGACCCATATGGCAAGAGTCCCCTTTCGGATCCATCTTGTTGGAATCAACCACGTGATATTGGTGTTTTTTCCAATATCCACATTTATATCCCAACTGGATATACTCTTGGCTTTAGAGTGTTACCGGTTGAGTCATTCCCTTGGGTGAGTACTTTTTCCCCAAGGCAGGCCCTCTAGGATAAACAAAAGGAAGCAAAGACAACACCTGTAACTCGATCAATCTTTGACGACTCAAAGAAAGAGAATATATGCAATGATGCCCTACTCACACTCGCACAAGATGATCAATTTTTTAAGCCCAAATGAAGTGTGGAGGCAATCTTTTTGACAACTTAATATCACAAAAATACTTTTGATTCACAAGATCACTGTGAGGCGCGAGAGAAGCGCATATGCCTTTTAGATGATATTACATTGTGAAAAAGATTACAAAAACATGAAAACACTTGTTCATTTTAGCCTCAAAGCAATAATGAGTTCATTTTAAGCACCAAAAGGAAATGTGATAGTTTGATTTGTTCAATTTTAGTCCCAAAAACAATGTCTAGTTAATTTCTAATATTCAATTTTAATCCAACTTTGGAAATAGACAATGATCTAGTTGGCTTAAAACAAAAAATTAAAGCATGAAATGGAATCCTTTAAGCATTAAAAAATTCTTTGTGAGTTTCAGGTTTGTTGCTCAAGTTATCTCCAAGCTCCTTTGAAGATCTCTTGCAAGCTCCTTGTGAAATGAAATGCTCCTCTTTTTTCCTATAAACAAAAACATCATGAGTTTAAATTGTAATTAAAATCATTAATTTCAAACAATAAATTAATCTTTATTGTGAAAATTAATGATTAACTAATGAATAACTCCTCAACAAGAACTTTTGCTTTATATATAAAAAAAAAGCTTCAGTTAAAATAAATAATGAAGGTCCATGCAACTTTTATTGGCAATTAAATTAAAACCACCGAATCTTGACAAGCAAAGATTTTCAAGCCTGTACACTATCATAAACCAATCATCAGGATACATCTAAAACTAGAAATGAGTAACTTCAAGACATAACTTCCTTGAATTTTAATGTCTATGACTTTACTCCTTTAACTAATTCCATGGAATGCATTCATTTATCACTCAATCTACAAAATGTCATAAATTAGCAACATCAATCTTTGAAGATTATAGCAGGGCCTCGTGACATTCAATGCATATCAAGTTTGACTTTTTTCCATATAATAAAATCCATCTGCTGAAGAATAGCATAAATCATAAGGTCTATGAGAGGGACATCAAGTTAGAAGGATAGTAAACATTAAAGGCTCCCATAATAACACTCTACCCTACGCAGAGTACAAAACTGACACTTTACACAATTTGCATGTTTTATAATTAATTCCCAAACTGACCCAAATCATGATGCCTAGATTCACCTGCTTGAATTAAAGACATCACCTGATGTGATAATAGATAACTACGTTGAACCTCCCCTTTTACACTACAAGGTGACTGACTGGACAATGGCAATAAACTAGCATACAGAGAGTTGACTGAGTGCTATCCCAATCCTGACCTGATCTGAGTATGATTGTACCAATTCTAAAACTTCATAATAGTAATTTGCACTGTGATTTTCCTTTTGTTTGATGATAGCAGCCACCTTGCAGCCTCACATTAAAAGCATGATATGATAATGACCCTCCAGTAGCAACTTTGGAGCCTTTCGACTAATCCAAAAGTGATGCTCTATGATGGTGACTTCTTGGAAACATCGAGGACATAAATATCTATGACTAGAAGGCCATCATTTGATAAGGACAAAGAATGAGAAAGAAGCTACTTTCCTAGCAACGAGTTTTTACTTCTCATGCTTGATATCAAAAACATGTCAATTGAAAACATTTTATGGCATCCACAAATACTGACCTTTCTCCAATTTGGCGAGCTAAAGCCTGAAAATAAATGTTATACTTGATGGGACCACTTTAGATTTGTATTGAGAATGTAAGACTACAGATTTTTCATTTTTTAAAGACCATTGACAGTCAAAATATCGTATGTAAAATCCGCATGACTACCTATTCAAGGAGACGCCTGTGTGTTGAGTGAAGTCTATTTGAAAATAGACTAAAACTTTACTATATCACTTTTAAGCAGAAAAGGGTGTTGCACAACCGTTGAGATCTTTGCTTTTATCTTTTTTTGATGCATACCTAGATACTCAAGTGCCAACTTTGAGAGATTTTAAAATATTTAGAGTGGATGGCAGATGAAAGATGTTAATCAAGTGGTGAGAAGCTGCCTTAATGTACAAAAAGACGTCTCAACTAGAAAACAAGGGATGCAACGCCATCTTGGAAAGATGTTTCAGCAAGGTAGTAGGCTATTTGATAGGATGTCTCAGTCAATAGGCATGGCAGGAGGACTAATGACGAAGGTAGGATTCACCATGATGACTCAAGTCTGGTGGACTGAAATAATCAATGCATTTTAGGAGAGTTGGCCAAATTTACTGATAACTCTATGCATTCCACAACAACCTATAATAAGTATTCCAGACAAGTGTGCAGCAGCCTATAATAAGTGTGCCAGAAAAGTGCACATCATTAGGCACGGAGAATGCATAAGTTGCTTTTTTCAAAGTATTTGAATTCTTAAATTTTGAGCAAATGGCACGCCTTTGGAAATTTTAGAGCAAATGCAAATGGTAACTGAAAAGCTAAGCCTTTTCAATGATATCAAAAGAGTTTAAATCTACATGTAGGTGAAGCAAAACAACAGGGAGTTTTGATTTTGACCAGCGCGAAGAGTTGAAAGGCTATAAGGACTAACGCAACAACAAATACATGGCCTCTCGATAAGTGCAAATGAATGATTTAAAGCCATGCCCAGTATCTTTTTCTTCTTGTGCTAAAGTGTTTGGACGTATATCCTGCACCTTTTAATAATCTCCTTCATCCTAATGTAGACAAGAACAAAAGCAACAGTCTTTGAAAGCCTGTGAGTCTAGACTACTAGAAAATGTATATAAATCCTCTTTCTATAATTGTTTGATATTGACAAATATAACCATAAAGTATACAGTAATGCATATAGCAGAAATAAGTTTCAAAGAGCAGTGCTATAAAAGATCAGTCCAAAATGATGTACAAGAAATTCATACAACTTTCTCTCAAAGGAATAAGATGGAGCAAGTAATTAGTTAGCACAATATTAAAAACCGTGATATAAAAACTTTGTTTCCTCAAAAAGGTATTAAAATTCTGAGGCATTTGAACTTTCAATGCAACTTCTGATACTATTTTGAAAAATCAAAGCACATCATTAGAAAATCACTCCATCAAATGATTTTGAATTACAAAGTATTATCTTTGGTAACATAAATCATGCTAAAATCACATCATAATAGCATACATTAAGTTACTTCCATGTAAAGTCATACACAAGAACACCTATTGAAGCTTAGTTAACCCAAAAAATCAGGCATGCCCTCCTTCTAGCGCCATAATGTGAACCCTATTTCAAACTTGCATGGAAGAAACGAACAATCACACTAATAGATCAAAATGCAAAATTAAAACATGAGTTCCCCATAAAATCCATTTGCATTGTTAGAAAACAAGGAAACAGATGAAATACTTGAGCAAATACAATCAAAAATAACTATTCCTCATTCTTAAACAAAGAAAACTCTTGATCTTATGGGGGAATTGGTGCTACTTTGATGTGGAAAAGTAGCCCTTTCCAAACCCCTTTAGATAAGCTAATGATAATGATGGAAAAGATAATTTCTCAAATGAAGAGAGTGACCTTGCATGATCTTGGAGATGAAATGTTAAGATTGTGGATTGATAGTGGACAAAATCAATTCTCAGGTTAAGAGAATGACTTTGCATAAAGATTGTGGAGTTTGTGAAGGATTTGCTAAAGAATGATGCCTCTATTTAAAGATTTTCAAAATGCTAAGAGTGCCAAACATGGAGGATGTGGGACTAATATTGGAAAAATGAGAGGAAGACACTTGTCAAGTGTTGAGTGGTTGATGCATGTGCAAGATTTGGGAAATGTGCCCAAGAGGGGGGAAATTTGAATTCAAATTTGTGTAATGAATGCTGAGTTTGACCTTTGGAAGGGGACATGTAAGATCCATGTAAGAGCTCATAAATGACTTGTTGGATGTACATTTCAACTTTCCTTTTGAATTCAAACCTGATGGAATATTCCTCATGGATGCCATGTTGAGTAAAACTGATGATTTTAATAAATCAATAAATTGATTTCTTTTGTGCAAGTTGCAATATCTAGAGAATGCATGTGGTGAGGATTAGCATTTAATCAGGATTAGGTTAGCTTAATGATGATTAGGTGAGTTTGACCAATTTGACTCAAATATTTGGATTTAAATCAAAAGGGGATGGGATATGCATTTTGAGATTTAATTAAATAAAGTTCAATTTATTTAATTAAAGGATGATGTGAGCCTTTGATTTATTTAAATGAATAGCCTTAGGACTAAGGACCTGATTTACCTAGTGAATGAGCAAATGCATAATGTTAATTTTGCATGTCTACAACTTATAATAGAGGGAAGTCTATTTTTCTTATAAAAGAGGAAAGATTGTGATTGATGTGTTTCCCATATAAGTTCTTGTATTTACTCCCTATTAAGGAGAGTTTGATTATGAGAATTAGTATTATATACTAGGAATGTAAAATTTAGAATAAATTTTTAAAGATATGGCTATATGGACTTGGATAGGTTATGAGTTAAACCATAGGGTTAGGTTACCTATTTAAGGGTGGGTAACTTATACTTTTTCTTATGTCCATTTGGTAGAGATTCCATCTAGTTATGGAAAAGGGAATAGGTCAAACTGGAGGTTAGGATTACCTATTAAAGGTTAACCTATGCATAGATATAATGGTCTAAAATAGAATGAGATAGGGTAGTGAATGTGAATAGGATGACTGTCACTCAAAGTATTGAGTGAGAATACTTTGGCCAAAGTAGTGTGTTTGCATATGGCTCCACTATTAGTTCACTATGTTCCATGTATTCATGCTAGATCAAGATTGTAAGGTCTACAAGTTCTAGTTATGTAGGACACATCACTAAGCTCACTAAGGTTAATGTTATGAGGTTTCTTCACCAATCTCTTTGGTTAAGATGAAAGGAATAATTGTGTTTGGTTCTATTATTCGGAGATAGAATATCAAAACTCAAACACTCATTTAAGGATAACCCTAGATATCTTAATCCTAAGTATGCAAAGGAGAAAGATATCTTTCAATAGGGTTGTCCTAGGGGCTGATTATAAGCTAATGAGGGGTTCACCACCAAGCTATGGATTGGAAAGACAAGTGTAATGCCAATCAAAGTGCTTAAACCTAGTATGATGCAATATTTCACTAAATGACCTAGAAAAGCATGTAAAATGGAACAAAAAGGTGAGATATCAGAAGTGTGCATCTGGAAACTTGAAGGAGATTGAATGAAGCTTTGAAATGCTAAAAACACTGATTTTAATGCTAACTAGGACTCATACACCATACTGAATTCTAACCTATAGAAGTCCTCCAGTGATCTTCAATGCAAGGTGACAACTTTAACAACTTTGGACACTTTGAAAACTTTCTCCAAACTTTCTCTTTAGTGTGTCTTCAACCTAAACCTACAAATCACACACTAAAGGGAGGGAAATTTTTTGTATTGTTAGTGGAAATTGGTTTTCCTTGGTCAAACCTCATTTTGGTAATTAAACCTTATAATGAAATGAATTTGGAATGGAGAATAATGAATGAAAAAAATATGATGTTGCAACTCACCAAACCCTAGCAAGAAAGTGTTGTAAACATGTATGAGATGGCTCCAATGAATATAGCTCTTGAATATTACTTGAATGTGATAGATATTGAGTTTAATGGTAGCTTGAATCATAAAACCCTACATCACAATTGTTAGCTCAAAAAAAACATGGTGCATGGAGACTTTGACATGATGCTTGATGCTTGAATAATGCTCTAAAATGCTTGATAATTTTCCCTTGAATGCTCTTGAATGCTCTTGTAAACACTTGAATGCTCTTGTGAACTTCAAGTTTCTATTATGAATGCTCTCACAAAAGTATTGGGTGAAAATGAGTGAAAGAACCTTGTATTTATACTTAATTAATAAAAAATTCTTGAAATTACAACACTACAAACTGACATCAGATCTAGGAGGATAAAATCCCACCAAGAATTTGAATTAATCTTAATTTTGGGACACACGAGACTCATACACCCAAGGTGGCATATGAGTCCCATTAGGCATAGTTTAGCGGATGAATTTCAAAAATTCTTAGAAAGGTGTAAAATTAGGATCGAGACCCAAAACCCTAGGTGGGACTCATATGCCCAAGGTGGTGTATGAGTCCCAGATCACTAAATTTGGGCCACACAACCTAAAAAAACTTAAATTATGATTCCAGATGTTGATTTATGTCAGGATTATCCTCAAAAATATGCATTAAATGAGCCTTGTGGATGCAAAATAAGGCCAATTAAAGCATAAAGAAGCCCAATTAATAATGAAAACCCTAGAAAAGTGTGAAAGTGTGTTACAACATCCTAAATAAGGTATGATTAAGTTTATTTAATTAACAAGTTCCCAAGACCTAATGTGGGTGTGTTAAACACATTACAACACTAATTCAAGGCATCATTAAGCTCAATTTTATAAGGAAGGCCCAAACGCATGTGAAAATGTCACCAAAGACATTTTTTGACACTATAGAAGGGTAGGGCCATCTATCCATAGATATATGTGCAGGAGACTACATATGAGTCTATGGTTGGTAGAAAAGCACTTGAGTGATGCTTCTCCTCTACAACTAGTAATAAAATTCTATAGAAGATTCATGGACCATCTATATCTATTGCTTTGAAGCTCGACTGAGCTATGCATGTAATTATCTGCAATCTTGGAATATTGTATCGCGATGATTATTGTATTGTAAATGAAATGAAATTTGATAATTGTTATGACATATATGTTCATTTTTTCTCTATTAGGAAAAGAAAAAATTTATTGCAATGGTTTGGAAACATAGTTTATTTACTTGAAAGTGAAAACTTAAGAAATTTACTATCGAGAAAAGTTGGCATGTTATAGATACATTTTTCAAAGAGTCTAGGATACTGTTTGATGATAGGTACAATCTACACAACTCCAAAGTGAAAAAATTATTGGATACTCAATGACCCACTAAGAAGGAGTATAATACATGAATTGGAAAATTTAGAGATTAATCCTTGGACAAAGTTTGGATAAAATTGTCTCCTCTCAATTTCGAGGTTGATGACAAATGATGTAGATGTGGAAGTGTTATGATCTTTCCTTTTCTTGCTTTCATGTTTTAAGGCCTATAATTTTGGAGAGAATGTGGAAAGTGTGATTTTATCATCAAATTAATGTCTTCATCGGCTAATGGCTACCTTTTGGAAGGTGGGGATATCTGCATTGAAAAATAGAAAATGACTTTTGTCTTATGCATGAATGTTTTCCCTCAAGTTTTGCAAATATAATGGTCTTTGAAATGTAATTGTAATTTTCAAATGAAAAAGTTACATGTGTAGATTGGCTTGAAGCTTGTTTCCATCCCTTGTTTTTATAAAAGGGAATTTAGGGCCAATTGTAGTGGTTATTGATTGATCTTAAAGAACAATTTTGTAAAAGATAATACAGAGAATAGATTTAAGTCTATATCTAGGTTAAGAGTCTTTTGTTTTTGTAAACAATTTTCCATAGCAGTACTAGCATTTGAATATAAAGAATTAAATAAGTTTAAATCCAATTCTCTCCTAGTGTATTCGTCATTTGAATTATCAATGAAATAATCAAGGGTTGTTTTGATGATCTTCATTGTGTTCTAATGAATGTATGGTTTTTTCTTTATCGTAGTTCAAATAATTGGTTAAATTGCTTGGATGAAATCATATAGGTTTATGTGATTGAGTATCAAGATATGATAATGAGTTCTATTTTATAGTAATTGAGTATAATGTTGTAATGCAACATTGTAGAAACTTTGTGATGCTAAGTGTCAAGCTGTTTTCAAAATTTATTTGGACTTAATTGGACTTTGTACCCTAGGTTAAGACAATATTTTGGGATTTGTGTTTGTGTTGCAATATTCTTGATCATTCACAACAATACATTCAAATCATTTAATTCCTTAAATTTTTGTTGAAATGTATGTCAATCCAAGGTTTACCATGCTCTATTTCTTTTGAAAGAATTAATGTGTAAAGGATTTTCCAGAACCTTGCATCTATTGAATTTTCAAGAAATTATAAGTAGAGCTTATCTGTTATCTACAATGTATAAGGTTAATTGACACAAAGGATCTTAAATACATTGTGTGGGATCACCCTCCTAGGTTTTGTAGAGCCCAAAGTGCAAGAGGAAATCCTTTTGAAGATTTTACTCATTTGTTGGCCAATCCTTACAATTAGCTAACCATTAGAAGATGGAAATTCCATAGGTTATTTTGTGAGATCATCTTGGTATATTAAAAACACCAAGACATAGAAGATCTTGTAACCTATCACTATAGAAGCATACCTCACCAATGAATCATCAATATCATTCACTATTAGGGCACATTCATCAAACTTCACTCTAGTGGGCTCCATTACCACATCATTCTTCATAGCCTTCAATGTCAGAATTGGTCCATTAGAGCAGAAGCCAGTTACAACCCTAATTGATTCTTTGTTAATTATGTGTAGCATGTACAACAACATGAATTTTGTAAGGAAGCTAAGGTAGCATAACAACTTCCTACACTAATCTTGAGAGGATAATAATGAAAAAAATTACAGATCTTTAATAGTTATAGAAACTTAAATAGAAATAAACATAAATATCATGCATGGCACAACACAATGATTTACATCAAGAAAACCCTTTTGAGAGAAAAACCCCACACTCCAAAAGCCACCCAATATATTATTTAGTAAATCACAAATATTACAATATACTTTATGAGCAAGCTTCTTATAGCAGTATAACCACTTAGAGATCAAGAGACAACATGACTACTATCAGAATCTCAGAATACATCACCATCTCTCTCCTGTAGTCGTAATACAACACCGTCATAAAATAGAGTTACATTCTAGTGTAAGACAAGACAACAAAATATCCACCATTAGATCTAAAACCTAATAATTAATGGTCTATATTTACAATGTATCATTTATCTAATGTATGTCAGCCATTTTAGAAGTTTCCTAAAATAGTTAACAAAAAATTGTTTACAGGCATCCCACTCTCCCCCTTTATGCCATTGTATACACCTATCAATGTAATTAGGAAATATATATATAAATATGTATACATCACATTAACAATAAATCGTTATATAATTGCAAGGTTGAGACACATTTTCCCAACAAATCTCCCACTTATTGAACACCTTGCAAGAGGAATGAGAGGGAGTAAACATTGCCTCTTAATTTCTAAGGGCCGAAAGGCCCATAGTCTCTAAACACCATCTAAACTTCTTTGTGCTCACAGGCTTAGTTAAAGAATCAACAACATTCACCAAAGTACCTACCTTAACCAACATCACCCTACTATCTTCAACCATATCTCGAACAAAATGATATTGTATGTCAACGTGTTCAGTTGATGAAAAGGGAGACTCTCCCTTTCAAATCTTATTATAAAACCTCACAACACACATTAAAAGAAGGTTACAAATACATAAAAGCACATAAATTTGGAAGAGAAATCCACAACTTATATTTTATTCAAACATACAAAAAATTACAAAAAAAATGAAGCTCATGGACTCCTCTTCATTCCTACATGCAACACTTACAACCAATGAGTCTTCAACAATTTGGAAAATTTTTGGCAGCATCTAGCTATGTAAACTTCATTTCTCCAAGCCACCTTCTCAAAATGAAAAGGAATGAATTAATAGAGAAAGTGGAAGGAGAAAACAACTCTTGGTTTCCACAAAAAGAAACTGAAAACCACCTTGAGGAAAGTAAACCCAACCTTGGGAGTTTGAAAATATTCCATAAGACATGTGGCTTAATGCATGCCAACCCTCTCTTGGGCGCCTAGACTCTTGACCAATCAAATTTGAGATGCTATGACAAATTACACCTCTTACAAATTCCTTACAGCCTGTCATTACAATTTTGCATGCAAATACATGCAAGCAACATGCAATATTATTTTGAAGCCCACTTTATGACAACATATGACACATGTACATGCAAATATGACTTTTTTGACCTCCTCTAAAAGTGGGACACCTAAAAGGAATATTGCCTTACAAGATACTTTTACTGAATTACCGAGGTTCTTTTCCCACCAAAATTTACATTACATTTTCACACCATGGGAAAATACATTGTTGAAAATTAAATTATTATTTTCCTATCACCTAAGAATTTATTAAAATCAATAAAGCAAAATTGAAATACTTTTTGTGAAACAATATTACCTTTACACCTTGGATGCTCCTACATCAGACACCTAGGGTAGAAGAAAAGTCACCCTATCACTTCTCAAGAGGGTAACCAAGACATTCAAATTCATCTTCTGACAACCAAGATGAGTCCTTAATAGGCCTCCTAAATTATTTGACCAAGTACTCAAAGTATCAAGTTGTGCCTTGTCCTCCTACTCACCATGTTGCTCATAATTGCCTCTATTTTCCCCTCTTCTGAAGTAGGTGATGGTGTATGAATTGTTTCACCTATTGTACCTTGATCATTTTCAGCTTAGGTGAAATATTAATTCCACTAGGCAGCTCTACTTCATATGCATTACCTGAATCATGCCTAACAATTTGGTGAGGCCCAAAATTATTAATTTTAACTTGTTATAGGTACCAATTGGAAATATTTATTTTCTCAAGTGTACCATTACTGCATCACAAAACTGAAACTCCTTATATCTCCTCTTCAAATCAGCCTTGGAATTGTACTAAGAGTTTATTTTGTTGATGTTATTTTGTACCTCTTCATGTATGCTCTTTATGTGTTCAACAAAGTCCTCTGCTTCTGCACTCTTCTTGTCAACAATATCAATATTTTTTAGATCTAAAACAACTCTTGGGTTTCTACCTTAAAAAAAAATGGAATGGATTCTTACCAGTAATTCTATTCACTGAGTTGTTATATGCAAATTATGGTTGAGGTAGAATCAAATCCCACCCTTTTGGCTTATCTCCAAGTAGGCATCTCAACAAATTACCCAAGCTTCTATTTACCACATCTATTTGACCATATGTTTGTGGATGGTTGGCTGAAAAAAATAATTCAAATCAGTCTTCATCTTCTTCCACAAGGTCCTCAAAAAGTACCCCACAAACTTTGTATCTCTATCAGAAACAATTCTCTTTAGAAGACCATGTAATCTCACTATTTCCTTAAAAAAAAATTCTACAACATTCACAACATCATTAGTATTCTTACGTGGAATAAAATGATCCATCTTGGAAAATATATCTACAACAATAAATATTGAATCATGTCCCCTTTGGTTCCTTGGAAAACCCAAAACAAAATCCATACTAATCTCCTCCCATGGCCTCTCAAGTACTAGTGTGTTTTGGCTAGTTCCTTTTGCTACCTAACAAATCCTATGACTTTGCACAAATTTTCTAATATCATGCTACAACTGAGGCCAATAATATTTATCTCCAACCAGTTCTAATGTTTTATCAAAACCGAAAAGTACTGCAAGTTCTCCACTATGATTTTCCTTAATCAAATTTACTCTCATTGAACTTCTAAGAATACAAAACTTATTACCTTTGAACAATATACCATCTTGGATTAAATAACCCAACCAATTTTTCCTATCACTAGAAATAGGCTCTTTGCAAGCCTTCCAAGCCTCTCTAATGTCTAGATCCTCCTCATACAACTTCTTCAGCTCATTGAATCCAACCTTAGCCTCCATCTCAATCAACACACCCTATCTTCTACTCAAAGAATTTGAAACCTTATTAGACTTCCCACTCCTATGTCTCAAGAAAAAAAATTATAACTTTTCAAGAATTCTACCCATTTCATAAGCCTTTGATTTAGCTTCCCTTGACTACTCAAATACTGGACTTCTTGATAATCATTACATAAAACAAACTTCTTAGGTAGAAGATAGTGTCTCCACTTTTTCAATGCTTGTACAATGGCATAAAATTCCTAATCATACACTGAATATTTTATTTTTGCATCATTTAACTTCTCACTAAAGTAAGCAATTGTTTTACCTTCTTGAATTAGGATAGCTCCAATCGAATTACCACTCACATCAGAGTCAACTTAGAATACCTTGTTGAAATCTAGAAGTGCTAAAATAGGTTGCTAAATCACTTTTACCTTCGACAAATCAAAGCTTCTTTTTTCTCCTATAGTCCATCTGAAATCTCTTTTACCTGAAATCTCTTTTATCTCCTCTCATGGTCTTAGTTAGTGGTGCACAAATACTACTAAAACCTCTAATAAACTTTCAGTAAAAACTTGTCAAACTGTGAATTTTTCTCACCTCGGTAGCACTTCTAGGTGTAGGCCATTCTAAAATAGATTTCACCTTTTCTTGGTCCATCTTGAGACCTTCTCCTGAAATAATGAAACCCAAGTATACCAATTTTGTCTTCATAAAGCTGCACTTTTTCAAGTTAATGAGCAACTTTTCTTTCTTCAACTTTTCAAAAACAAACTTGATATGCATCAAATGATCCTCTAGTGCCTTACTAAATATCAATATATCATCTAGATAAATAATGAAAAATCTGCCAAAAACTCTTTCAATACCTCATTCAGCAACCTCATAAATGTACTCTAGGAGCATTGGTTAGTCCAAAAGGCATGACCAACCATTCATACAAACCACTCATATTCGTTTGTGACGACAACCACTCTTCAAGTCAATCTTGGTGAAGTATTCAACCCCACTCAAACAATCCCTGATATCATCCATTCTAGGTAATGGAAATATGTATTTGATGGTGATTTTATTGACAACCCTTGAATTCATGCACATCCTCCATTCTCCTCCTTTATTTGGTACCAAAACAACAAGCACTTCACATGGGCTTAGGCTCTCTCGAATCAAGTCCTTCCACAATAATTCTTGAACTTGCGTGTTCAATTCTTCACTTTCAGCTGGAGACATTCTATGGGCTACTTTGTTAGGAAAACTTGCTCCTAGTATTAGATCAATTTTATTACTTATCTTCCTGATGAGTGGCATCCCCTTAGGTGCATTATTTGAAATAATTTCTAGAAATTCTTGTAACAAATCTGCAACCTCCACAGGAACATCTTCCACATTTTAATAGTTATTTTTAGGAATCAAAGAAAAAAAAAAAATCTCTTGAATCATACCATCTAGAAATTTTCTTGCATCAACTAAAAAAGCCTCTTGCATTACCACAAACTTGAACCAAATATTCTTTCAAAGGTTTCAATTTATGCTTCACATCATCCTTAGTTATGCTATATGTATTAGCACAACCATCATGCATTTCTTTCCTATCATATTGCCAAGGCCTTCCTAATAAAATATGACATGCATCCATGAGAATTATATCACACAATATTTCATCAAAATAGCCTCCTATTTTAAATTTTACCAAAAATATCAAAAGCTTTTGATTATCTTGTACCCATGAAATTTGGTACGGTTTTGGGTGCTTCCTCCTTTCTAGCTTCAATTTTCTTACCGTTTCTTTGAATGACAAGTTATCTGTGCTTCCACTATCTATGATGACATTACAAGCTTTCCCTTCACATTTGCATTTTCTCTTGAATAATCTCTTTCTTTGAATTGGTTAATCTTCTTCATTCAACAATTCTCTTCTTTTCATCAAGACTTCACCTCCTTTCGCTTCTTCAGAATGCAATGAGCATGCATCCTCCTCATTGATGTTTTCTCTTCTATTCTTATTTCTAGGTATTCTATTGGTTCTTTCTTGATTGTGAGGGAATTCATAATCTCTATGCCCCTCTTCACCATATCAAAAATAGGTTCTTTGAAAGCCACCTCTTCTGAATCCTCTACCTCTTGGATTTTGATCTCTGGGAGGGTGAAAATTTTCTGATTTTTTATTTTTGTTGTTTCCTTGGTCTTCAATTTTTTTATTTTTCTGATTTCCATCATAACTTCTCCCTCCAATTCTTCTATCATGACCTCTTCCTCTTTGCTTACTTTCAATTTTTCTATTCAATTTTTCTTCAACTTTTAATGAAAATTGATAAGCATCTTCAATAGTAGTCATTCTCACCAATGCCAATTCTTCTTGTATACTAGGTTTCAACCCATTAATGTAATGAGAAACTTTCTCCTTATTTTCTTTGGAATGTCCTATTTGAATCAAGACCTTATGAAATTCCTTCATGTATTCTTTCACAATCCTCATTCCTTGTCTCAAGCATTTCATCTTTTTTAACAGCTCCAATGCATAATCTACTAGGATGAATTCTCTTTTCATTTTTGCCACCATTATATCCCATCTAGAAATTTTGTCTTTTCCTTGTCTTCCTCTTTCAAGCTAGATTTCTTTCCACCAAATGCTTTCATTTTCGTTTATATTTTTTTTTGCATACCTCACTCTATGAGGGTCTTCAATCTCCTCAAACTCAAAAAAATCTTCCATGTCATTAATCTAGTCTATCAACTCTTTTGGATTTAAAATTCCATTAAAGGTTGAAAAATCCATTTTTGGTTTCTTTACAATGTTTGATATTGCTTTCAAAAATCTGACTTCTCCAAGATCCATTTGTTCTTGTTCTTCCTCCTATTCCTCTTCAGTTTCATCTTCACTATCATCTATTTCTCTATGCACTTCTCTTCTACGAATCTCTTCTTGCAAAGTTTCTAATTTCCTTTTGAGGGATCTAATTTCATCTCTAGGAGGGTCTCTTCCTCCACCACTTCTTCATCTACCTCTACCATGATTGTAAATTCTTGGAGGCATTTTAATTTTCACCCATAACTCATAGGTCCTACTGCAAACTGCCTCTCTTCGACGCTTTGTTTACAAGCTCAAGATGACCCGCTCTAATACCACTAATGAAAAGGGAGACTCTCCATTTCAAATATGACTACAAAACCTCACAACACACATTAAAAGAAGGTTTCAAATACATAAAAGAACAAAAATGTGGAAGAGAAATCTGCAACTTATATTTTATTCAAACATGCAAAAGATTACATCAAAATGAAGCTCATGGGATCCTCTTCAATCCTACATGCAACATCTGAAACAAATGATTCTTCAACAATCTAGAAATTTTTTGGGAGCATCTGGGTATGTAAACTTCACTTCTCCAAGCCCCCTTTACAAAATTAAAAGGAATGAATTAATAGAGAAAGTGAAAGGAGAAAACAACTCTTGGTTTCCAAAACAAGAAACTAAAAACCACCTTGAGGAAAGTACGCCAAACCTTAGGAGTTTTAAAATATTCCATAATACATGTGGCTAAATGAATTTCAACCCTCTCTTGGGCACCTAGATTCTTGACCAATCAAATTTGAGATGCCATGACAACTTACACCTCTTACAGATTCCTTACAGCCTATCATTACAATTCTATATGCAAAGACATGCAAGAAACATGCAATATTCTTTTACAGCCCACTTTATGATAACATATGACACATTTACATGAAAATATGACTCTTGACCTCCTCCAAAAGTGGGATGCCCAAAAGGCATATTCCGTTACAAGATACTTTTACCAAATTACTGAGGTTCTTTTCCCACCAAAATTTACGTTACATTTTCACACCATGGGAATATACATTGCTACAAATGAAATTATTATTTTCCTATCACCTAAGACTTTATTAAAATTAGCAAAGAAAAATTGAAATAATTTTGGTAATATACAATTTCCTTTACACCTTCGATGCTCTTGCATCATTTGTCCTAGCATGAAATGTTGGGTTCCTAGCTAGACATAGCGCACTCTGACTATAGCAATAAATTATCACTGCACCTTATTTTATTCCAATATCTAAACACAGTCTCTTAATCCAAATGACTTATTAAAATCATGAGTAGCTACCATATACTCTGCTTTAGTAGTGGAAAAAACAACCATAGCCTATCGCTTACTCATCCAACTAATTGCACCACCCAATAAAGTAGACATATAAGCAATAGTGGATGTTTTGCAATCAACATCACCTACCTAGTGTGAATCCACATAACCATGAATATCAAGGGAAATTTTGTCTTCAATTATACTACTATGATAACATAAGAAATAGTCTGAGGTACCCTACATATATCTGAACACTCTTTTACCTACATCGCAATGAACTCTACTAGGATTAGACATATATTTGGAAAGAACTCTCACTTCTTGGAGAATATCTTGTCTAGTAAAAACCATAACATACATCAAACTTCCAACTGCACTCTGGTAAGGCACTCTTCTCATGTCTTCCATCTCTGATGGGGATGTTGGGTAATCTGAAATAGATAACTTTGTTCGAACTGAAATAGGAACACACAATGGCCTATAATCTTGCATATCAAACCTTCGTAAAATTGAATTCACATACTTACTTTGGCCAAGCCATATCTTTTTGTTCACTCTCTCTTTTAATTTACATCCCAATAATGTGTTGAGTTGCACCAAGATCTTTCATTTCAAATTTATCATCAAGTTGAGATTTTATTTCTAAAATCATACCTTTCCCTTTTCCAAAAAATAACATATCATCAACATATAAGGGTATGTGCAGGATCGTGATGGGCCAAAAAGTGGCAATATTATGGGTATTTGTAGGGTATGTGGCTAACGACTTTTTTTTTACCCAAAATTGATGAAATGGAAAGGGTTTTTAGAGGAGATTCTCAGCATTCCACCAATATAAATTATTCTTTAATTTGAATTTAATAAATAAATATTATTGATTTTCTATTAGAATTACGACTAAAGTCCTTATCGATAGGCTAATTGAAAAACATCTATAACTTTCAAATAGTATCACATTTTTTGAATGTGAAACATGTGTCACATTCTATGCTTCACATACTATAGGATTAAAAAAATAAAAAATAAATTTATGAAGTTTTGACCAAGTTAAGGTGGTCAGACATACGAGTTTTTACATTTTTTAAAATTTGTAATAAAAATTCATAATTAATTATTTACTTGGAAAAATTACAAAAAATATGCATCACATCTGGACATGAGTCCTCTACTTGTATATAAAATATTATAAAAAAATATTATCATTTTATTATGGTTAGGGTGGTTAGACAGACACCTACTTTTTATTTTTTCCCTAAAATTTAAGTACTACGGCATTGAAATTTCAAATTTTCACCAAATAGGTTTTATTTATTTTTAAATAAACCTAGTAGTTTAGAAACTACATTCAATTTTCTATAGATTCTATTCTTACATATTTTTGAAATAATATAGATAATTTATTCAAATTTTTACATCAAGTTGCCTAACACTGATTTTTCTAAATTTTTTGCCACTTAAGGCCCTATGTTTTCCATGATGATCTTGCATACACCCATAATGGAATAAATAGGAAATGATCACCATCAATTTTATAATAAACACAATGATCTGATTTATAATGCTCAAATCCAAAACTCAACACATATGTATCAAATTTCCAGTACCACATCCTAGGACTCTATTTTAAGCTATACAAAGATTTCTTCAATTTGCAAACCAATTTACTTTTACCTTTCACCACAGTGCTCTAGCTATTTCATATAAATATCCTCCTCCAAATCACCATGAAGGAAAGTAGTTTTCACATCCATTTACTCAACCTCTAAATCAAAATCAATAGTAATAGAAAGCAAAAATCTAATGGATGTCATTTTTGCAACAGGAGAAAATATCTCACCATAATATACACCCTTAGCTTGAGACTAACCCTTCACAACCAACCTTGCTTTGTATTTCTCAATACTTCTATTTCAACCAATCTTTTTCTCTAACACCCATTTACAACAAATAGGTTTTCGTCCTTTCAAAAAGTACAAGATCCCATGTATCATTCTTTTTCAAAGATGCCATTTCTTCATCCATAAAAATCTTCTAGGATTCTACATCATTCATACCTAGTGCCTCTTCTATGGATCTAGGTTCATCCATGTTAGTATTTAAAGAAAAAATACATCTTTAATCATCAATTGTATACCTTTTAGGTGGTTTTCTATGCCATGTAGACCTATGAACAAGTTGAGTTGGAGATTCTTCCTCTCTTCTAAAGATCCAAATCTAGATGAGCTCTGCTCACCTTTTTTCCTATCCTTGGGCCTCGATTGAACTTTCTCAGGTGTAGAAAGAAATTGAATCACATTTTCTTGTTTATTTTGTTCTGGCTGCAATGTAATAGAAGAAGGTTTAGTTTCTCTAAAAATAACACTTCTACTATGTATTACCTTCTGTGCAACAGGATACCAAAGCTTGTATCCTTTCACACCATTTAACTATATCCGATGAAGATACATTTCACATCCTTGTTCTCCAACTTTGTTCGCTTCTCCTTTGGCACATGTGCATATGCCTCACAACAAAAACTCTAAGATGTCTTAATGAAGGCTTACAACCTGAGCATGCCTCTATAGGAATCTTATCAACAAGAGCTGATGTAGGAGACCTATTAATTAGGTAATAGGCAGTGACAATAGCTTCAACCCAAAACCTTTGTTCTAGACTAGCAGCACTCAACCTACTCCTCTCCTTCTCTAGTAGTGTCCTATTAATTATTTCTACAACTCCATTCTATTATGGATAATATAGAGTTGTCTTCTATCTATGAGTACCACAATCTTTATAAAATTTATCAAAATCATTAGAGAAAAATTCACTCCATTATCAATCCTCAAACATTTTATTTTCTTTCCCATTTGCAACTCAACCATTGCTTTAAAATTTTAAATCAACTGAAAACTTCAGATTTACTCTTTAGGAAATATACCCATGTCCTACTATAATCATCAATAAATAAAACATAATATGTGGATTTACCAATTGAAGAAACATCTATAGGACCAAACACGTTAGAATGAATAAGATCCAATGCACCACAATATTTATGAGAACTCAAGAGTGAAACTAAACATGTTTTTGTTTTCCATAAATGCAATGCTCAGAGAAATCAAATTGAAGATTACAATCAGACAGACCTTCAAAAATGTTTTTATTTTTCAAGGTCCTTAGACCCTTTTATCCAATGTTTGCAAGTCTCTCATGCCATAAAATAGTTTTCTCGATAGGTAAATTTGTCTTAGAAGAAAGATAACCCTTGGGTACCCAAAATCCATGATCATCTGTTGAAGGTGAAACACTCACTTCTTCCACAGACTTGATTTTCATAGAAGTACTATTGCACTCAATAGTGCATGCATCAAGCTTATACAATGTGTCATATCTGACACCTCTAGAAATCACCATAGCACCTCTGACCATCTTGCATCCTACATTACAAAATACTACCTGCACAGTCGCATTTATTATTTTTCTTACAAATAATAGATTTCTTACTAATCCAAGGATATGCAACACACCATTAATCCTTTTCATTCTACCATTAGGAAACTTGATCTTAACTTTACCACGACCAACAATGTCTAAATGATCTAATCATCACCCAAGTACACCTTACCTCCATCAAATTCTTCATATTCAAAAAACTAGTCTCTATCAAAGGTCATATGGAAAGATGCACCTGAGTCAATTAACAATGCATCATTACCTGCACGAGTTGCTAAAGTTGCAATCAATGTGTTGTCATCTTCCTTCTTGGACTCAGAATCAGAATCAAATTTCTTCTTTTTCTTCTTCTTTTCTTCTTTGCATTCCTTATTGTACCATAGAAAAAATGATCATTGACATTTTCATTGTCTTTTAGTTCTTTCTCCTATTATTTTTACTTGTCTTGTTTTTATTTAATATTGCAATGTAGCTTATGCATTCACATTAGGTCCTAAATATTCAAAATATGACATCTTGTGAAGGTGTCGTGAAGTGTTGTAACACATTTATACACTATTCTAGAATCTTCTCATTATAATTCACCTAAAAATCACCTTTTCATCATTTGTAAAGTCCTATTCTAAAGTGTTGTAAAGTCTTGTAACAATATTTAATGCTTTTGTAGGCTTAATTTCACTATTTACACCTTTCTTATGCTTTATATGACCCCTTTATGCACTCATAATTCTTAATCAAGTTTATTTTTTAATGTAAACCTAACAAACAACATTAAATGTGACTTAATTTCTGACACCCACTTACAAGCTCAAGGTGGGGCCCATTCGCCATGGGTGGGGAATGAGTCTCTCTTAGCTCCAAATTCAAAATAATTCAAATTTTCTTTCAAGTTTTTATTTAAAAATGCCTTATGCTGACTTGTGATGAGGTATTATTGGGTTATTAGGGAATAAGTGTGTATAAATAAGTGTTTTTCTACTCATTTTACATCTCCCCAATCATCAAGTTCACTTGCATTCATCAATTAGCATCCAGGCACTTTGCATCATTTAATCAAGCATTCATCAAGCATTCTTGGAGCAACCATTGACATATCTCTAGATTTCTTCAACAAGGTGGTGACTTTTGTATGCAGATTTGTTAAGCAATTATCCGTTGAAAGGTGGTCAAGAATTCAACAAAGTATTTCAAGTCAACTAAACCCTATTTCAAGCTTGGAGACAACATACAGTCTGTTTTCTATAGATTTGATTATGTCAATCCTACAAGAAGACAAGTGCAAATTTGAAGCTACATAATTGACCTTTGATTTCACAAAATTTTGGAGAAGGACTGATTCACCATTAGTGGCAAATGAGTACCACCTTAAGGTTTAAAAAGTTGATTTTTTCAGATTCCAATTCTCGACAGTCAGAAACTTGTTTCAAGAGATTTTACCAGTAGGAGGATTAATTCTCTATCAGTGGTGAATGAGTCCCACTGGTGATTTACACTATTTTTTGCCAGCATTCAGATCCTTCCAAATTCAACATTTATTACCTAGGTGCACTCTGATTAGCCTCTTTTAATTTTTTATTGTTTTTGTTCATGTTTTAGTTCATTCTTGTAAACCTCAATGTATTTTCAAACATTGCATATTACATTAGTTTTGCATTAATAATTATTCAACTACATCATTTAGTTGTATTTACAATATTTCATTTAGTCTTAATTACATCATACCATCCTCTATTTTAGTGAACCATCACAATTTTGAGGTTTAATCTCTCTCCTTTTAGGTGAAAGATCCTAAGAGTGTAAGAGAAGTACACAAACACATCAAAATTGTTGGTTCATTTGGGTGAACCTGCATATTTAACACTTTATCTTTCTAATTTGAATTACATCTTTCATCCTAGGTGTTATTTGCATCAACATTCAATTATGTTTTTTTTTTTAAAATCTTAGGGTTTCTCAAATTACGTTAGTGAAAGACTCATATAGACTTCATTTTTTCATATCATATCATTCAAAAGCTTAAAATTTACATTTTCATCTAAAAAGCATTGAAATCATTTTAAATTTTCTAAAAAAAAAAAAATAAATCTCATACATAGACTCATTCACCACCCTGGGTGAATCAGTCCACCTACACATTTTAAACAGTCCACCTACACATTTTAAACAACATTTTCAAATTTTTTTTGGGTATTTTCTACATTACTGTTTTCTTTAGTTACTTTCTATTATACTTTCAATAATGTTTGTTTTCTCTTCTTTCTTTCATATTAGTTTACTTTTATTTAAATTGTCATCATGTCTTTTTCTTTTAATAAGTTTTGGAATTCATTGAAATCCCTAGTAGACATGTCCAATTGTGCATTTGGATGTGATCCTAATGACCTTGAGCTTCCACATACTCCTTAAAATCCTCATGATTTTCCTCCTCATAATGTGGAAATCATTGGAGAAGACGATGATAGCATGAACAAGTTCTTCAATTCATGCCTTGATAGCCTTGAAGCCAATGCAGCCTTTTATCCATCCATGAAGTCACAAGATCTTCCTATTGTTGCACCTCCTGATGACTTTGGATACCTACATCCTACAACAAATGAAGGACCTAAGTTCCCTTCATAAAGTGGACCTAGTTCCTCTAACACCCACATCCTAAACCATTTTATGATAAGAAAGTCACAAACACTCCCATCAACCTTGAAGAAACATATGGAAAAGGCTTTAGTATCCTAAGAAAACAAGGTTGTGACACAAAAAATGAACATAACATTCACCAAATTTTAGAGAAAAAACCAATAGAAGAAAACACAATAGGATTAGGATATAAGGATACTCCTCATGAAGACAAGCCTCCTTTTGAATATTGGAAACTTCGAGATGATGGTACAATGATCTTTGATTCTCCTATTGACTTGAACATTATCCTTCCACGAGAACAACCATTACCTAATTCCACTAACAAGAATGCTAGGATCCCTATGGGTTCTCTTCCTTCCATTCATGAGAAAGGAGAAACTAGAAAACAAAAATGACCCTAAAAATTGAAGAAACTAAAGTTTCCTCTCCATCCACCACTTGAATGTGAAAGGAGACTTTAGTTGCTTTTAAACAAAGGCCTTATACTCTTACCACCTATGAATAGGTTGGTCATCTGTACTAGAGAGTCTAACATACCATATTGCAAATATCAACATCTCCTTGACCATTGAACTGATGAATGTTGGACATTGAAGGACATACAAACCAAGTATCACTTCATTGATACTGAGTGCTATCCTATTATCCCTTAAACCCCATCCTCTCATCATGCCATAGTTTTATAATTTTCTATTTTCACTATTGCATGATAATTTCTCATCACCTACCTTGGCTCATTCTTTCTCTACACTCAGTCGGGGCAAGACGTTGTTAGCCTTGTCCTCATAATGCATTTGTATTTGTCTCTTAAATGTGTTATTCATTTTCCACTTATATTACTTAATATTGCGAAGTCAATAACTCAGTTAATGGTTGACTTACATTTGCATTACTAGTTCCTTTTTCTTTGGTTTTCTTGTATGTGCATACCATGTTCCCCTGTAATGTGCATTTGATGTTCTCTCTCTTTGTGAAATTCTTCTATTTGTACCTCTATTCTTTTATATGCCATACATTTTTCTTCTTTTTTTTTTGTGTTTTCCTTTTGGGGATGACACAAAGTGTTAAAACACCCTATGTCTCTTCCATGTTGACCCAAACGGTCCCTTTTCCTTTTCCTTTTGGGGATGACACAAGGCATCAAGACCAAAATGTCTCCTTCATGTTGACCCAAAAGCTTTTCATTTTCTTTTGCTTTTTTATTTTCTTTTCGCTTGTGTTTTCCTTTTGGGGCTGATACAAAATGCTGAGACCACAATGTCTCTTCAATGATTGACCCGAAATGAACTTTGCTTTTCTTTTTTTTTCACTCTCTGTGTGTCATTCTTCTAGTTCTATGTGCTTTGTGGAATGATGACAATTCCAAGCTTGTTAATCAAAAAATTGCAGCAATGAACATACTGACCCCAAATCCATAGATCCCTTATGTGTTTGGTGTGTTCCTTTCTGGGGGGAAGCCTCCTTTTCTTTTGTTCTCTTGTTCATTCACATGAAGCAGCCTAACTTAGAAACATATGACTTGGCATAGGGGCTTTCCAAGTTGGCTTTCATGTCTTGTTTTTCTTTTTGCATTTTTCCTTTGCTACTTTAAAGTAATTGTTGGGTGGGCACATGAAGATGGGTAGCCAATTTGTGACCACTTTTTGAAAAAAAATGAAAACTCATAATGCGCTCATGTTATGGCTTGGTGTGCCGATCCTGAGGCTTGGCCACAACAAGCCCATAATGCGAGCATGTTATAATGTGAGTATGGTATAACGCGCTCACGTTATGACCTATTAAAACCAAAAAAGAAAGAAAAATAATTCATTTTTACTTGTGACTATGTTTTCTTTGTTTCCCATGGCCAAAACCCCATTATTCCGCACTCACATTCTAGGAGGAGGTATTTTGTGAATTTCTTCAATAGTTGTTGTTTCATCACTAGGATTTTGCAACGTTGACGAGGAAGTGTGAGAGGTAAGGATTGTTTTCTTTTTGTTTTGAATTTGTTAGTTTTAGGTTTTATTTGATATTTATTTTTTTGAATTTGTAAGAGATGCAAATCAACCTGTAAACCCTCAAAATCCTCAACAACAAAATCCTCAAGTTAATCAACCACAACAACCTCCTCCACCAATCCCTCAACACCCTCTTGGCACTCAACAAAATTTAGTGAGTGAAATTGAGAACAATAGAAAACAAATTGAAGATTTAATCAGGAGGTTGAGTGATCCAAACAATTCAACCACAGAAAGAATTACCCTAGCAACTTCATTGAAAGAAATGTTAAAAAATGTATATTCAATTAGCAAACAAATAACTGGATGGAAAGATGGGAGGTAGGCGGCTAGGGATTATTACACGGATAAATTATCATATAAAGATGTAAATGATTTAAAAATTACAAAAGGTGATTTGTGCTCATTATTCACTGACCCACGCACAAATAAAAATCTTACCCTCAATGTGAAGAGGTTTCCTATTCATTGGTGCCACTATCAACATATTAGGAACTTTTTTTATGATGGGTGGTACATGGTTTTTGATTACTCACCATGCAACAATTGTAAAGTCTCGTAGTATTTCCTTTGAAAACTATACTGTGAGTTCATATTAAACAAAATCCCAAATTATTTTGATATGAGGGACTTCCAAGGGAGAGGTTGGGGGTTGGCTCAAGATAGACTCGTTGCACAGTCATATCCTACATGGAAATGGAGACGAACTCTCGCTAAGCCACCTCATGAGCACGTCATTATCCCTTTCATCATAAAGGAGAGTGCTGACATAGAGACTTTACAGGCAATTAATTCTTTGACCCAAAGTGTCATCCAGCATGCCAACCCTATTGTACAATGCCATCCAAGGGAGTCTTCGAGTGTTGGCATTCGAACCCATTTGTGTCAATCTGATGGGGTGACTTGTTTAGATGACCCCACTAACACTCAGGAGCCTACTACATAGGATCCATCTATAGCTATGGAGATGGAGAGGGAAACTAAAACTTTGCATGGGGCATATGGCATTGATACTCAGGTAAAAGTTAGCATGTTCATTGAATTTAATTTATTAAATTTTGATTTTGAAATGGAAGATTAACTAATTTAGTTTTATTATTTTAATAAAATTTCAGGGTCATACTATTGATATTGGATACACTAGCCCTCCACCTGCTTATTTCTCCACTGCACCTACCATTGAGGTATGTAACTAGTAAACAATTATAAATTTATTACATGTTAATAGTATTATTTGATGAATGGTATTTTAATATGTGATTTTTGATGTTCAATAGGCTAATATTGGAGGTTTCGTGGGAATGCTTCCCAATGCTAGTGGATTTAGTCAAACCTACTCGTAGGTAATAGAATAAAGAGTTTAACTACTGAATTGTACTTAATATTTTTTTGTAGTTTATATTCATATCATTGATTGTGTTGCATTGCACATCTTTCAAACTCAAAGCATTACTTCACATTCCTTAACTAATAACTTGATGTTGATAGATGACAAAATTTGAACTACAATATAGTTGTTTAGAATGTTAACATAAGCAATCATGCAATTATTTCAGATATAATAAGTAATAAGTAGGAGCAACTTCCAATTGTATTTGCTTGTCATGGCATTCCATGAGACCACTTTTTACTGAGGCATCTTTTCAAACAGTTCACTACCTTTTCTATGCTATGGATGCTTGGAAGGAATATATGAAAGAATAATAGTAAGCAATGGCATAGACAAGGCAATGAGTTGTTTGAAAAAATTCCTCAAAGAAATGTGGTCTCATGGTGATGTCCATCACCATGACACCCAATTTCTTTGAGGCACTTTTTCAAAAAGCTCACTGCCTTTTCTATGCTACCACATTTTCCATACATGTCTACCAAAGAATTTTATCAAACAATTCATTTCCTTACTGCTATGGCTAAAAGCTTAAAAAAGGTGCTTTCCAATAAACTATGGATGCTTGGAAAAAATCTATCAAAGCATAATAGTAAGCAATAGCACAAATAAGGTAGTTAGTAGTTTGAAAAAATGCATTGAAGAAATGTAGTTTCATGGTGATGGAATGCCATTCCATCACCATGAGACCACATTTCTTCAAGGAATTTTGATGCAGTCAACGTAGGAGGTCCCAATTAAGGACTATCCTTGCAGCCTAAATTACTAACTCCATGATTATAATAGCTATGCAACATAAATTAATAGCTAATCCACAGAAAGATAAAAGGCATTCATGAACACCAGACAAGATATATATTGGGAAAACCCTAATAGGGAAAAAAACCCTAGCCTTCAAATCTCATTCCTCATTATATTAAATCTCAAAACACATTATGTATGCCTCTCGGGCTTAACAAATTCTAGGCCGCAACCCAAGAATTACAAATAAGTTAAATGATAACAATCTTCGTCAGCTCCTTTGGCTCTGCTCCACATTCCTACACTGAGATCCTTCTAGATCAAATAATTCATCACTGTGCTTCATAATTCACACCATCAAGCACCTTATTGGTCCATCTCCCTTTTGTCTTCTATAAAAAATCCTCTCTTCTATTTATATCATCCACAAATCATCTAACCCTTAACATGTCGGCCTAAATGCAATGGCTAGTAAGATAATGTGAAAACTCAAATAGCTTAGCTTCAAACAATCAAAAATTTACAATGTGAATCAACCAATGTCGGCCACAGTAAAGAAATGAACCAAAACAACATCATCAAACATGAAACACCTTCAAAATTTATTCCTCAAAGATCCACAACACGCTACAATCACCCTGTCGGCCAAGAAAAAGAAAATATGAACTCACAAAAGAAAATCACCAATCACAAGCACAATGATTGATGTGGAACAACAACACAAGATCTAGAAACATCTAGAAACATCATGAATCACCACTAAAACATCTGCAACAAATCAAGGCACCAGAATCACATAATCTTCCTTCAAGAACTTCGACTAAAACAACTGAACAACTGTTAAAACTTAGATACTCATAACTCAATCAGAACCTCATGCAGATCTCTGAAACTTAACATGGAAACACTAGACATACTCGACAACAAACCCTTTAATCCACAATTTCTAATAATCAAATGCCATAATCTGATACTCTGCAACTCCACTATCAACTACCTCAATTTTCCAAATGCTTCCAGATGCCCCTGCATCACATTTCTTTAAACAACTCACCACCTTTTGGGTATGTGCAAGATCACGATGGGCCAAAAAGTGGCAATATGATGGGTATGTGGCTGACAACTATTTTTTTACCCAAAATTGATAAAACGAAAAAGTTTTTTAAAGGATATTCTCAACTTTCCATCGATATAAATTATGCTTTACTTGGAATTTAGTAAGTAATTATTATTTATTTTCTATTCAAATTATGACAAAAGTCCTGATTGATAGGTTGATTGAAAAACATCTATACCTTTCAAACAGTATCACATTTTTTGAATCCAAAACATGCGTTACATTCTATGCTTTGCATACTATAGGATTAAAAAAATAAAAATTGAATTTCATGAAGTTTTGACGAGGTTAAGGTGGTCAGACACACGAGTTTTTATATTTTTTAAAAATTTGTAATAAAAAATTCATAATTAATTATTTACTTGGAAAAAAATTACAAAAAAATATGTATCACATTGGGGCATGAGTCCTCTACTTATATCTAAAATATTATAAAAAAATATTATCATTTTATTGTGATTAGAGTGGTCAAACAAACACCTACTTCTTATTTTTTCCTTGAAATTTAAGTACCACTGCATTGAAATTTCAAATTTTCACCAAATAGATTTTTTTCCTTTTTAAACAAACCTAGTAGTTTAGAAACTACATTAAATTTTCTACAGATTCTACTCTTACATATTTTTGAAATAATATATATAACTTATTCAAATTTTTACAAGTTGCCAAACTCTGATTTTTCTTAATTTTTTGCCACTTAAGGCCCTGTTTTTTCCATGATGATCCTGCACATACCCTTTTCTATGATACCACATTTTCCATACATGTGTACCAAAGGATTTTATCAAACTACTCACTTCCTTGCTACTATGGCTAAAAGCCTAAAATAGGTGCTTTCCAATAAACTATGGATTATTGGAAAAAAATCTATCAAAGCATAATATTAAGCAATAATACCATAGAGAAGGAAATGATTTGTCTGAAAAAATGCATAAAAGAAATGAAGACTTATGGTGATGGAATTCCATGACATGCATTTTTTGTAATGGCATTCCATCACCACGAGACCCCTCTTCTTTGAGGCATTTTTTCAAACAGTTCACTACCTTCTCTATGCCACCACACTTATCATACATGTCTACGAAAGCATTTTATCAAACGGCTCACCAGCCTACTACTATGGGTAAAAGCCTAAAAAAACATGCTTTTGAACAAGATATGGATAGGGAAAATAGTAAGCATGATAGTAAAAAATATATAGTTTAATAAGTACTCAAAATTTTGTTCATTATCTCATACATTATAAGTCATGACATTGATTTCTATTGTAGTTTTCATGATTGAATAATTTTTTGTTTTGTTTTCAGATGTTACAAGTAGAGACACCTCTGAATTTTCAAATGGAAATGGACATCGGTGTTTCATCTGCTATAGAATCTTGATGGCTCTGACAGGGGAGGTATGAGGCAAATTACTATATTTCAATTTACATTTGTTGTTATAGATGTTAGTTAGTGAAAGAACAAACCATTATTGATTTGTAGTTTAATTTCTATTTGGATGGTTTATACAAGGCTTCAACACAACATGGGCATTCAAATATTTCCCTCCAAGAGAGTGATCATCAGATGATGGTAAGTGATTATTTTGTTAAATATATCATTTTTTAAATGTAATTTCTATATATTAGTGTCTTTACTTCTTAAATTGTAACAAATAAGACTAGAACAAGAACTAAACCCTAGGAGGAGCACTAGGAGAACTCCTCAACCACAACATAAATGAGTGATAGATGTATCACCATCTGATCGACAAGCAAAGGGAAAGAGATTATTTCGAGAGAATAGAGAGCGATGACTTTTGATTCCAAATCCCTTTGTTTTATGCCTATATGGTAGTTTTGTACATATTTTGTATTGGATATATTTTACATTGTATGTCTATATGGCATTCTCGTAAGCCCTATATGGC
The DNA here is from genome assembly GCA_007258455.2 of Sequoia sempervirens. NCBI lineage: Eukaryota > Viridiplantae > Streptophyta > Pinopsida > Cupressales > Cupressaceae > Sequoia > Sequoia sempervirens. The sequence goes on from VDFB02047230.1 coordinate 536,280,704, forward strand.
TATTTTGTACCTATATTTGATACTTATATCAACATATACTAATGTATTCCTATATAGATATTTGATTAATACAAATCTTTTTTATTGGTGGTGTTCATATTTTCATTATAAATCCATGGTTCAATAGATATGCGTTATGTGTATTCAAGTATATGCTTTACAACTTACATGTATACTTTATGACTTACATGTATTCTAATGTATACTTTACGACTTACATGTTTTCATGTGTATAACTTGTATTCATGCATATACTTTGTATTAATTTGTGTATACTATGTATTTGTGTGTATACTTCAAGGCTTACATTTTTTTGAGTACTTGTTGTAGAAGTTGAAAAACCAACTTCACAGTCCCCAAGAATCACCTGCATACAATCACCTATCACATGTAATAGATATTCAGAACCAAAAAAAGAGATGTTCTGTAAACCCCTCAGAGAAAATATGTGCAAGAAAAAACTAGAATTAATTATTATTAAAAGAAATTATTTTACAAATAATACAAAAGAATTCAAGAAGGAAATCGTGCAAAAAAGAAAGACATGCACAACCCTAATCTTATCTTGAGAAAAAAGACAACTCAACTAGATAAGGATTATAATTATCCTACGAATTAAAAATGCCTAAGTAAACTTATGCTAAAGTGTAATTAATTAACACCCCCCGATAATTGTAGCATAGGGAGAAGAAAATTATTATGCAAGAGATGAGTCCCGACAACAAGGCCTGATCAGGTACTCATTTAAAAATGCAATACAAACTAAATCAAATGGGGTAGAGGAGAAAACCACATGGGAACAAAACTCCTCCCCAAAATAGAATGCAAACTAACTAAGTGATGAAAGTTGGAGGACTACATAAGACCCCCCAAGGACACCATCCATCACAAAGATACATGAAAGAACCCCCCAGAAGAGAGGAAAGAAAATACCACAGCTCCCCCCAGAATGAAGTAGCTCCAAAAGAACCGAAGAAATTGCATCTCCTAAAAGAAGTGAGAGGGAAGAGGCCGAATGAAAGCAATCTCTTAAGGTGAAGTAGGTGTAGCCCAAGATGTCTCCATAGAAGCAGGTGTGACCTCAAGCAATGAAGAAGTCAAAGTACGTGAAGACTCAAGAGTAGCCTCCAAAGATGGATGATCAACAGGATCCTACTACACTGAAACAAAAGAAGCCACATTAGTAGCCACAACAATAGCAATAGGGGGTGGAGGAGATGGAATGAAAGTCTCAAGAACATAATCTGAAGTGAGAACACCAATGTTCAAGAAGACAAATCTCTCCTCTAAATGATGATGCACAATAGAAGTGTGAGGAACAGCTATAGGAATAGAAGCACCATCAGTAGTAAAATCGGTAAAGGAATACAACCAAGATGAGTGATCCACTATCCTAGTAGCAATAACTTCTCTACTCTCCAAGTCTCTGATGATAACCGAATCAGGTGTGAACTCCACAGATCTCCTAGTGCCTCCATGTGTGAGCTGATAAATGGAAAAAAGGTTGTTTGTCAAGTGAGGGACACACAAGACATCCTGAAAGGAGTGGTCCCCAAAACTAATAGACCCCTACCCTGTAACACTCATGTAAGTGTTGTTTCCTGTCAAAATGGGAGACATAGTGCAAGGTTCAAAGGAAGTGAACATAGACTATGAAGATTACATATGATGAGATGCTCCTAAATCTAGAAGCCATCTCCCTGGTCCAATACCTAAAGAAGCACAAAGAGCATGTCCTTTTATATCTAATGAAGTATGTAAACTAGCTGTGCCCCTATCATGCTCCTCTGAAGAAGAAGAATGAGGAGAAGAAGATGATGCAGACATCCTAGAAGGAAAATAATTTGATGTTTCTGAAGAAAATGTTTCAGCTCATCAATGTCCTTGTAACAATTATGTTTTGCATGTCCTTCCCTCTTGCAATATGCACATGTAGTCTTATCCTTCCTAGATGATTTCCCCTTAGAAAGGAGGATGAATCTGAGGACTCCTTCTGTTGATCATGAGGTTTCGAATCCTTTTGTTTTTGTTTCTTTCCTTTTCATGTAGAAGCCTTCTGATATTTGGGCTCTTGTGATGCAATAAGAGCCTATGATGAGGAAGAAGGTTTCACCATGCCCATGCTAGCTAACTTAGCCTTCTCTCGAGTGAGAGATGAAGCAAAGTCATCAAAATATGGCATAGTGAATCTTGTACCAAGTGCATCCCTACTGGCATAAAAGGTGGATACAAAAACTGAATAATCTGGTCCAAGCTTAGAAAGAATGGACAATATCAAGTAAGAGTCTTCTTTCTGAACACCACACTATGACAACTGCAATCTAAGAGACTTGAGTTTGGTGAAAAAATCTTGGATGTTGTCAAAATATCTAGGATTTAATCCAATAAGCTCATTCTCTAACTAGAACCCTCTCATGGTATCATGCTTCCCAGACAAAGACTCTAAATTAGTCCAGATATCATTGGGTGTAGTGCAAGACTCAATATGAAAAAAAGGTCAGATGAAAGAGACAAACATAAAGTACCATAAGCTTCATCACACCTATTAAACCACTTTCTCTTTTCAGTAGCACCTGTAGGTTCAACTTCTATACCCATGGTTACCCTGTACAACCCTTTGTGTTTCAAGTGAATCTCCATTTGTTTTTTACGACCAAAATAGTTGAATGAAGTAAGGGGTACAATTTTATGTGTATCTATGATAGAAAACAACAATATATACTCTCAAAGAAAAAATAATTCCTCTTTGATCTAAAAAAAACTCCTGATTTGCACGCTTCTCAAGAAATAACCTAAAAAACAAAGGTTGAGTTTTGATAAAAAAATTAGATACCTAGAGAGAATTCTACAAAAATCAGGTCTGAGATCTGAGAAGAGGTTGGAACCATCTTTCAGATGCTACTTGAATCACGAAAAACCAAAAAATGACGCAAAAGATATGCCTCCCGGAGTGAAAACAACGCTTCAACTTCAGAGGCCAAAAAATGCATCAAAACTAAAAAATCAAAAAATAAAACCACCACCACTGTGAAGAGCTCGAAATCAGCTTTTCGACGATATCTCATTTTTGAAAAAATGACTTCGTTTGCAAAAGTTACACCAAAATGAAAAAAAGTCCTAGTTGAGACACCAAGCAAACTAAATAGGTGCAAAAACTTGACACCCAAGGGCTGGCCCTCAGTTCGCCATGTGATCAGCTACTACGGGATTAAAAAAAACATTGGGGGCCTTGAAGCACTACTCCTGGTCGGCGATATGACCTGGGTAGGGGCTGAACCTGGTACGGGGACCGAGCCTAGCGCGAGGGCTAGAAAACTAAGCGATGGTCACAAATATGACCACTCGGTTTGCATGCACAGCCCTCAAGGGCTAGAGGGTGAGTGGCACCACTTTGGAGGAGCCTCAAGGGGTGGTGGGAAGTGGTGGATGCCACTTGGCTGGGTGGCATGACCTGATTTATATTGGGAGCACAAGTTTTTTTATTAAAAAATTTGATTTTTATTGAAATTTGTGCCTCGGTTTGTGTGCCCTGGGGCCGTATGGCCTTGGGGCTAAAATGTTTTTGCCTTTTTTTCAACTTTCTCTGAAATGAACAAAATGAAAGGCATTTCTAGGGTTTTTGGGTGGTCTAATCGCGATGGAGACATCCGTTTGGCGCAAAAATGCACAGAAAATTAGGCTACCCCTAGATCTACAAAAAATTAGTCTGGCTTGAAACCCTTGCATAGAAGAAAACATTGTGAGAGAATATCTTCAAATCACGAACATGAAACCACAGGTTTGGAGCTCTAATACCATGTAGAAGTTGAAAAACCAACTTCACAGTCCCCAAGAATCATTTGCATACAATCACCTATCACATGCAACAAATATTCAGAACAAAAAAAAGAGATGTTTTGTAAACCCCTCAGAGCAAATATGTGCAAGCAAAAACCAGAATTAATTATTATTGAAAGTAATTGTTTTACAAATAATACAAAATCCTTCAAAAAGGAAATCATGCAATAAAGCAAGAGATGCACAACCCTAATCTTATCTTGAGCAAAAATACAGCTCAACTAGATAAGAATTATAATTATCCTAGGAATTAAAAAATGCCTACGTAAACTTATTCTAAAGTTTAATTAAATAATTAATTACGCCAACACTTGTGCTTCCCTTATTCATATGTACATGCTTGACTTATTCACGTGTATACTTATTAATTGGTTAGTCCTAGCATTGATCATTTCTTTCCTTCATGGTTTGTATTGAATATTAATAGATTGATGAGCTAAACAACTTTATCTGAAAGAAAAACACATGTTTTTAATTGGTATTCCATGAAATGATTCATAAAAAGATTTCAATATATTTAATCCTTTGATTGGAACAACTCAATTAAGAAAAGGATACATAATCTTCAAAACACTTGCAAAACATAATATTCATAGTAGATGAAGTAGTTAACTTTTTTGACAAGTTATCATACAAATATTTATCTTGAATAGTCTTTAAACATTTTCATAGCATAGTCGGGTATGTGCAGGATCATGATGGGCCAAAAAGTGGCAATATGATGGGTATTTGTAGGGTATGTGGCTGATGACTTTCTTTTTACGCAAAATTGATGAAATGAAAAGGGTTTTTAAAGGAGATTCTTAGCTTTCCACCAATATAAATTATGCTTTACTTTGAATTTAATAAATTATTATTATTCATTTTCTATTTGCATTACGACTAAAGTCCTAATTGATAGGTTGATTGAAAAATATCTATAGCTTTCAAATGGTACCACATTTTTGGAATCCAAAACATGCATCACATTCTATGCTTCACATACTATAGGGTTAAAAAAATTAAATTGAATTTCATGAAGTTTTGAGCAAGTTAAGGGGGTCAGACATACGAGTTTTTATATTTTTTAAAAGTTGTAAAAATATTCATAATTAATTATTTACGTGGAAAAAAATTACAAAAAAATATGCATCACATCTGGACATGAGTCATCTACTTATGTCTAAAATCTTATAAAAAAATATTATTATTTTACTGTGGTTAGGGTGGTCAGACAGACACCTACTTCTTATTTTTTCCCTGAATGTTAAGTACTACTGCATTGAAATTTATAATTTTCACCAAATAGATTTAAAAATAAATAAATAAACCTAGTAGTTTAGAAACTACATTCAATTTTCTACAGATTCTATTTTTACATATTTTTTAAATAATATAGGTAACTTATTCAAATTTTTACGTCAAGTTGCCTAACTCTAATTTTTCTGAATTTTTTGCCACTTAAGGGCCTATTTTTTCCATGATGATCCTGCACATACCCAGTCCTCATAGTGTAGAATGAATTTTTATGTTATTGATCCATCACCATATAAACACATCAAAAGATTTATATGTCAACTTTTTTCAATATTTTTTCTTGTATAGAAAATGGACTCAACAGAAAGCAAGTTATAATTTATAATACAAATAAGAAATGGACTCAATGGTGGAAACTTTATTTACCACACCAAATAATAAATGTACATGAGAGCATTACTTGTTTCTTTTAGACTCCACTTTTCAAGCATAGAAAATCATTTCAAATGAAAATGAAAAAATGCTTCACAACCAAAGTTGTTAATTAAGGAAAAATAAAATGTTTTGAAGTGCTTCAACATTGTCCTAGACCCCCAAATAGGTCTATTTAACAAAGCAACACCCTCTCAATCACTCTTCCAATTGAAAAACACCATTGGGAAGCATTTCCCAGTCTACAAATCCACAAAATCCAAAAAATTTAGGGTGTGATTGGCCCTCTAACCCCACTATCCTCTAGACCCTCACTTTTCTCAAAATTCACTAGGGTTTATTGGCAACCCCATATCCAAACCTCATACAACCTCAAAACCTCTTCCAACACTCGTCATTCTGCCTATACAAACTTAATTGACCACCAAATTATGCTGCCCCTGACTTTACCCACTTTTACTCCCTCAAAACTCTTTTTTTCATTCAAAACCCTTTTTTGCCCAACTAGGGCATCATGACATAACATAATTTTGATCTCCCCTATCCTTATAGACCTTTTAAACACATCAAACTCCACAACCTCACCCTATTTCCAACCTATTCTAACTTATTCTCAATCAATTTCTTCTTTTTGCCTCGTTAGCCTTACTTTTAAGGCCTAAATTCTAAATTTTCAATAGGGGAATTGTTAGTAATCTCTTCCAATGCCTTTACCAACTTGCATAATTGACTCAAATGACCCCACACTAACTCAAAACTAAAAATAAGATTACAAAATGGCTTATCATAGCCTTATTTGACATTATCATGACTAAAACCACTGAACTAGACCTACTTCATCAAATGGAGGAACAAGGTGCTTTGCACCAATGATCATATGCTTTTTGTGTAGAAAACTTGGACTTCTCAACTATTGTGTGTATGTTTTTCTTTTTGATTGTTTTGAATGCCATCATAAGGGATCAAGCCAGTTGAATGTAGCTTGGATAAATTCCACGTGTTTGGGTGTTAAAGAGGACCATTCCTAGCATAAACCTACCTATCAAAATACATTGGAGTAGTTTGTTTGGTCACATGAATTGCAAAATGAAAGTTGCACCACTTTGTAACTTTACATTGCTTGCATTTGACACTTTTTCTATCAAGTGAAAACTGGACACCACAAGAAAATGACTCTGAGATATCAAAAAATGAGAGAGGTTATTGTAGAGGGTCCCAACGTGATCTAGTAGGCTTAGATAGAGAGTTCATAAGCATCACGGTTTTTGAGTAATAGCCCATCAAAGTTTACTTCCCTTTTGCACTTTGGACCCTTAAGGAATCGAGCTGGTTGAACGTAGCTCAGAGTTCTTTCGCGTGTTCAGGTGTGAAAGAAGACCATTCCTAGCATAAATGTACTCATCTAGATATTTTTGAACAATATGTTTGGTCGCACGAGTTGTAGAATGAAAGTTGCACCACTTTGCAACTTTGAACTACTTGCATTTGACAACTTTTTCCCCAAGTGAAAATTTGCCACCCCTAGAAAATTCCTCTAAGATAGCGAAAACTGAGAGAGCTTATAGTACAGGGGTCAAAAACGATCCTATAGGATCATACGAGAAGTTTCAAATCGTTACGGTATTTGAGTAACAACATGCTAAAGTTTACAACCATTTTGCACTTTGGACAATTAAGAGATCAATCCAGTTGAACATAGTTTAGAGTGATTTTGCATGTTTGGGTGCAAAAGAGGACCATTCTTATTGTAAACATACCTATTCAGATGAGTTGGAATAGTCTGTTTGGTCACACAAGTTGCAGAATGAAAGTTACACCACTTTGCAACTTTGCACGACTTGCATTTGACATATTTTCTATCAAATAAAAATTTGCCACCAAGGGAAAGCAACTCTGAGATAAGAAAAAATTAGAGAGGTTACTATAGAGGAGCCCAACATGATCCCATAGGATTAGACAAGAAGTTTCTAAGCATTACGATATCTGAGTAACAACATGCTAAAGTTTGTAGCCATTTTTCACTTTGGACTCTTAAGGGATCGATCTGGTTGAACGTAGTTCAAAGTGATTTCACATGTTTGGGTGTGAAAGAGGATAATTTATAGCGTAAAAATACCTATTTATATGTGTTAGAATAGTCTATTTGGTTACATGAGTTGCAGAACAAAAGTTGCACCACTTTGCAACTTTCAACTACTTGCATTTGACAACTTTTTCCCTAAGTGAAAATTTTCCACCACAAGAAAATGCCTCTAAGATAGAAAAAATTGAGAGAGGTTATTTTAGATGGGTTCAAAACCATCCCATAGGATTAGATGAGAAGTTTCTAAGCATCATAGTATCCGAGTAATAGAATGCTAAGGTTTGCAGCCATTTTGCACTTTGGACTCTTAAGGGATCGATCCGGTTGAACGTAACTCAGAGCGATTCTGCGTGTTTGGATGTGAAAAAGGACCATTCCTAGCATAAAAATACCTATTTAGATGTGTTGGAACAGTCCATTTGGTCACACGAGTTGCAGAACAAAAATTGCACCACTTTGCAACTTTCAACTACTTGCATTTGACAACTTTTTCCCTAAGTGAAAATTTGCTACCATAGGAAAATGCCTCCGAGCTAGAGAAAATAAGAGAGGTTATTTTAGAGGGGTCCAATTCCATCCCATAGGATTAGAAGAGAAGTTTTTAAGCATCACAGTATATGAGTAACAACATACTGAAGTTTGCACCTATTTTGCACTTTGGACTCTTAAGGGATTGATCTAATTGAACGTAGCTCAAAGTGATTCCACATATTTGGGTACAAAAGAGGACCATGCCTAGCATAAACATACCTATTCAAACATGTTGGATCAGTCCATTTGGTCACATGAGTTGCAAAATGAAAGTTGCACTACTTTGCAACTTTCAACTACTTACATTTGATAACTTTTTTCCCAAGTGAAAATTTGCCACCACAGGAAAACACTTCTAAGATTGGAAAAAATGAGGGAGATTATTGTAAAAGAACCCAACATGATCCCATAGGATCATATGATAAATTTCTCAACATCACGATATCCGAGTAAAAACATGCTAAAGTTTGCATCCATTTTACACTTTGGACTCTTAAGGGATCGATCTAGTTAAACGTAGCTTAAAGTGATTTTGTGTGTTTGAGTGTGAAAGAGGGATATGCCTAGCATAAACATACCTATTTAGATGTGTTGGAACAATTTGTTTCATGACACGAGTTGCAGAATGAAAGTTGCACCACTTTGCAACTTTCAACTACTTGCATTTGACAACTTTTTCCCCAAGTGAAAATTTGCCACCATGGGAAAATGCCTCAAAGATAGTGAACCGAGAGAGGTTATTGTAGAGGGGCCTAATTCCATCCAATAGGATCAAACAAGAATTTCCTAAGCATCATGGTATTTGAGTAACAACATGCTGAAGTTTGCAGCCATTTTCACTTTAGACTCTTAAATGATTGATCTGGTTGAACATAGCTTGGAGCAATTCCATGTGTTTGGGTGCAATAGAGGACCATACCTAGTATAACCATACCTATTCAAATGCGTTAGAATAGTCTATTTGGTCACACGAGTTACAGAACAAAAGTTGCACCACTTTGCAACTTTGCACTGCTTGCATTTGACACTTTTTCCATCAAGTGAAAACTAGACACCACGGGAAAACCACTCCAAGATAAAATAAACTAAGAGAGGTTATTGTAGAGGGGCCCAACATGATCTTGTAGGCTCAGATGGAGATTTTATAAGAACCCCAGTTTTTGAGTAATACCCCATCAAATATTGCTCCCCTTTTGCACTTTCAACCCTTAAGGGATTGAGTCAGTTGAATGTAGCTCAAAGTGATTCTACATGTTTGGTGTGAAATAGGACCATGCCTAGCATAAATTTACCATGTACTTATAAGATCAATAAAATTTATTGTTTCCTTGCAATTTTCTATATTTTTACCATAAATTTGATGTTTCCTTGAACTGTACGATTCTGTACAGGGTGATTGTGCTCTCTTTTGGATGGAATTTAGTGGAAAACAAACTTAACTCCATTTTAGTTTTGGTTTGGTTGGATTTCAAGTGATTTTGTGCATTTTAGAAGCCAATTATCGAGGGTCAATCTGTATACCCTATTTTAAGGGTTTTGAGTGCATTAAAATGTCATATTAAGTCGTCCACCCACTGTATGCTTTTGTAACTAGGTGGAAAGGCTTAGTTAGGGCTATAAAACATGTGTGCAAATTTTTGTGTTCAAGGGAGGCAAATAGAGGGTTTTTAGGTGATGCCCTAGATGTCAAATGGTGCATTTTTTAGTGGAAAATGGTGGTTTAGTGCTAGGGTTTGAAGAAATCTTTGGGGGAAACAATATCTCTTGAACTTTTAAGCTTGTGCAGACCTTTTTGAAGGTGTTTCAGGCTTTGGTTGGTTGTGGGAAGGTTTGGAGTATGGGTTTTCAATAAGCCCTTTCCTAACTTGTGAAAGAAGATGTTTTTAGGTTTGTTACGTTAGAGGGCTTATCACATGCTAAAATTGGAAGAATTGGTGGTTTGGCAGACTAGTTAATTCTACGCAATGGTGGGTTGGATGTGATAGGAAGAATAAAGGGGGGTTGCTTTGTTAATTTGGCCTAATTGGCCTTACGAACAACGTAGTTTGCTTGTTTTGTAATTCTTTTTCAATCTCTTTGTGTTTCCACAAACCCAATACATATTTAGAAACCAATTTTGATATACTAATACATAAAAAAATATTTGAATAGGTTATTTTGGAAATTTTCTAAGAACAATAAACTATTTGCTAGAAAGTGCCTCAAATTAGGTCAATTTTGTGAAGCAACTATCAAGAAATCAACTCCAAACCATAAAATAACCTCGGGAAATAGTGTATCAAGTCTCAAAACCTTCAAATCTTCCACTTTTAAAGTTTAATAGTTTCAATATAACATCAAACAACAAAACCCTCATCAAATGCCCTTGTAGGCTAAAGAAAACTAAGGTTTATTAAAAACCCACTTACGAAACCTTATACAAACTTGTAAATTCCTTAGACATGTTGGAATATGTGTGCATATAGTAATCAAACCACCATCAAGCCTCTACAACTATCATTTCTCCAAAAACTAGTCTGTAGGCAACATTTCATGTGTGAAAACTCAAAAATTTATCTGGAGTAGCAGAAAAACTACACATTCATGTCTTCCCCTAAATCTACACACATATTCAAAATTAATAAAAACAAGTATAAATTAATAAAAACAAATAAGCTTGTAGGGTATTCAATGTTTTCTCCATCTATAACTGGAGCCTCCAATTTATTTTTGGCCTCAACACAACGACACAAGTAATAGTTTGTTCCCTCTTCATTGTCTTCATCTACAATAACTGCATAAACATGCCCTGCATTGATATGTGCAACAAATCTCTTGAAATTAGTCAACATTATGAATACACTACAAAGTAAGATAACAATATGGAATTTCAAAGACTAAGCAAGTAGATATATTACCTGGTTGAACTAGATCTGATATGTGGTCAAAGTTGACCGATGATTCCATTTGTGTTAGTTTAAATTCCATTGGAGGGTGATATGTGTAAAGTTGGCTAAGATAACTTGTCAACCATTTTTCAACCCACTCCTCTAACTCACAATCATTCCAGACTTTCATTGTACATGAAGAACAAAAGCATGCCATATTTTGTGTATCGATACTCCATGAACCTGCATTTGTGCTAAGGAAAGAGTGTAGCTCACTCGATCCTGTTAGTGTAAAACAACCCTCATATGGTGCAATGTTAATATCATTCATCAACCAAAAAATCTACGAACTGAAGACATACCTTCATTAAGTGGACCCATCGAAGCATTACACCACTCGACGATTGATCTTGCATTTGTCAACTTTGCAATGTCTTTATACTTTAACTCTTCTTGTGCTAATGCTCTTTTCACGCATGCTCTTGCACTATCATGCTCCCCCTTTCCATGCCCGACCTCACAAAAGTTCCACATATGTTGTACACTTGTAATGACATGCACCCTGCTCAACCAGTAGAACATGTGTGAGTTCTTGAACTGTGCTGCATAGTTATTTGACCATATTATATGTTGACCATATGCTATGCCCCTTTGAGCCAAATCACTGTAGAACATCTAGAAGCAACCTTTTACGAACTTTGGAAAATGTGTGCAATCATCACTAATATAAAAGTTATACTTGACCTCAATAGCTTCCTTTGGTCCTATGTACTATTAGGTGCATGAATGAATGCTATGTGCACAAATATTGAAACCTGTGTGGAGTTTAATACTATGACTGCACCTCATGCTGTGGCTGTAGAGTGTAGTTCTTTGCAATTTCAACCACTGATACTATGCTTCCAACTATAAATGTTTCCTTACATAGCTTGAATTGTGTGTCTAGCCATCGGGCTCTATGGGTATGCCTCGGATACTCATACACTATATTGTCATGAAACATGGACATAAACTGATACATTGGAATCTTTTGAATAACCAAATCACACCTTTTTGCTTTAGACCCATGTTTTGTAGCATATGCCACTATTTTATACTTCTCAAACTCTACTAATTTTTATCCCACCTCATCTATTATTTACATATGTTGACATACTGGCATACGCTACAAGCCACTGCCACACTCGCATGAACCATCCAAGCATGTTGTCATGTAGAATATTTGGCCATCCTCTATTTCACATAAATATTTTTATAAGAACTATCTTTGAGATTTTGGTGGGGCTTCGATGCCACAATCTTGCAAAACATCTTTAGTATGAAAATCTAAACATATAGAACAATAAACATCATAATGGTTAGAGAATTCAATATGTAGTCTACAACAACAAGTAGTGTCTGTGTGATTTATCTTGACATAAAAATGTTTAAGCATTTCAAAAAATCTTTGACAAATAGTAATATGAGGATAATCCTTTTGGAATTTATGAAAAAATTGGGTTTGAGTCGTATCCAAAAAATTCTTTGGATGTGGCTCATGGTTCCAACTACCGATTCTCCTTCCTACCACATCCCTTTGATTCAGAGATGGCCTTGTGTTATTCTTCCAATACTATTCAATTAGTGTTCTCAATGCTTCAACAATTTTTTTATCTTTTTGTGGCAGTCTTCCCAAGAATGCCCATAATTCATTTGAATTAGTCCCCTTAATTCTTTGTCGCCTTTGAATGGATTTTAATAATGTTTTTCTACTAATTCTCATTTGTTCACTCATCTTTCTAATGAGATGAACTCTCTTTGTTTGACTGCTTACCAAAGTCGATGTAATGACACGTCGAGTGACATTACTATCCTTTGAGTGTGAGGCCTTACCCACACTCTCATATGCATCCATTATATTTTTCACAATAGTGTTTTCACTTGATGTATTTGATGTTCTCAACCCAAGAGTCTTCATGATGTTTCTATAATTTATACCCTGCATCATTTCAACAAATAGTTGACATCTTGTTGTCTCATTTAGCCTTTCAAAGAACGATTTCCAAATCTTATCATCATATCTTCTACAAGTGCATGCTGGAATCTTACCTTCCATGTGCTACAAAATATCCTCATCAATATTAATCAAATACTTTGGCTTTCTACACAAAATTCTAGGTGGTGTTTTCCTAGGTACATACATCTCAACATTTAGAATTTCATCAATATTTAATTGAGGTGGGCTAGATTGTGTACCTTCGATCGAGGGTGGAGTAGAAGAAATACTTTGAGGTTCACATAGGGATGATGGCATACCTTCTTTGTCAAAACCCAGTGATGATGTACTCTCAACTTGAGATGCACTGGATGTTGTCCAACCATATTCACTTGCGATAGATGGCATCCCTCCATATTCACTTGTGGTAGTTGGTGTCCCTCCATATTCGCTTGTGCTTAATGGTGTCCCTTCGTATTCACTTTCCATAGAGGGTGTGTCTCCAACTACGATATATAAATTTGTCTTACCACAATGCTTTCACATTCGTGCCCTTTGTGCTACCAATTCCTATTCTCTTTTTGATGGTTGATGTTCCTCTTCAGTTGGCTTGTTTTCATCAATAGTACCCAGTTTCTTCTTTTCACGATATGCCGCCACCCGTTATCTCTCCTTTTCTTTGAAGGTTTTATACTCTTTGTTTGTTAGTTTATTCCTTCTTCATTTCTTTGGCATGGTAGATAATTTTACTTGTAGCATGGTAATGAGATGAATATTACTTCCTAAAATATTTATCCATTCAAATAAAAGAAATATATGTCATTCAAGGCATCATAAAAAATAATTACAATCATCCTATACAAGAGTATTTCTAGCATAGACAAAGGTGGTGCAAGGGAATACCATGATTACAAGATAGGCTCAAAATAGAAGCATGGACAAGGCATGTGAATTCAAATTCCTTGGAAAGCTGGTGGAGTATTGGCACGCTAGCTCATTCACTAGCCTGGCAATGCAGTAGGGTTGAGAAGGTAGGGGCAAAATATGCCTCATAGAAATGGGATCTCACAATGATGTGCATCACCATGAGACTCTAAGGTGTCCACATGGTCCTTGGTGCAGGAGCACCTAAACCCTTATTTCCAAAATTGATGATTTGAAGGTTTGATAGGTGGTCAATAGGATAGTATGGGGTGTTTTAAGAATATTTACCTTAAATAAGGTCAATAAAGACCATTTGATATGTAATTTCAGGGTTTATGAGACAATAGGTGTCAAATTAGAAAAAGTTGCAAAAATGCAAAAATGTTGTCAAGCAAGAATTGCAAAAAGTTCAACTTCTAGGAATATGAAGATTCTAGTATTTCAAAGGGTAGTTATGAACATTGGGGCAATTGTAATTTGAATTTATTGGATATAAAATCCTCTCTATGGCTCGAATATGGTTGTTGATGATAGTTTTGAAATTTCAATATCAAATACAACACTTATTCTGCATATTTTATGTGTTTCCTGAACTTTTCTCTTTCTGTACGGACCTGTACAAGCTTTAAATGCTCTGGAATTCTGTGTATATTATTCCATCATTAATTAGCTTTCATTTTATATAAGTTTGAGGGTCTACCATTGAATCTTGTGAAAATTCTCTTTAAGTCTCTATTGCTGCCCTGTTAACATAGTCTTAGGGGTTGAAGGTCTTCTAAAATGAAGTGACCCATTCCACTTTATATACTTGTTGTAACTTGTGGAGTGGGTCCTAAATAATGTAATTTAGATGTCCTGATGGTTTGGTAGGTAGTGGAGTGGATTTGTACAATTTGGGTTGATGCCCTAGGGTAAAATTGAGTGATTTTCTATGTGAAATAAAGGAGTCAATATAGGGTTTTGACAAAATAGTGAAAGATTGGTCTATGTGATGGATTTTTGAGTTTGTGTAGGGTATAAGTAAGGTGTTGGATGCATTGGTTGTGTCAGAAAATCCCAGGTGGTATGATTTTCAATGAACCCTAATATTTTTTCATGAAAATGGAGGGTTTCTTGTATCTGCATCCTAGAGGACTTAAATCTGTGAACTGATCATGGAAGTTGGTGTTTTATGCCACATTTAGAAGTTTTCAAAAGAGTTTGGGTGTAAACAAAGCAATTTGAAGATACTTCCTTAGGAAAAGAGGGCTAATTAAGTAGCCTAAAATAGGGGTAGTTTGTTGAGTCTCAATGTTGTGTCAAAGAAACCTTAAGGGATCTTTTGATATGTTGTTTGGGTTCTGTGGTAAGTTGCAATTGATTTTTTTTGGGCCTTCGTATGACCTTCTCTAAAAGATATTGTGAAGAGTTGGTGTTTGAGGGCTACAAGTCTTAGTGTGAGTTGTTTGAGACAAGTTGAGTGTTTTGTGTTTCAAGGGCTGGTTTCTTTGTTTGGATCTGATTATTTTGATATTAGTTGATTCATCGCCACCTTGCTTACATCAATCTTGAAGGTAGAGGAAGTAAGTTGTTTGAAATTGGGTGATGCCCTAGGGTAGAATTACATTGTTTTCCTTGTGTAAATGGGGCGTTAAAGAAGGTTTTTGATGAAATGTTGAAGGAACCTTCCATGTAATGGTTGTTTGAGTTTTTGTAGGGTATTTTTGAAGTGTTTTTGGTATTGGTGAGGTCTGGTAAGCCCGATTGTCAAGACTTTCAATAAGCCCTAGATTATTTGCATGAAAGTTGAGGGTTTGGTCATACAACATTTTAGAGGTCAAGGCTCTAAGAAATAATGGTGGAATTTGTTGTTTTGTAACACAATTAGTGACTGTTAGTTGAGATTTGGAGAAAACAAAGTGTTTTGGAGGTATCTCCTTTGTAAAAGAGTGTTATTTGGTGGCCTAAAAGGTAGGGCAACCTATTGGTTTTCAATATTGTTGCAAAGAAACCTCTTGAAACCTTTTGGTATGTTGTGTTAGGAGTTGAAGTGTGTCTCATATGATGTTTTTTATGTCTCTATACAACCTTCTCTAAAATATATTGAGAAAAAATAGTTTTGGAGGGCTACAAGCCTTTAGGTGTGTGTTTGGGATAAGTTGAGTGTATAGTGTTTAAGGGGTTGGTTTCTTGTTTCAGTCTAATAATTTTGAGTTGGTTTGGGTCTTCACCACCTAGGTTTCTATCACACTACTCCTACCTTCTCAATCCTACCCTATTGGCAAGCTAGCTCACTCACTAACTTGCCAATGCGGTAGGGTTGAGAAGGTAGGGGCAGCTATGCCTCATAAAAATGGGGTCTCATGGTGATGTATGGTTGAGAAGGTAGGGGCAGTGTATACTGATGGCACCTTCAAATTTTACAAATTTGAAGTGCCCATATTGAAAATTTTCCTCCGCATACTCAGAAGTACCCCTGAAAAATCTACCTCAGTGACCTATTTTGGAGGGTCACAATTCAGAGCCAATTGATTTTCATACCAAAAATATTGTTGCTCTCCATTATCCTTACATTCATGTACTCCCCTATCCGATTTCAGAGTCTCAAGATTAGATTTTCTATTTTTTCAAGATCAAAAGAAATTGCAATTTATTCAGTTTTAAACTTGCATTTCTGACAATGTTTCAAAGTGCTCATCTTTGACCCCTAATATCTCATGAAGAATGATGAATGAAGTAAATCCCTTTTGCAACCATACTTAGTGTACCTAGATGAGATTTTTTTTCCAATGGAAGCCCCCCATAAGTTGTTTTAATATTTTTTCAAAGTGGCAACTTGGTGAGCTTTAAACAATTCTAAACAGGTGCAGTTGCATAAATGGCCAATTGGGCAACTTTGAAATTGAATAACTTTCACCTCAGGATCCCTTTTTCTGGTCCATTTGTTGTAATGAATTATTGGGTTGATTTTCTACATTCCTACTCCATTTTATGCCTCTAGGATAAGTTCTAATGGGTTATTTAATTACTTTATGACTGTAATATGGCCAAAACTGGTGTCCCGAAAAGTTTCAAATTTTCAAAATCTAAGGACAACCCATTTCTTTTCTTGTTCTGAAACCTCTACAGATCCATTTTTGTCAAGATCAAAGGTCATTTGATACATTATTTTAATGTACTTCTGTTGCGGCGAACACGTCCCGAGGGCCTGTTTACAAAGGAGGTACCTGAATTTTAAGGGATGGGAAAAATTTGAGAAAATGGGTTTTCTCTAAATAATTGATTATGGCTGGACGCAAAAAACATTGGCTCCAAGTGTCACTGTTTGTCCGCAATAAATTTCTTCAAATGGGCTTCAGGGGTAATTAAAATTTGCATTTTTTCTAAGGTTTCAAATGCTTATGTTTAAAATATGTTTGAATATTTAAAACATTATACAAATATGAAAAATGCATTTAGGGAAAATTTGATATGTATTTCAAATGTTTATAAGGAAAAACAAGTTTAATTCTTCCTTGTGATTGGCTGAAAAGTGGTAGCACGGCTTCACGGAGACCTCATCGCCCATCTGGTTTCAAGTCTCTTTTCCATTTCAAATCAGCGATCAGTGATGGTGGTGGATTCTCATCGCCTATTGCATATT
Source organism: Sequoia sempervirens (assembly GCA_007258455.2). Taxonomy (NCBI): domain Eukaryota; kingdom Viridiplantae; phylum Streptophyta; class Pinopsida; order Cupressales; family Cupressaceae; genus Sequoia; species Sequoia sempervirens. The sequence continues at coordinate 536,298,211 of VDFB02047230.1, forward strand.
GATTTGTCTTCTTCCTCATCAAATTGGCAACAAGTGATCTAACCTTCATTTCATCGCACATCTTGTTTCATGGGAGATTTTGGTGGCTCTTCTTTCCAAAGCCATGAGTGATGGTCTCTCCTGAGCGATGGTCTCTTGATGGTTTCTATTTAATACATGTGAATAGTAAAATGTGCATTTTCAAATTTTTTTGTGCAAAAGAAAGTTTAATTTTTGTTTCTTATTGGTTGAAGCAAATTCTCATGGATGCACGACAATAGTAATTTCATCTCCATCGCTCATCACCAGTTCTAAATAAAAAAGGAGGAGGAAATCAGCGATGTCAAGTTTGAGCAATGGTTGTGGTGAACATAAAAGGGAAAATATTAAACATTTTCAAATGTTAATATAAAAAGTAAGATTAATTCTTGCTCCCTATTGGCTGGGAAAACTTTTGACTGATCATGGCAAATCTCCAACTCTCATGGCAAGCATCTCTCATCTCCATTTTGGGATTGAGGAATGAGATCAAATCAGAGATGGCTCAAAGTTCCATTGTCCATCTCTATTGTGAGATTTATTTATCTTTTTCAATCAGCGATGGCCAATTTTGAGTGATGGTTGTGGGTAAACTATTGAAAGTTCATTTATTTTTTACAGCATCGCTCATCTCCATTTTGGATGGGAGGAGCAAATAGAAAAAAATGATGCCTTGGTCTGAGCGATGAGAAATATGTAGGGAAAATTTTAGTGTTCTTCAATATATTAAAAGGCATCTTCAACTATTCTCTAGGGGGAAATTAAACCAAAAAACATAATCACGTTTTTTGGCTTCCGACTGATTTTTAAACTTATGTACAGGCTACAAAGTGCTCTTTTATGCTCCAGAAAGTTACCTGAACTATTTCTATTGCCTGGGAAGCAATTTGAGTGAATTTTTATACATTTTATAGGTAACGTAAAAAATGTCTGAAAACTATTTTTTCATGACCCAAAAATTATATTCAACATATGGGTAAATTGTTTACCTACAATGAAGTTTAAAATGTAACTTTCAAATGCATTTTTAACAACTAGGTAAATGTATTTTGACCCAAAGTTAATATTTTTCACTTGTACAGTGAAATAAAGCCAGTAAGTGAGTTTTTATAGCAGGGTAAAATGTTTGCACAGGATTTTCAAGTCAAGGCAAGGCAAATGATGAATAATGATGTCTTCCTAGAGGAGAATATTTTTCTGTTGCAGGGCAGTGGGGTGAGGAGCAAGAAAACTAAGAGTAGGTTGAATATTCTTGAACAAGTAAAGGAAGTTGAAGATCAAGGAACCTAAATGTGCCAAGTGTCTTCTTTAGATGAACATTTAGGGTTTTGGTGTTTCCTTAAATGTTGTCTTTCTACCTCATTCTGAGAGAGGTTCTTTTGTAATTTGACACAGAGAACACTGTAATGTGAACACAAAGTATTTTAGTGTTAAGTTTTTGGGTTTGAGTCTGAAAATATTTATGTAATATTGATTACAATATTGGAAAAATAGCGTTGAATGTTTCAAGTTTAAGACTATTTTACTCTCCTATGCACTGGTTTTACAGATTATGAATGATACAATCAAGGTTGTCTTATTTGTCTAGATATCAATTTCAGATAGATGTGTGGCTCTATTATTGTTTATTAATTCAAAGAATTAATGTAGATGCTTGAATATGGCTATAAATGTGTATTGAATTGAGTGTTAGGATGCTAGTAAGAAGTAAAGGTTAAGACACAATGCTGAAATGTTGTAATGCAACATTTCAGAGCTTCATTTATTGTCAGGGGAAAATTGTTATCAGATTATATATGTTTTTGAGTTGACTATGTTCCAAGGATGAGGTATTGATCTAAGTGTGCTATTCATGTTACATTTGTTGGTTAATATAGTAGTTGATCATCATTTAAATCAAATATCAATCTCACTTTGTTTGTGTGAGGAGTTTAATGAGTTACATATCTCATGTTTAAATTAAGAATTACTGTAGAGGTCAGCCAAACCTTTATAGTATTGTATCTATTAAGCATCTAAAGGAGAAATATTTGTTATAGCGTATTTGGTACTTCAACACACAAGTATCCATAAATATGCTATTGGGATTAAACTCCCTGGTTTAATAGAGCTTGAAGTGTAAGGGAGAAAAGAGTATTTTATTCACTCTCTCATTCGTTGGCCATATCAACCCATTGAGTCTGAATATGAGAGAGTGGCTACTCTTTAGGACTCATTACATCTATTGATTTGGGAACCAACATGCCTCATAGAAATGGGGTAGGGGCAGTGTATGTCTCATAGAAATGGGGTTTCACGGTGATATACATCATAGTGAGACCCCATTTCTATGAGGCATATGCTGCCCCTACCTTCTCAACCCTATCGCATTGGAAAGCTAGTGGAGAATTGGAAAGCTACCTCACTCACTAGCTTACCAATGCAGTAGGGTTGAGATGTTATGGGCAGCGTATGCCTCATAGAAATGGGGTCTCACGGTGATGTACTACTGGCAAGCTAGTACATCACCATGAGACCCCATTTCTATGAGGCATACACTGCCCCTACCATCTCAACCCGACCGCATTGGTAGGCTAGTGAGTGAGTTCACTATCTTTTCAAGCTCACTAGCTTTTCAATGCTACTACATTTTGCATACATTTATACAAAAACATTATTGTCAAACAATTTGGTGCAGGGGCACCATTTAAAGATTTTGGTCAATTCAAGGTTTTAAGGTCTAGGCTTTAGGATATTGGAAGTTTGCATAAAATAAGGTATTGAAAACCATTTATTAATGTAATTAACCATATTTGGTGATAATTAGGTGTTTGGGTGATGTAGACTTCAAAATATGAAAAATGTTGAAAAGTTGCAATTTGTACAAAATGCAAAATTTGAAATATTGTAAAAGGGCAGTTTTAATAGAAGACCAATGGTCATATTCATTTGAAAGGCCATTTGAGGAAGTTAAAAACATTTATTTTTTATGGAAACATCTTCACTACCATGTATAGCTTGATGAAAAGGTTGTTGAAGCATTTTTGAAGTTTGAAGCATCAATAATACTTTGTTTTTCTTCATTTTCTGAGCTTTTTGAAGTTTACAATGATTGTATGGCCTGCACTTTACCAATTAGATTCAAAATTGTTGTGGATTGATTAATAGGCTGTTTCATCTTACTTTTTAATCTATTTTGAAGGGTTTCCATTAAGTTTCATGAATTTTATTGTTGAATTTCTCAGACTGACCTGAACACACAGTTTTAAGGTTTGAAAGTCATTTAAAATGGTGTATTGACCCATTCCTCTCACTATGGAAACTTTAACTCGAGGAATGGGTCTACAACATCACTAAAAAGGTGTGGGAATGTTGAGTAAGTATAGGGGAGGTCAAGAGTTAACTTGGGCATGAAGCCTTAGAGTGAAATCTAGTGTTTTCCATGTGAATTTGAGAGGTTTTGACATGATAAAGTGAGTGTTGTGTTAGGGAAGCATTTTTTCTTGTTGAATTGAGTTTTTTTAGGCCATTTTAGATCTATTTGAGGTGGTGGCATGTTTTGATAAGGTTGGGAAGTGTGTTTTCCAATAAGCCCTAGGTTATTTGGCTTAAAAAGAGGGTTTTTGGTTTTGGCATCTTGCTGGATGAATTTCTAAGAACTAATTGTGAATTCTTTGGTTTGAATACATATAAATTGCTTCCCACATGTGTTTGGAGGTTCTGGTCAAGTTTCAAGATAATTTTATTTGTTAAAGTGGCCTAATTTGAGGTCTAGTTGGCGTAGAAAGCCCGATTTGAGAAAGTTGTTACAAAGTAACAAATTGTCATTTGTTGGCATGTGATTGTGTACCCTAAAGGGTCCTTGAAATGGTTCAAGTCTTGGTCTGAAAGAATCTTATCGAGAATAAATGCCTAATTGAATGAGTTGGAAATGCTACAAGGAAGAGTGTTGATTCAAATGGTGAAAAGTGAAGAGTTTTGAGAATTGTGACTTGTGAATTGTTGTTGTTGGTTGAATTTTTGTGTTGAGTTGTGTTGCAGGACCTCCCCTGGTCGCATCACAATTCAAATTCTTTTGTCCATTCTTCCATTTTGAGCCATGATTGCAAGGTAGGATGCACCTTTCCCCATGTTGCTAACTTAGCCTCGAATAAAGAGTCTTGTAATAGTGGAGAGAAGGGTTAGAATCCCTTGTAGGTAGACTAATCAAGAAAAAAATTAAAATATATCTCAACTAAAAGTGATGAGGTAGGTTTAGTGATGAGGTAAATTTAGAAATAGATATGAAAACCAAAATAGTTTCTATGATCTATCAATATGGGAGGAGTATATTGCAATTTTTTAGAGACATGTATGGAAAATTTGGTAGCATAGATAAGGAAATCAGCTGCTTGGTCTAACTGTTTGACAAAATACCTCAAGGAAAGCTTTAGAGAGTGGTATTCACATCCATAATAAAGGATTGAGAAATGATGTTTTATTTTAATTCCTTAAAGCGTATGTCATATATATGTGTATACAAAATGTGGAAGCATACACAAGGTAAGTCAATTGTTAAATAACAAAATTCCTCAAAAAGATGTGGTTTAAAAATGTAATTGGCAAGTGTATAGAATTGTGTAATTTAAAATGTGCATTGAAAACCTAAGGTTATAATGAAAAACAAACAATGATCAACATGGAATATGCAAAATAACAAAATTGAAAGAAAATGTGTAAAGACTTCACATACCTAAAAAACTAGAATTTCAAATGGAGGAGTTCTACCCAATTATGTAGCCTTACCTTCTTCTTTCTTCAAACTCCTCAACAATTTGATTTTTTCAAAAGCTTGTTCCCCTCCAAACTTCAATTGTATATCAGTTTTCATTGGAATTCAAACTTGAATTGATATTATATGCCTTTCAATGTGAAAAATCTGCTATTTCATGCAAAGGTGGTGGAAATATCATGAAAAAGGTGGTGGAATGTTGAAATCATGCATGCACACTTCACAACATCATCAAAAAGCTACTTTTTTTTAGAGCATACACAAAACTAGGAGAATATGCAAAATTTGGGCCTTGAGATCACAGGTAAATTGATTTTTTTACCATTTTTAGAGCAAGAGAAAATGTGCTCGCATTATAACGTGCTTGTGTTATAACATGAGTGCGCTATTTCTTGCTAAAAACAGTCATATCTCTACTTTAAAACGTGCTTGCATTACGATAAAGTTGGTTTTTTAATAGATTTTTTTTCTCTTTGTCTATACCCTATATACCCTAATTCTATCTCTCTTCCCTCTACCCTTATACCCTAATTCTATCTCTCCCCTCTACCCCCTACCCTTAACCCTTATATCCTCACTCACTCCTATCTCTATCCCCTCTACCCTCTACCCTTAATTGTTATACCCTCAACCCTTAAACCATAATTCTTTCTCTCCCCTCTACCTACTACCCTTAACCCTTATACCCTCTATCCTCTACCCTCTATCTCTCTCCCAATCCCTCCCTCTCTCTATCTCTCAAGTCTCTCCCTCCTAACCCCTCTCCCTCTCTCAACTCCCTCTCTCTCTCTCACTCACTCCTATGTCTCTCCCCTCTACCCTCTACCCTTCACCCTTATACCCTCAACCCTTAAACCCTGATTCTATCTCTCTCCCCTCTACCCTCTACCCTTAACCCTTATACCCTCAACCCTTAAACCCTAATTCTATCTCTCTCCCTTCTACCCTCTAACCTTAATCCTTATACCCTCTATCCTCTACATTCTATTTCTCTACCAGTCCCTCCCTCTCTCTCTCTCTATCGAGTCTCTCCCTCCTACCCCCTCCCTCTCTCTCAACTCCCTCTCTCTCACTCACTCACTCCTATCTCTCTCCCCTCTACCCTCTACCCTTAACCCTTATACCCTCTATCCTCTACCCTCTATCTCTCTCCCACTCCCTCCCCTCTCTCTCTTGAGTCTCTCCTCCTACCTCTCCCTCTTTCAACTCTCTTACTCACTCACCTATCTCTCCCACTCCTAAGCACTAAACCCTCAACCCTCAACCCTTAAACCCTCTAACCTCTACTCTCAACTCTCAACCCCCAACCCTTAAACTCTAAATCCTTAAACCCTCTACCCTCTACCCTCTACCCCATACATTAAACCTCAACCCTCAATTCTCAACCCTAAACATTTAATCTCTCAACCCTCAATCCTTAAACCCTAAAACCTCAACCCCTATACCATCTACCCTTTACATTGGATCCTCAGCCCTAAACCCCCAGCCCTATACCCTCAATTCTCTACCCTCAACCATAAACCCTCAACCCTTAAACCTTTAAACCAACTTAGTAAACTCTCTACCCTAATCCCTCAACCCTTAAACCCTAATCCCTCAACTCGTATACCCTCTACCCTATACATTACACCCTCAACCCTCAACCCTAATCCCCCAACCCTATACCCTCAATCCTCTACCCTCAACCTTAAACCCTCTACCCTCTACACTCTACCCTATAAACCCTTAAACACTCAACCCTCAACCCTTAAACCCTAAACCTTAAACCCTCTACCCTCTACCCTCAACCCTAATCCCTAAACCCTCAAACAATTAAACCCACTTAATAAACTCTCTACCATAGTCCCTCAACCCTCTTGACCCTTAATCCCTCCACCCTTAAACCCTTATGTTAGAATCCAAGATCACTTGCATGCAAGATAGATACCTGTCACATGCAAAAGATATGAAGAACAGAAAAATATGTTCTCTGTAAAACCTCTCTGTAAAAATGCATTAAGAGAATCAATTATTACAATGTGATCAATCCTTATGAAGGAGATCAAGAAACCCTAAAAAGGGAAACCCTAAATGAAACCCTAGTGTGTACACTTACCACCACACCAATTAATGTGCCTAAGTTTAGCTTAAGTAATAAAGAGAATAAGGGACTCTAATTAATTTTCAATCAATGTGATGTAATTAATGCTGCATAACTTATTAATTTCAACAAATTCCTAAGATGAACTTAGGAAGAAGCTAAAACACTAGAATAAGATGCATGAAAGCAAAGATGGGTCCCGGCAACTAGGCCTGATCAGGTACCCATTTACAAATGCAATATGGAGTAAGAGAAGGAAAAACCCAGTGGGACAAAACCCCCTTACAATGAGATTACATGCTGCAAAGAAACACTGGAAGAACTCTGTAGAGTAACACTGGAACTTGATATAGGCAAGCAAGGAAATATTCTTCTGTATACTACTGAAACCGGATGAGAGTCACTGATTGACTCAAGGAATCATGATTAAAGCAACAGAAACCCCGATGCCACGGAACACTGGAAAACTCCAAACTGGAACAACTCTGGAATCTATGATGCAGCAAGTGATTATTAAATGATATATTACTGTAAACGAAGTGCAAAGATGCAAGATGCACTCTCCCAACTGCCAAAACATCCAAGTAATCGCCAAACAACCCATCGGGCCAAATCTGGACTAACTGATAAACCTGGGATAGATACAGAAAAAGTACATGGACAGCAACCTAGAGCTCCTCAATACCTTTCCGACGCTTCAAACGAGGCAAAAAACGGAGATCGTGGCAAAAAGTTATGAGCTTGGAAGCATAAAAACTACATCTGACTTCAAACAGTAATAAATACAGTAAAACAGTAAAATACTGAAAAATAAACAGCACTACTGAAAAGTGCTCGGAACCAGCTTTCCGGCGATATCTCGTTTGCCCGATTTCGATACCGTATGCCCAAGTTATGGCCAAAAGAAAAAAACTGCTTCTTTAGGAAAAACTAGGGTTAGGAGGGGGCAAAGAGGCCGTACGGCCGATGACGTCATGCTGACGTCATCAAAAAGGGAGCATAAATTTGACGGCCGTCTGGCCGTCAGGGCAAAAAATCGCCCCTTTGTCGTGGAAAATTCGGCCGGGTCACCGGTATAAGGCCGAAAGCACTTCCCAATATTCTCGCCACGGCCCGGGTAGCTGGTCCGGCCACAGCTCCCCGGGTCCGCAATAAGACCGCCGGGCCACGAATGGACTACGGGCAGATTGAGGGCCCCGTCCTCCATATATGACCGTATGAGCGGGAGGGAACCGGCCGGGCGGATTCGGGGTTCTACGCCCATAAGACCGGGTCAGAGTATAAGTTCCCTGTAATGGCGATATGTAAAATGGCATGAGTCCGATGGGGTCAAGGATGGGTGGCCACCTCGGGTGGTCACTGCCGGGTGGCTGGGATGGTGGCGCTTCTGTGATTTGAAAGCGGCAGCCATTGCCCCACAAAAAATTTCAATTTTTTTTATATTTTTTTGAAATTTTTCAAACAAACATGCCTCGTGAAGCGTGCTGGGGAGGCCGTACGGCCCCTCAGACAAAAAAAATTTGCCTCCCAAGCCAACTTCACCAAAATCGACGATTTGACAGGCGTTTCTAGGGTTTTGGGACGCTGCGAACGCGATGGCGGCGTCCGTTTGAGCCCATTGTGTCCCAAAAAGATGGCTACCCCCAGATCTTGCAGAAAAGATACCTGTGGAAACCCTTGCACCCGAAACTCACGAAGAGGCCATATCTTCAGATCACGAACAGGCAGCTGCAGGTCTGGAGCTCTGATACCATGTTAGAATCCAAGATCACCTACATGCAAGATAGATACCTGTCACATGCAAAAGATATGAAGAACAGAAAAATATGTTCTCTGTAAAACCTCTCTGTAAAAATGCATTAAGAGAATCAATTATTACAATGTGATCAATCCTTATGAAGGAGATCAAGAAAACCTAAAAAAGGGAAACCCTAAATGAAATGCCCCTAGTGTGCACACTTAATAATTAATACCACTATTAATGTGCCTAAGTTTAGCTTATAATAAAGAGGGATTAAGTGGACTTAATTAATTAATCAATGTGATGTAATTAATTAAGCATAATAACTTATTACTCTAACACCTTATCCTCAAATCCTATACCTCTACCCTATAAATCGACCTCACCATAATCCCCAACCCTATACCCTTAATCCTCTACCTCAACCTTAAACCTCAACCTTTAAACCCTCCACCCTCTAATGCTCTACCCTATACACCCTTAAACACTCAACCCTAAACCCTAAACCCTCAACCCCTAAACCCTAAACCCTTAAGCCCTCTACCCTCTACCCTCAATCCTCAACCCTCCACCCTCAACCCTAATCCCTCAACCCTTAAACCCTTAAACCCACTTAGTAAACTCTACCCTAATCCCTCAACTCTCTTGATCCTTAATCCCTCAACCCTTAAACCCTAATCCCTCAAACAATATACCCACTACCCTATACATTGGAGCCTCAACCCTAATCCCCAAACCCTATACCTTCAATCCTCTACCCTAAACTCTTAAACCTTCTACCCTGTACCCTGTACCCTATAAAACCTTAAAAACTCAACGCTAAAACAAAAACCCTCAACCCTTAAACCCTTTACCCTCTACCGTCAATCCTCTACCCTCTACCCTCAACCCTAATCCCTCAACCCTTAAACCCTTAAACCAACTTAGTAAACTCTCTACCCTAATCCCTCAACCCCTATACCCTCCACCCTATACATTGGACCCTCAACCCTAATCCTCCAACCCTATAACCTCAATCCTCTACCCTCAACTTTAAACCTTAAACCCTTAAACCCTCTACACGCTACCCTCTACCCAATAAACCCTTAAACATTGAACCTTAAACCCTCAACCCTAAACCCTCAACCCTTAAACCCTAAACCCTCTACCCTCTCTCTCTCTCTCATCTCTCCCTCCTACCCCTATCCCTCTCTCAACTCCCTCTCTTTCACTCACTCATTCCTATCTCTCTCCCCTCTACCCTCTACCCTCTACCCTTATCCCTTATACCCTCTATCCTCTACCCTCTATCTCTCTCCCACTCCCTACCTCCCTCTCTCTCTCTCTCATCTCTCCCTCCTACCCCCCATCCATCTCTCAACTTCCTCTCTCTCACTCTGTCACTCCTATCTCTCTCCCACTCCTAAACCCTAAACCCTTAAACCATAAACCCTTAAACCCTATACCCTCAACCCTACAAATTTAACCTCAACCCTCAATTCTCAACCCTCAACCTGTAATCCCTCAACCCTTACACCCTTAAACCCACTTAGTAAACTCTCTACCATAATCCCTCAACCCTCTTGACCCTTAATCCCTCAACCCTTAAACCCTAATCCCTCAAACCCTATACCCTCTACCCTATACATTGGACCCTCAACCCTAATACCCAAACCGTATACCCTCAATCCTCTACCCTCAACCTTAAACCCTCAACCCTCAACCCTTGAACCCTATACCCTATACATTAAACACTCAATCCTCAATTCTCAACCCTTAACCCTTAATCCCTCAATCCTCAACCCTCAAACCCTAAACTCTAAACCCTTAACCCTGATACCCTCTACTCTATACATTGGACTCTTAACCAAAATCCTTACACCATATGTACCATCAACCCAATACCCTAATCCCTCAACCCTATAGGTCATCAACCCTAAACCCTCTATTCTCAACCCTCTACCCTATACATTATATCATCAACCCTCATATGTCTATGTCCCTCCCTCCTCTTCTCTCCTTATCTCTATCCATCCATCCATCCATCCCTCTCTCCCCTAATCCATCAACCCTAAACCCTAAACCCTTAAACACTCAACCCTAAACCCTTAATCCTCAACCCTTAAACCTTAAACCCTTAAACCCTCTACCCTCTACCCTCTACCCTCTACCCTCTACCCTCAACCCTCAACCCTCAACCCTCTACCCTAAACCCTAATCCCTCAACACTAATCCCTCAACCCTTACACCCTTAAATTAAAGAAAACTCCCTACCCTAATCCCTAAACCCTCAACCCTTAATCCCTCAACCCTCTACCTTTAACCCTCAACCCTTAAACCCTAATCCCTCAACCCCTATACTCTCTACCCTATATATTGGGCCCTCAACACTAATCCCTCAACCCTATACCCTATACCCTTAATCCTCTACTCTCAACCCTCAACGGTCAACTGTTAAACCATAAACCCTTAAACCCTCTACCCTATACATTAAACCCTCAACCCACAATTCTCAACCCTCAACCCTTAATCCCTCAACCCTCAATCCTTAAACCCTAAACCCTCAACCCCCATACCCTCTACCCTTTACATTGGACCCTCAACCTAATCCTTCAACCATATACCCTCAAACATATACTCTAAACCCTCTACCCTCTACCCTCATCCCTAAATTGTTAACCCTAAACCCTTCAACCCTAAACCCTTAAACCTTCTACCCTATACCCTCAACCCAATACTCTCTACCATTGACCGTAATCCCTCAACCCTCAACCCTTAAAACCCTAATACCCTTAGAAACCATCAACCCTATAGGTCCTCCACCCTAATCCCTCAACCTATACCCTCAACCCCTATCACTTTCTCTCTATTTATACATCTCACCTCTCTCTCCCTCCATCTTTCCTACCTTCTTTAATTGTCTCTATCTACCCTCTCCCTCTTTATACATACCTCTCATTCAATCAATCCCTACAACCCTCTCTCGCTACCTCTATCTATCTCTCTCTATCTCCATCCCACTCTCTCCCACTCCCCCTCTCTCCCTCTCTCTCATGTCTCTCCCTCCCACCCCCTCTTTCTCTTAGGTCTCTCCCTCTAGCAACTGACCTAGGTAACTCTCTCTCTCTCCCCTCTCTAGCTATATCCCTCCAACCCTACCTAGATAAGTCCCTCTTACTCCACCCCCCTCTTTCTCTCCCTCTATCAGGTCACTCCCTCCCACAACCTCTCCCTCTCTTAGGTCTCTCACTCACACTCCTTCTCCCTCCCACTCCCTCCCTCTTGAACTCCCTCTCACTACCTTCTCTCAAGTCTCTCCCTCTCACCCCCCCTCACACTCTCAAGTCTCTCCCTTTGGCACCCTACCTACATAATCTCTTTTTCTCACTGTCTCTCTCTCTTCCCCCTCTCCCTCTCTCCTCTCTCTCAATTCTCTCTCTCTGACCCCCCCTCTCTCTCACTCCCTTTATCCCTCCCACCCTACCTATCTAAATCCCTCTCATTCCAACCCCTTCTCTCCCACTCCCTCTCTCTTAAAATCTCACTTCCACCCCCTCTCCCTCTGTCCAAACTCACTCACTCTCTCTCTCCCTCTCCCTTTCCCACCCTAACTAGACAACTCTAGCTCTCTCTCTTTCTTTCTCTCTTAAAATTATCCCTCCCTCTAAAGACATACATAAATACATACATACAAGCATATAGTACATATGTACATAAAATCCTACATACATACAAGCATACATGTACATGCATAGACACAATCTTACATACAAATAGGCATACATACACTATATATGCATTGATATATGCATACATAAATACATACATACATGACATACAAGCATACATGTACATAAAAACATACAAATATATAAACATATATTCAATAGAGTAGAATTTAACATAAATAAAGACATAACATGAGCGCATTATAATGCGCTCACATTATGTCTTCCTAGACATGCTCCCCACAAACGAGAAAACCATGTCAAAACTGAGATATAACCTGAGTGTGTTATAACGCACTCATGTTATATCTTGCTTTGGGAATCCCCAAGCCTTGGCATTGGTATTTTCCTTGGAATACCAACCCAAGGGCTTGGAGGGCATTCCCAATGACTAGAGACATGTTTTTGCAAATTCTACAATATTTCACATAATCGGGTTCATCCTCACCGTCAAGATTGCACGTGGTTCAATATCAAACAAATCAAACATCTTGGTAATGGTAGGTTCTCTCTTAGCTATCTAACAATTTAATTTTTTTCAGTTTCTAACAATGTTAAGTCTTTCATCCATAAGTTATTTTGTTTGTATGTCCCTTTTTTGGAAAAAAGTAGTTTTTAGTGTTTTCTCATTATAAATTAACTGTTCATCAAAATTTCAAATAAATTACACTTTTAGAAACTAGACTCCCTTCTACAATTTATTTTTAAAAAGAAATTCAATTAGTTTCCAAAATTTGTAGGGGTAGCAAGGCCAAAATTTGGTTTTACAGGAAGTGTCCACTTCGAAAATTAGTAAAAAATAAAATATTCACTAAAAAATTATCAGAAAAATCATGCATCAATTGCATACTATTATCTAACTTCTGACCCTACCAATTTTAAAAATACTAAAAAAAATTTCACCGTACTAGGATCATACAAGAGTTGCTATGTTATTTTTTCCTGACAAAAAAAACACCAATTTGTGTATGTCCCTTGTTTGAACCCCTTAATCTCAACCATTTTCAAAATAAATTAGTAGTTTAAAAACTAGACTCAGAGAACTTCAATCCTTGTTTTTGTTCCATCTCAAAATTTTGAGTGTAACTATCCTCAATTTCATGTCCAAGATCAGTATTTCCTGATTTAAAAAAAAAAAAAAGTGGCCACTTAAGCCCCCTTTTTGGGAACCATCTTGGTGCACTTACCCTACTCACATAACAATGTGTAGAAATTCCTTTAAAGTGGGGGGCATACATTGGAATCAATTCCTTTGCATTCTCAATGTAGCCTTATCACTTTGTACGATGCGTACATTACTTTGTGGATAACATTAGGTGTGATGTCCTTCATAAGTGTGATATATCTTAGCATATTGCATTTCTCTTAGTGGCTTGATGCGACGCACTGCATCCCCTAAGTTGTGGATATTCTATTCTTTGATCAGTCCTCTCTTGGAGACATTAGACACAATGTTCCCTAAGTGATAAACCTTGCATGAACTTAACAAGACTCCTTTGAACATATTTTACATTTTACATTTTACATCTTTGCCACCTTGCATGCCTATGGTACCCTTGCTCTTTGTTCATGAGTTCTAAGCATACAAAATTTTTCTTGTCTCATGAAGCACAAACTGACATTTTTCCCTTGTGGCACCTTGTTAAAGTTATCAAGAGGTATAACTTTAATATGGTTGAGCAGGAAGCCCATTCAGTGGCATGACTTTCCCCATAGCCACCTATGTGTTTTTGAGTGCATACCAACTAGCGTATGTTTCTCACCTTTTGGGTCTTCTCACCTAGTGGGCTGCCATGGGTTCCATCACCCTAGAGTGAGTATGCATTATCCTTTTTGAACAAACAACCTAGATCGGATTCACAACTACCTAAAAAAATGATTGAAGCTTGATCTGACTTTTCCTTTTTCCTCTACCTTCTTTCTTTCTATTTCACATGTGTTCATTTGTTCTTATGTTTTGTTTTCCATAGGATCTTCATCCTGGGGGCTTGATCATCCCTCTAAATCATTGTCATTACATCTTGCTAACATAAGTGCATTTGGATCCTTCTCGATATGTATGGCTACTTTAGTGTGAGTTTAAAGCAAGTTCATCCTCTCACTAAAGTGAGGGCGAAATGTACCATAAAAAGATGGATCATTGAAATTTTCATGGTCTTTTAGGTCTTTCTCCTATGATGTTTGACTTTTCTTGCTTTGATGTAATGTTGTAATATAGCTTATGCATTCACATTAGGTCCTAAATATTCAAAATATGACGTCTTGTGAAGGTGTTGTAACACATTTCTACACTTTTCTAGACTCTTCTCATTACAATTCACCAAAAAATTGCCTTTTCATCACTTGTCAAGTCCTATTCTAAAGTGTTGTAAAGTCTTGTAACAAGATTTCACACTTTTCTAGGCTTAATTTCACTATTTACACCTTTTTTATGCTTTATATGACCCCTTTATGCACTCATAAGACTTAATTAAGTGTATTTTTGAATGTAAACCTAACAAACAACATTAAATGTGACTTAATTCCTGACACCCACTTACAAGCCCAAGGTGGGACCCATTTTCCAAGGGTGGCGAATGAGTCTCTCTTGGCTCCAAATTCAAAATAATTCAAATTTTCTTTCAGGTTTTTATTTAAAAATGCCTTATGTCGGCCTGTGATGAGGTATTATTGGGTTATTAGGGCATAAGTGTGTATAAATAAGTGTCTTTCTCCTCATTTTACATCTCCCCAATCATCAAGTTCACTTGCATTCATCAATTAGCATTCAAGCACTTTGTAGATCATTTAATCAAGCATTCATCAAGCATTCTTGGAGCAACCATTGACATATCTTCAGATTTCTTCAACAAGGTGGTGACTTTTGTATGCAGATTTGTTAAGCAATTAGGTGTTGAAAGGTGGTCAACAATTCAAAAAAGTGTGTCAAGTCAACTAAACCCTATTTCAAGCTTGGAGACAACCTATAGTCTGTTTTCTACAGATTTAACTCCATTAACCAAACAAGAAGACAATTGCAAATATGGAGATATAGAATTGACCTATGATTTCAAAAAAATTTGGAGGAGGTCTAATTTTCCATTAGTGGTGAATGAGTTCTACCTTAAGGATGAAAATTTTGATTTTTTCAGATTCTAGTTCCTGACAATCGGATACCTATTTCCGGTTTTTTTACCAACTTAGGAGGACTGATTCACCATCAGTGGCAAATGACTCCCACTAGTGATTTACACTAATTTCTATCAGCATTTAGATCCTTCTAGATTCAGCATTTATTGCCGAGGTACACTCTACTCAACCTCTTTTAATTATGTTTTGCATTTGTTCATGTTTTAGTTCATTCTTGCACACCTCACTGTGTTTTCAAACATTGCATATTACAATTTTTTTGCATTAATAATTAGTCAATTACATCATTTAGTTGCATTTACAACATTGCATTTAGTCTTAATTACATCATACAATCCTCTATTTGAGTGAACCATGACAATTTTGGGGTTTTATCTCTCTTTTTAGGTGAACGATCCTAAGAGTGCAAGAGAAGTCAATAAAACACATCAAAATTGTTGGTTCACTTACGAACATGTCTAGGCTTACCGTGGTTCCAGTAAATAAGTTTGGACTTTCCAGGTGATTTAGATCTCCCCCTGGACTTGGATTTGTCACGCTTCTCATTCTTCTTGCCTTTTTCCTTAGGTCTCCGCAAACATTTAGGGCATCCTTAGTAGTGATGGATACCTTCCTCTTCATCTCTTTAGAAAGAAAAGAACCTACCACATCTTTAGTCTTAAAAATTATAGAAGTACTCCCAATAGCCATAACAAGACAATCCCACGAATCAGGCAAAGAACAAAGCAAGATCTGGCATTTTTCCTCCGCATCCATTTTCACACCAACTGATGCCAACTAGGCCACCAACATATTGAATGCTTCTAGGTGGTTTGTGATGAATTCACCCTCTTCCATTCTCAAGGAATATAAATTTTTCCTTAAGAAAATCTTATTCACTAAAGATTTGACCTGATACATCTCACTAAGATTCTTCCATAGTTTTTGTGTAGAGGTCTCTTCATGGACATTAATTAAAATAGAGTTTGCCAAGCACAATATAATTAGATCCTTGGATTTATGTTCCATAACATCATATTGAGTAGCCTGAGTAGGATCTGCAAGCCTTGAAACATTCTCATCAATAGCATCCCACATATCTTGATCTATCAATAGATCCTCCATCTTTAGCGTCCACATCTCAAAATTATTTCCAAAACATTTCTCCACATCCATTCTCCTTGATGAACTTTCCATCCAAAAATTCTTGCAACAAGATCACAAAGTGTCTTCTGCACAAGCTCCCACTCAAATCTGGATTAGTTAAAAAAGCCCAACAACCCACAACTGAAACCAAAGGTGATCAAGCTCTGATACCACTTGTAAGGAAGCTAAGGTAGCGGAACAACTTCCTACACTAATCTTGAGAGGAGAATAATGCAAAACTTTATAGGTCTTTAACAATTATAAAAAATTAAACAAAAATAAACATAAATATCATACATACCATGACATAGCAATTTACATGGGGAAAACCCTTTCGGGAGAAAAAATCCACACTCCAAAAGCCACTCAATATATTATTCAGTAAATCACAAAGATTACAATATACTTACAGAGAAAGCTTCTCACAGGAGTATCACCACTCAGAGATCAAGAGACAACATGACTGCTATCACACTCTCAAAATACATTACCGTCTCTCTCCCACATCTGTAATACAATGCCCTCATAAAATAGAGTTACATTCTAGGGAAAGACATTCCAACAAAATATCCACCATTAGATCTAAAACCTAATAATTAACGATCTAGATTTACAATGTACCATTTATTTAATGTATGTTGGCCATTTTAGAAGTTTCCTTAAAAAGTTAACGAATTTTTTTTTACACGCATCCCACTCTCCCCCCTTATTCCATTGCATAGACCTATCAGTGTAGCTATGAATTATATATATAAATATATATACACCCTATTAACAATAAATCGTTATATAATTGCAATGTTGAGACACATTTTCTCAACAAATTTGTCATGTATTTTACTAATCACAAACTTAACCCACTCATCCTCATAACAGAAATGGGGGAAATTGTTCCATACATCCAATTTCTTTTCCGTTAGACTCTCATATTCTATTTTTAGCTTGAAGTCATCTCCATTCAACACCTTCTCCCAATATTTTTCCATCTTTCAATGATCATACTATTCCATATTCATATGAATGTAGATCCACACATCCTCTGTATGCATTATGCCACTCAGAATCCTAGAGAATGCACCTTTAGGTTCTATCTCCATAGATTTATATAGGTGATTCTTGAATTTAGGTCTTGGTTGCTCGAGAAAATCAATCAATTGAGGAGTAAAAATTTTGATTCTTCATAGAACTAGGGTTTGTAAGGAACTAATAAATATCTTTCGAATTTGTCGTTAGGATTTCAAATAGCACTTCAAAATCACTTCAATACTTGTTTTCTCTACTCTCCAAGCTTCAAATGCTCAATCACAAATGACTTTAGAAAAATAAAAAATAAAATATTAACCCATTTTCCAATGACCTAATATGCATTAATTGCAACAATGAAAAGTTAGGTAAAAAAGTTAGCAAGTCTTTACTATGTTGTCACAGACACCTTGAATCACTCTACAAATTTCTGCACCAAGATATTTCCCACTAGAGATACCACCAACAAATCAAGCATATATCAAATAACACATATACTATTATTATGAAGACATCAACATCTTATATTTGATAGGGGCTTTGAATTTTTTTTGTTAAATACTCCCCCTAAGCCAAGCTCTCCATCTAGTTTTTAGAGGAAACATCTACACTAGGAGCTAGAACAAACTCATTCTTCACCTCATTCTCTTTCTTTTTCTTCTAGATCTTGTTAATTTCCTTTTTCATCTCCACTAGATCAACCTTCTTTATTGAAATAGAGGGTTTCACATTCTTTCTTTTGTAAAGCTTAGCTATGTGTCCTGGCTTATTGTATTTGTGACATATGACACCTTTTTTCTTAAAAAACTTACTTCTTTCAATTTTATATTTGCATTCAAAAGCCTTATGCCTAAATCCATTGTATGTATAACAATAATCATTGAATAATTGGAACATCATAGCATTACTGTAACCATTCATTGTCTGACTTCTATATTCACTATCTTTATGACAAAATCTATTGCCTATATAGTATTGACCAAAAAATGATTGAACATTTTGATTCATTCCGCTTCTACACTCTACTATTCTATGTCCAAATTTATTTCAAGAATAACAATAAGCATTAAAAGATGAATACCTTTGTACTATTGGTTATTTGATATGTGGTTTTTGAAATCCTTTTTCTAGTTTTGGACCTGTCTAATATTGTTCTTCTTCTCTCCAGTTTTCCTTTGTTCATGAGAATTTTTTGAAGTCTAATTTTCCTTTGAGCTTTCTCTTTTCTCAAACCCCAATCCTTCTTTTCCCTATGAATCCTTTTTACTTGCAATCATTTTAGCAAGCAAGGTGGAGCTCTTCTTGAATTTGTCTTCTTGAATCTTTGTTTTCTCCATATTTGTCCTTGAAGTCACAATCTCTTGTTCAAGCTTTAAACATTTTGTAGATTTATCTTTCAATTTGGTATTTAGTTAGTCTTCAACTCTTTTTCCTTCTTCAACTTGCACTTTCAGACTAGTGATTTTCTCATTTGATTGTTTGAGCTACTCATTTTTTTCCTTGATTCTTTCTTTAACTTTCTTGATTTGATCCCTCAACTTCTTGATGCACTCATCTGCTTGCTCAATATTTTATTTCATATCTCTATTCTCACATTCTACTTTATCCAAATCATCAATGGTTGATTTGAGTAATCCTTCCATATCAATTTCATAGTATTCTTCAAAAACCCTTTAGGGACAAATCTCTTCAAGAGGGAAAGGATACCTCCTAGTTTCCATGTGTCCAACCTCCATGATCTACCTCAACGGCTAATCCAATTGAAGGATCCAAGCTCTGATACCAATTGTTGAACACCTAAAATACTAAGAGGGGGGGTGAATTAGTATTCACTAAAATTCATTAACTTCATCAACTTAAGCATCACATTAAACTTGCAATAATAGAAAGGAACAATTAAAGAATGCATCACATCAATAAACACAAGAACATCAGATTTATGTGGAAAACCATTGAAAGGGAAAAACTGCGATGAGGATTATCTCACAATATATTATAACCAGCTATAATGGATTTATAGAATGATGGAATCACTTTCTAAAAATAATGGCTCACTACCAGAGGCTCACTGCCAAGGATTAACTACTAATACTACATTTGTAACATGCTGAAAATATAGTTCCACTTAAGCTTAGAAAATTGACTTTACACACTTCATACTTCATCACTATCACCTTTCTCACTTCACACTACATCAGATCTTGCACACACTCTTAATTACATCCAATACACTCATTTGCATCTCACATACATACATCACAAAATGAATTAACCTTGTATATATACCTTAAACAACTAAAACATCAATTAGGTCAACCTAGTTCCATGAATCATGTAACACCATGACCTGTCAGCCCAAAAAATCCATCACACATGACTTGTGAAAGGAACCAAAAATGTGTACCACACTAAAATAGGTCAAAATGACCTATAATCACTCCCATGATTTTTCTCTTTACACAACTCAACTTCGTACGACCCCAAAACCTTTAGGTTGGCATTGTTGGTGAAGTAATAACTGAATGAACTAGCTGTTCATTCACAACTTAGCATGTGGACCACCAAATCACTTGCCACTTGGAGTGCACACACATCTAACACTTTCCAACACTTCCTCAAAATCACACAATATAATATTCATCCATGGTGGAATACAAAGCATTCCAAGATGCACTCTACACCTGTAATCGTACAATTACTAAACCTGATACACTGTCACCATTATCTTCAATTGCAAAAGACATCAAGCCCAAAAAAATTGGATTTGGACACATCCAACAAATACCATGAACACAAAACTACATGACAAGATTCTGCATAGCAGAGCAATGCGAACCACAAAATTGTTTCTATGTTCATTAAATATGCACACTAGGACTTAACCAATTCTTCAGTACACCTAGTCTTCTCCGGACGAACACTTCTACAATTTTTACAATTGGTTTTCACCAATGAAAACACCATATACCAACATGCTCATGTTGCCAACATAAACACCAAAATGTGGTTTGACTTAGGCAATTCCTATGCAACATAAGTTTTCCCCCTCTTTATATGTGTGCAAGTACAATCTGAAGGTTTCATCAACGGTAGGTCACAAGAAACCCAAATCAGACTATAACCCACCTAATGAAGTTTTTAGATTTGAAAAAGGAAGCTTTTTAGACAAGGGTAGTATTGGCTTTGTCTCTCAAGTTTAGGCCCATTTTTAGTCACAGGCTCCTCTCTATATATATTTTCTAGATCTACAACTATTCTATCAATTTATGTTTTAGTCTATGCGATAAATTACATTTTAAGATATAGGGTGTATGCCAAATAAGCTTGTTAAAACATACATTAAAATTCTCCTTCTTACAACTCAAAAGGACCAAACCCTAGGAGATTGGCTCTTCATTCTGGTAGTAAGATAATCATCAAACCCTAGTTGGTTTTTTGTTTGAATGTAGAGGGAAAGTGAAAAGAATTTGATCATATTTAATCTAGTTGGATCTAGGATATCTTTTCCTACTCTACAAGAACATATTTTAGAGAAATCGATTCTATCATAAATTACCTTGCGAAATTTTTGTTTGGGATAATCAAAGAGAATAAAGTTAGTGTTATAATTGAGGAATGAGAAGAACCAAATTCGTACTCAAAGCCTAAATTTTAGTTTATCACGACTCATTTTTTTGGCATGATCGATGAGGATGTGGAATGTTTCATATTTACAATTGGACAAAGAGAAACTCATATTATAAAGGAAGGTGATCTTAACACAAGCCAACTAGCAATGTGGATTAATGATATCCAACTTTTCATAATGTGGTGACATGAAGAATGAGGTTTAATGTCAATGCAAGACAATTTTCTATGTATTCTTCCACCTCCATCTATCAGTAGAACCATGGATACATGTTTAAGACTAACCAATGATGGTTTCTAGATGGCATGCTTGGGTGTAATTTTAGAATTGAGCCTTAAGGAGTTCAAACCCTAGACTATCTTTCTTTTGTGTGTGGCTTGATGGACATTGGGAGAGGGAAATTTTGTTACAAATCATCATTATTGGGTGAATACTAACATTTCTTCCATATTCATGGTGGTAGTTTTAGACTTGGGTGAAGAGAAAAAATGGTACATGCTATGGCTAAAGTATTTGTAAAAATGCATGTGCTAGGCAATTGAAATGATCTTCTATTGATCATAACCCTAGGTTTCAATCTTCCTATAAATAGTGGTGATTCCTCATCGAATGGCTCCTCTACTATGGATTAGACCTTGATTATCATCATTGACAACACTACAATGGAAAATTGAAGGAGACCTAGCAACAAAAGGGTTGTACACTTTTTGAAATACATTGCGAGTTAGAGTGAGGAATTAAGTATAGAGTGGATGATCTCTCTATTGATCAATAGCTTTGTGGAGGAGGATGAATAGTGATTATAAGGAATCATGAATGTCTATATATTTCTAGGGCATTTTGGTTACATGCTATGGACTCAATGGTTGAATGTATGAATTTTATGAAGATTGTTTTTTTGAAATGGAATATTCTATTTACAAATGTTATAAATGAACTAGTCTAGAATTTTAATATAATTCAAACATCAACTTAAAAAATTTCCCTACTCTTTTTAAATATATAAGGAATCATGAAGGTCTGTATTTTTCTAGGACATTTTGGTTATATGCTATGGAATCAGTGGTTGAATGCATGGATTTAGGAAGATTGTTGTATTGAAAAGGAATATTTTATTTACGAACCTTATAAATAAACTAATCTAAAATTTTAATATAATTCAAACATCAATTTTAAAATGTTCCCTACTCTTTTTGATGAAAAAACAATTCCCTAAATTATATCTATCCAGCAAAAATATAAAAAATATTATTTAACATTCTATGATTAAATGTAACATATAATTAATTTACCAAGAGCTAATACCTCCAAACTAAGAAACTACATTCTTTAAACAACAAAATAACACTGTCCACAGCATTTACTTTCTTTCTTATATTGATATAATTTATTCTAAATATTGCTGTTGGGTCGTTGGACTGGGTTGCGGAAACATCCTGTTATCTACTTGTGTATGACCTAATGGTGGCCTATTTGGCCATGTATTCTCGCTGATGTAATTTGTTTTTTTCTTCTTTATCCAATAAAAAAAAATAATAATAATAATAATTATTGCAAATACTTTTAATTATTCTTACAACAGTCAGCGCTGAAATAAATATTAAACGAACACTATAGTCTAGATAAATTTAATATGCAAATCTGTTCAAACCACGTGTTTTTGAAAATTCACAGATTGGGTAATGAGACTTTTCAATTTATTGACTCAGACAAAATGACAACAATATATGTTGACATACTTGGACTCGATTATTATAATACAATAATCAATCATAAATAAATACACACTTGATCGGAATAGTTTTATTTTAATAACAATTACACGTGGAATAGTCTATTCTTTGTTCTTTGAATATATATTTACGTTCTCGCGATTTCAATTTAGAAATTATTATTTTTCCAAATGTCTTACATAAGCGTAGACAACCTAACGCCTTTTAGTCGGGTAACGTGGATATCCTTTGATTTCTAATATTCATGCATTTAAGTGAAAGGAAAGTGTGGGGGAGATAAATCATACATTTTGAATAATTTACGGGTTAAATGATATCATTGATATAAGGAGAGAGTAAATGTCATTATCATAAGTAATAAAATGGACAAGAGTGAGATTGGTTATGTCTAGATACTTCAATGTGATTTCTTGACTTTGCTTCTGATTTGGTTGCATGTTGTGATTTGTGTGACATAGACTATAGCTAATGCTTATATAATGTGTAGATAATAAGACATTGACAAGGACTTTTATTGGCTGTATTTTTGGTATTATTTTTGTTCTTTGTATTAATGAATTTTAAAAAAAATTAGAAAAGTCGATAGTATTGAGAAATATTTTAAAAAAATTATTATAAATATAGATAAGTTTTTTTTGACTTTTTTGATTATAGTCAAGTCTATATATAATAGTCAAGTCTATATTACTATCAAATAAGATTTGCAAAACATTTATGGTGATGTAGTATCTCTTGAATGTGAATGAACACATAACGAATTTACTTTATAATGTGTTGTATCGATACCTCATTCATAGTCATTCATGATCTTGAGTTGGTCACTAAATGTAAAATATGATGTGTTCACGTTGACATAATTTATATATAAGTTGGTGTGTAATGGCCAAATTACTTGAAATAGTTGATTTAAGGAATGTGGGAAAAAGTATTTTTCTCAACCTATACCTATACCTATACCTACATTTGAAAACTTTGAGTTACTAAGAAGCACCTTTAAGAACATACCATAGAAAGAAGATTTTTCTTTTATTGAACCATAATAGTAGTGAAACCCTTTTTACTAATGCATAAATTATAAATACATAAAATAGATGCAAACCATCCATGGCTATATATAGTTTCTCTTGAATGTTAATGAATGTCTTATGAATTTTCTTTAATGCGTTTTATTAATACCTTTTTCATGGTCACTCATGTTCTATGGTTTATCCTTAAATTTAAAATCTTAGATGTTCATATTGAAACATTTTGCATATAAGTTGGTATGTAATGGTCAAACTATAGGAAAGATTTGGTTCAAGTAAAGAAAAAAAATTGACTTCAAAAACTTTCTCAACGTTAATTATACTTGCATTTCAAAACCTAGTGGTATTGAGGACTTTTAAGAGTATGCTATAGAAAAAAAAGTCTTTTTTACTTCCCTAATAGTAGTTAAACCCCTATGAATGTGAACATAAGATTGAAAATACACAAAATAGATTCAAAATTTCCATTACAATATAGTTTTTCTTGAATTTTATTTGATATCTAATAGATTTTATTTACAACGTGTTGTATTGATACCTTTTTCATGCTCACTCAAGTCCTTGGGTTTGTCTCTAATGTGTAAAACCTTATATGTTCATTTTGAAGTATTTGGCTTACAAGTCAATGTGTAATAGCCAATTTTTTTGAAAAAGTTGGTTCAAGGAAAGGTAATAAAAATTTTTACTTCAAAAACATGCTCAACTTTAATTATAGCTATATTTAAAAATTGATGGTAGTGCCAAGAAGCTTTAAGAGCTTGCTATAGATAAAGACGAGCTTCTTTAACTTTCTTAGATAGTATTTGTAGACATATGAAATTAGCATCATTCACATTCATCCATTCATCAGGTAAATCAAGTTCATTAAATTCAATCTCCTAAGGTCATCCATTTAAATTAAATAAATCAACTTTGTTTAATTTAAGCCTAACATCATCATTTTAATTAAATAAATCAATTTTTTATTTAATTAAATCTAAAACATCTTTCATCTCCTTTTTTATTTAGTTTAATCCCTAAAATTGAAGTCAAATGGGTCAAATCACCTAATCCTCTTTTAAATTAACTAAATCAAGATTAAATATAATCTAATCACCCATCACATCCTCTAGCTTTTCCCACTTGCACAAATAAATCAATTAATTCATTTATAAAAAAAAAAATTCCCTCAACAAGGCATCTTTGGAGAATATCCCCTCAAGTTTGAATTTCGAAACAAGTTGACTTGTCCCTTCTAACATGGCATTAACTCCCCTCTTACATGTCCCCCACTTGGCATTTAAGTCCCTTTTTCTCCCTCCAACAAGCCAAATTTGAATTTGAAAAGGACAACTAATCTTATTTATTGGCACATTGACCAAAACTTGCACATCCTCCATCCACTCACATGGTGACAAGTGGCTCCTTCCTATTGGCTAAATCTTTGTCCCACATTGCTCTCTTTTGGGCATTCTTCCAACTTGAGATTCTATAAATAGAAGGCTCATTCTTCATTTCTATCATCCACAATCTTCATGCAAAGTTACTCTCTTCAATTGAGAGTTAATTTTGTCCACTTCATAGCATCTTCAACAATCTTCATCATTTGAGCTTGTCAAGGGTTGGGAAAGGGTCACTTTTCACAAGTGACACCAATCCACTATGGAATAGGTATATTTCATGTTTCTATATGTGTTTTGATCATCTTTATCACTTGTTTGCATTTTAGAGCATGATGTGTTATTTCATAGGAGTATTTATGCATCTACATGAACTAACCCCATTGCTAACTAGTGTTGGAGTTTTAGCTTTGTGCAGATCTGTAGGTACTCACAGTATTCAAGCCCCTATTACTATAGACTAAGATTGAGCATAAAATATATGACAATATAGTACCACTTGAATGTTAACGAAAACCTAATGAATTTACTTAATAATATGTTTTATTAATAAATTTTTCATGCTCATTCATGTCCTTGGGTTTTACTTTAAATTTAAAATCTTTTATATTCATATTAAAATATTTTTCATGCAAATGGATGAGTAATGGTCAAATTATTGAAAGATTTTGTTTAGGAAATTGGGATAATGTGTTTGAATCAAGATGACAAAGTTGTAAATATGATCTTGTCAAAAAAATGAACTTACATCCATTATCTAATCTCATTACGTCTATCAAACACTCTAGATACACATTTCACCATATTTATTAATGAATTAAAATTTAAAATATTGAGGATAATGTGTTTGAACTAGGCCTACAAAGCTATAAATATAATATTGTGAAAAAAAAAGGAATATACATCCATTATTAGATCTCTTATTGTTTATCCAACACACTAGACACACATTTCACCATATTTATTAATGAATTAAAATGTAAAATCATGAGGATAGCATGTTTGAATCGAGATGACAAAACTATAAATATGATCTTGTCAAAAAAATGAATATGCATCCACTATGTATGTTCTTGTATTGTCTATCCAACACTTTAGATACACATTTCACCATATTTATTAATGATTTGAAATTTAAAATCATGTTAGAATTTAATTTTCAATTAATTAATGAATATGGTCAAATATACATTCAATCTATCCAATCTATCCAATCTATCCGATAAACAACGACATCTTATCTAACGAGAAAAAGTCATTAAAAAATAAAAAAATACCTATCTTCTTTTTAAACTAAAATTAACAAAATTTAAAATAACACAAATCAAACATTTTGGAGAGTTAAAAACAGCAGTGTGAAACAAAATGGTTAAAACGGCAAAGTGCGCTCTTTTTTACTCTAGACTAAGGCGTTTTGTCTTTCTTCAACGACAAAAGCTGTTTTTAACAGCTGAGGTTCTCGAGGGACTATTGGGTAGGAAGGCGGCTCTTTCATCTTCAAGCTTATTAGATATTAGAAAATAAAAATAAAATGGTCCTAATTTCTTGGTCAGGCTATTTTTTCTTGCCCGATAATTTCGACTTATTACAAGTCATTGTCTGAACGTTCGAATGTTTCTCCGCATTGGAAAGACTTGAGAATCTGATACATAGAGCTCACAAAGTTTCTTTGTGTAATATGCAGGATGGAGAACATAATAATGGAAGAACGGTGGAATTTGTTTGATGAGCAAGTTTTCCAATATTACCATCATGACTCTGTGGATATAGCAGATTTTATTGATGTGGCCTCGGTAGAATCTGATTCAAATCATTCTCCGTTCCCTTGCTGGAGTGATTTACTCCAAGACAACGGAACACAAGATTGCTGGTCCACGTCAGAAATCCATTCAATAGAAGAGGAATTTTTGCAAATCATATACAGTACCCATAAGTCTGAAGAATCAGTTATCCAGCTCGAACATGGCAAGAATAGTAGTTCTGATAATCAAGAAGCGGTAGATTGTGATCACAGTTCGGGGATCACAAATGTTAGCTTTGACTGTGATGGCTTCATGCCATCTAGCAATACTGATTCAGAAGAATACAAGGGACTAAGACTTGTACATCTCCTTACTGCGTGCGCTGAGGCAATCTCTAATGGAACCCATGATGTTGTTGAGATCATAGTTTCCAGGTTAACAGAACTGGTTTCTCCAACTGGGTCGACCATGGAGAGGGCGGCTTACTATATCTCTCAAGCCCTGCGCCAGGCCCATATCCGTTTAGTTCATGGAAGTGGTGATCATATCTGCAGGCATGTGTTCAAGGGCCATGAGAGTACTACTAAAGGCCCCAATTATATTGGGGCTTTTAGTTTACTAAACCTGGTTTACCCATATATCAGGTTTACTCATTTCACAGCTAACCAAAGCATTTTGGAAGCTGATGTTCTTCATTCAAACATGGAAGAGTATCCAGATGCCCGTTACGGCTCGCGGATTCTGCACATAATTGATTTTGACATTATGGAGGGTCTGCAATGGCCGCCATTGATGGAAGCTTTGAAAAGCGAAGCCCGAAAGCTTGGTGGCCTCAAACTTACAGCAGTCAAATGGTATGACGATGATGATGATGATGATGATTATGATTTAGAACAGTTTTCTTGCAAAGAGACTGGAAGAAGATTGTCTGAATATGCAAGCTCACTGGGAATTCCGTTTTCTTTCGAGGAAATGGAATTGGAAAATCTGAAAGGGAAGCTCAGACGAAGTAACAATGAGGTGATCGCAGTCAACTGTATGTGGGAATTGCCCCATATGCGCAAGCGAAGTAAGCAACAATTAGTAGAGCTTTTCCATGGCGTGAGGCATTTGAAGCCAGATATTCTAACTGTGGGAAGTGGGCCCGCTGGGATGGACAACCATGAAAAGCTCAACTTTATGGAGCGTTTCAGTCAGTGTTTGAGGAATTTGTGTGCAGTTCTTGACTCTACTCAAGTGGGATTGCCGGAGAAATTCGGACTTGCTCGCGCGAGTGTGGAGAATCTGTTCTTGGGGCCGATGATGTGCAGATCAATAAACTATATGCCAGATAATCAGGACTGCGATATAATTCCTGTCATGGAGGTAGCTCTCAAGTCTGGATTCACCGAACGTGATATCAGCCACACAAATATAATGTATGCAAAACATATGTTAGGAGCTAATGAGGCGGGGAGATGGTATGCAATAGAATTGATGGGCAAGCATCAACTACTGCTTAAATGGAATTCTACTTGTTTGGCATGTGTTTCTTCTTTTAGCTTTCTTTCATAATTCCACCGCTAAACATGTCAAAAGCAAGTTATGTAAATTAATAGGATGTCCATAAAAATCTCTTCATGCCAGTTAAAGACCGCATGGCGTTTAGTAGTTTTCTTAGCGTTTTCTTTTGTAAAATTCTCATACACATCATAAAAGTAAGGTTAGTGGAGTGTTTTAAGCGACTAATTGAACTGTGGAAATGTAAGGGATGTTTACTCTTTTTGTTTTTCAACTAAGAAAAGGATTGTGGAAGTCTCCTTTGCCTTATGCTCCAAATAAATTGTTAATTTAATTTATAGGTTTATTAAATTAAATTAGAATTAGAATTTTGTGTTAAATTATTGATTTATGATTTAAATTTGGGATTTTTTAAAATTTGGAATTTGCTAAGTGTTGGATATTTAATGTTAGTGTTTGGAAAATTGATTGTGTATAATTTAAATATTTAATGTATAGATGTATATAAACACTTGCTATATATATAGATGTGTGTATATATGCATATATGTGTGGGTATATATATGTGTGTATGTATGTATTTTTTTGCATGATTAAAAATAAACAAGTTCTATATTTCTATATGATATTGATCTTTTTTTTAAAAATGGTTATCAATTATGTAGTTAGGTTAATATAGATTGGATTTTTCAAGAAGCACAAACTAGTTTCATCTGATGATTGTGTTTGGATATCCAAGTTATATAGTGGTTTTTTTATTGCATGGATGCAAATTTAAGGGAAATATGAGGAATATGATAAGCTTGACAAAGTTGTGATGACCATACCCTCACACACACGCATATATGTATGTGTGTGTGTATACACAAACACACACACACACACACATGAATAATCAATTTTTTTAAAGGAATCTTATATCATATGGAAATATAGAACTTGTTTTATTTTACTCATGTAAGAAAATGCATACACATACACACATACACATATTTATACATATATTTTCATATGATTTTATATTCCTTTAAAATATTGATTATGGATTATGTGGTTAGGTTGGATTTTGCAAGAAGCAAAAACTAATTTCATATTATGGTTGTGTTTGGATATCCAAGTCATAGTGTTTTTTTTAGTGTGTTTTTGCAACTTGTAGGGAAGAGTGAGTAATATGGTAAGCTTGACAAAGTTGTGATGAACATATTGATAAGAATAAGAATAATTCTAGAATGTGTGAGTAGCTAGTATTTTTTAAAGAGTGAAGCACTTAATGATTGATAGAAAAATTATTTTAATATATTCAATAAAAACATAATACAATATATAATAGATTGAAGAGATTAATTTGAATTATAATAAAATCATATAAATAGTCTAAATTAAATTTTTAAATCTTTAAATAGATGATACAAATGAAAAATAGTTTTTAAAATCTTTTTTATGCTACATGACAACTTTCTAGTACTATTAAGTCAAAAACTAATTATTATTTTTTCTCATGTTGAATTTTTATACTAATTTATTGTAAGGTACATAAGATTAGTAAGTTATCCTTGGTTTAAATATTGAGTGAAATCATGAAGTCAAAGCACAAGAAAATTTCTAATTGATTTAAACTTGTTTTAAGAGAAATCAAATTTAACATTTTTTCTTTCTAGTATAATAGATAAGTTTATTTAATATAGTATTCTTTATATATATGTGTGTTTCATAAGAAGAATAATATTAAAGAAATATAATAAAGTATTGTTTTAGGATATGTAGAGCTTAGCTTGAAAGTTCTTAGGTCTATGTTGAACTCTACCTTTTTGTTTGGTTCTCTTCCTCTTGTACTTTTACCTTCAAATTATTATCATTTAATCATTTGTTTACATGAGCATTATCTAATGTCCAAAAAAAAATGATGAGAAAGATTATACAAATTAGAAAGTAGAGATGATGTTAATTTAATAAATGAACAAATTATGAGGCCTTGTAACACAAGTGAAAGTCAACAATCCAAATGAAACTATTAAATGGTGAAAGAAGGGAATGAATGTTCATGCAACTACATGGTAAGATGATGTTAGAATCATGACACATTTTCAAAACTATAAAACCTTAATTAAGAATATCTTGAGAGAATATGGAATCAATATAAAATTGTTTCATACTAAATTAAAATAAGGAGAGAATATGAACTATCATAACTTACACTTTTTTGAATGTGAAAAATGAAGACTTTGAGGTTACTAATTTCTTTGTTGGGAGTCTTCACAAGGAATATTGTAATTTTATTTATACATTTAAATTAACAAAGAAATTAAGTTGTACATGAAATTTTATTTGTACCATGGGTGGATATTTACTTCAATATTAAGAGCTATCTCTCTTTCCTTAGTGAAACATCACATATTGATATAGAATACTTTAGTAGCATTGCTAGCCGATACTAACAATTTATTTTATCAACATATTAAATCAATCATCATTAATAAATTATATTTAAGAAAGATCCAAAATTACATGTAGACACCCAAAATCATCTCTTAAAAATTCTATTGTCATTAGCCCAATTTATACTAACATACCTAAATTATTTAAATAAATTATGTTTATTTAATTAATTACTTGACCATTCTTTGAACATCAATTGAATAAATTAAGACTAATTAATTAGTTAATTAATCATTGCAAGAATTGGGTAGTCCCCAAATAAACTGTAGTATGTTTGGTAAACTTTTTTCACATGATTGGTGATGCTAACACAACACGCCCTCAGGTACCACAGGGACGGACGGAACAATATACCTCGTGACCTCTTGCCTGCAATAGGAAGTTTTAACCAATCAAGCTATGCTCTCTGGTAGCACAGGGACGGAGGGAACAGTATACCTCGTGACCTCTTACCTGCAATAGGAAGCTTTAGCCAATCGAACTATGCCCTCTAGACCATTTTTAAGGTAAACTTTAAATAAATAATATTTATTTAATTAATTAGGGTGTGCTAATGTGAATTGAATTAATGACAATAGAATTTTCAAGAGATGATTTTGGATGCCTACACCTAATTCTGGATTTTTTTTTAATATAATACTTTAATGATGATTGATTTAATCTGAAAGGGAAGCTCAGAGGAAATGACAATGAGATGATCGCAGTACACTGTATGTGGGAATTGCCCCATATGCGCAAGCGAAGTAAGCAACAATTAGTAGAGCTTTTCCATGGCGTGAGGCATTTGAAGCCAGATATTCTATGGGAAGTGGGCCCGTTGGAATGGAGAACCATGAAAAGCTCAACTTTGTGGAGCGTTGCAGTGAGTGTGAGGAATTTGTGTGCAGTTTTTGACTCTACTCAAGTGGGATTGCCAGAGAAATTCAGGCTTGCTCGCGCGAGTGTGGAGAATCTGTTCTTGGGGCCGATGATATGCAGATCAATAAACTCTATGCCTGATAATCAGGACTGTGATATAATTTCTATAATGGAGGTCGCTCTCAAGTCTGGATTCATTGAACGTGATATCAGCCACACAAATATACCTAATGTATGCAAAATATATGTCTAGATCAGCTAATGAGGCAGGAAGATGGTATGCAGTAGAATTGATGGGCAAGTATCAACTACTACTTAAATGGAATTCTACTTGTTTGGCATGTGTCTCTTCCTTTACTTCTCTTTCATAATTCCACCGCCAAACATGTCAGACGAAAGGTATGTAAACTAGTAGGATGTCCATAAAAATGTCTGCTAATGTCTTCATGCCACAATTTCCTTGCCATCTTATTAAAGACCGTATGGCGATTAGCTCGGGCTGCTGTTTTTCTTTATGTTTTCTTCCGTATAATTCTCATTAAAATTAGAAAAGTAATGTTGGTGGAGTGTTTTAACAAACTAATTAAATTGAGGAAACAGTAAGGGATGTTTACTCTTTGTTGGGGATAGATTGAAATGTTTGATGGTTCAACTAGTAAAGTGTCCCTATTGTTTATGCATTGAAAATATGAAACATATATTTTGGGACTCCATTTATGTTAAGAGACAATGAACAGCTATTTTTAAAAAATTCCAGCTATTTTCTATCATGAGTTAAATTGGAAAGAAGCTATCATTGGTTTTGGTATGCACACCAATGCTATTGCTGATGTAACATCCCTCCGTTTTGGATATTTGGATCGGCAAGGTTCTTTGTATGTTTGATTATGCTTATGATGTGATTGTGTACTGAGTGATTATTTGATCATGAACTGTTTGGTGATGCACATGTTATATCATGATGTGACGACTGTGTCTGAACATGCTTGGACTTTAGAACTTGATTACTTGTGATCATGATTGATTAAATGATGTGGAAGTTATATGTTGATGTGATGTTCTTTTATTCCGGTGTTATCCTTATGGCATGATTTAGAATAACTTAGAAGATATCTTATTAAATGATGTTTTATGCTATTAATCATATCATTGATGTTAGATGCGTCAGTTAGAGATACTGTATTGGTGGAGGGGACGGATTATATCACTCGCTTGCGAGCGCCCTACAATTCTGAGATTTCCTCTTCATGGCGTGTTTGATCATAACATACATATATATGTTGCACGTTCGACATGTTCTTTGTTGCAGGTTTGTAGGTACATGACATCGACTCCACCTGGTTTCACAGGTGTGAGCGTGTCCATTTACCAACGGAAATTGATTGCGTCACCCTAGTCATAGCGTGTTGTTGAGTTGTCATCGGGGTTAGTTGTTTTAACTTGGTCAATTCCCCTTGAGTGTTTATTTAATTTCAAATTTAAAGTTTAATAAATGACTTGCGTAGTTTAATTAATAATTAAATGTGTTTAGTTGCAATGTTGAAATGTGATTTATTTTATTGATTTATTTGATGAAATTAATAAAATAATTATTGGGTTATTGATTGATTTAATTAATTAATAAACTAAATTTAGTTTATTAATTAATTCGATTAATAGTGATATATTAAACAAAATAGTGATTTTGGCGTAATTGTATATCTAGATTCAAATGAAATTGGAAACGAAAGCTATATTGGATATTTAGGATTTAATTAAAATCTTGTCTGAATAGTTAGGATTAAATTAAAATAAATAATTAAATGACAATATGTTTTAATTCCACTTTTGAAAAATATTGTTGAGGAAATTATTTATTGGCAATTTTGAAATGCTTATGTTTTATGATAAATTTGGAAAATGCATAAGGATGAATTAAAAATTCGAATTTGGGTTTTGAATTTAAATTAGAAAAATTCCCATGTTTTTAAAAATATATTAGTGCGTGGGAATTTTAGGGTTTCTTTGACCAAATTGGGAAAAAACCCTATTTTGGAGAAAATGAGCTCTCATTAATATTTTAGTTTGCATTTTTTTTTGGGAGAAAATTTTCTGGTGGGTGGCTTTGAATTGGATTTAAATTAATTAAGTAATTCTCTAGTTACTATGGATTCGATTCAAATTGATGAGATTAGATTGGGTTATTAAGTGATTTGATTATTGGTGATTATTTAAATAAATGAGCTATTTTGACTCTATTGAATATTTAGATTCAAATTACAAAGGAAAAATGGAAATCACATTTGAGATTTGATTTAAATGAAAATTATGAATTTTGCATGAAATTTATATTTAAAATTAAAAGTGTTTTTTTTAAATTTAAAAATGTAATAGTCTTTTATGATTTAAAAATTAGTGAGTGGGCATCTTAGGGTTTGGCCAAAATTTGGGGGAAATCCTTATGAAAGGAGTGAGATTTCATTTTTGGGTGGAGGAATTCTTGGTTTGATTTTGGTGGAGAGCTTGGAGGAGGCTAAGATTGTGGAGTTGAAAGAGTACTTGAAAATCTCCATTGTTGAAGCTTGCAAATTTTGGAGAAAATACAAGGTTCCATCATTTCTCCCTTCTTCTTTTTCTTGCTCATTTTGAATGATTGAAAATATAGTTTTAGATTCTATGAAAATCCATTGAAATGCTCTCAAATTTACAAACTTGTAGTTAGTTTTGGAAATGGAAAACCAAACAAGAAATTTACAAAAAGAAATATAATGAAAATCAAAGAAAATCCATTTTTGAACTAGATTTTGAAACCCTTTTATTGTTTTTTTAAAATAACTTCTATTCTTGCAAAGCATTTGGATTATTTTCACAATTTCGGTATGAAATTAAAATCTGGGTATATATATTTGTGAATATACCCATGCATATCAATACATGGATATATTCACAAATATATATACAAATGTATATATTTGAAATTTTTTGAGTCTAGGTAAAACCTAGAAAAATTCTTCTATTTTAGTTTTGGAAAGATGCAGTTTAAAAAAAAAATATAATAATACTTTTTTTTGTTTGCAATGAGGTGGTTGGCCAAACCCCACCCTGCCGCCGCCATCGCCCATGGGAGGCGAGTTGTGCGCTCAGCGCACATTCCACCGCCCGCAAGGGAGCGGACTATGTGCTAAGCACATATGCCGTCGCCCTTGGGAATCGGATTGTGTGCTAGGCACACAGGCCACCGCCCATGGCGGTGGTGACCTGTGTGTTTGGCACACAGGCCCTCGCCGACGGGCGGGCCTGTGTTCCCTAAAAGATATTCATGTTTTTTGTTTTTTTTAAAGAAAGAAAAAAAAGGGGGTTTTAAATGTATTTTATTTTATTTTTATATTTATGTTATTTAATATTTAAATAATATTATTATATATTAATATATATATATGTTATATATAATATATATAATATATTATTTATATATTTAAATAATATCAATATAAATAATAAATTATTATTATATAAATATATATATTAATGTATATATGTATATATATATATTATATATGTATATATTTTAAATTAATCGTAAATGATTTTAATATGGGAATTAAAATTGCTTTATTAAGCAGATCAAAATATTTAAAATAATTAGATATTTTAGTAAAATTTGTATTTATTTAATGAACAAGATGTTATCAGTGTGAAATAAGATTTATTGAATAAGATAAATGCCTTGAATTATTTTAATGATGAAATTTGAAAATAATAGTAAATCTAGAATAAGAAAATTGATTTAAATATTAGTTAAATGACTTCATTATTTAAATGCTTCGATTATGATTATAGATGTGAAATTAGAGTTAATAAATGATTTGTTTAGAAAAACGTTCTAAGTATAGAAGACAATTGAGAAACTTAGGGTTAATGAATGTCTTAGTTCACTCAGATGGTTCTGATCTTTAATTATGAAACATAATTGAAGAGCTTAGGATTAACGAATGATTTATTGTAATCAAAGAATTTAATTTGTCAGATGTTGATTTAATGATAATTTGATTTTGATTAATTATAGATTGATCGAGTAGAGTTTTGTTATTGGTTTAAATTCTTTAACGTTGGCAACAGAATTTATGTATATACCATTTAGTATAATTGATTGGAATATGTTTGTGCTTAAGGAGAGATGAGTTTTAGTTGATTTACTTAATGCGGAGTTGAGGTTAAAATTGAGTTATCGATCTAAATGTTTATTTACCAAAAGTTTAACTTATAGAATACAGTGGTTAAACTTAGAAGTAACAAATGACTTCATGAATCTTATGAGATTGAGTTGTTTGACTTACTGCTATAAGAGTAGTTTATTTAATCCAAATGTTTTATAAATCAAGTGGATTTATTTACAGTATATGCTTGAGAGACGTAGAGTGATTGATTGGTTTAATTTCAATTCGATGATGTTATTTATTGAAATGTCTTGATTTTGGAATATGGTTGTGTAATTTAGAGTAAACGATCTAATCTTTGAATATTTCTATGTCATGAAAAGAGATGGGTTCAATGGATTGGATAAATGCAAGTCATGAATACTGTGTTTGATTGGATTTAGGAAATTTGAATAGTAGCTCACTTCATTGTCTGAAATGTTCTCAATGGTTAATTGTTCATCTTTGATGTTGTGGAATTAGTGTGAATGTTTTGAAAGTCTTCCAGATAAGAGTTCATTTTCTAGTATGGGTTGATGTACTTGAGTCACCTTTGATGTGTTGTGGAAAAAGTGCATAGTACACCATGTTGTTTCACCCGGTTCTCATGAACGGGGATGATTTGTGCCTCCTCGGGAATAGGAGAGAGTTTTGTAATTTGTGCCTCCTTGGGAATAAGAGAAGGTTTTGTAATTTGTGCCTCCTTGGATGGAGTGGTTTTGTTATGTTGTTTTCCTCCGGCGTTTGGAGTGGATTTTTTGACCTTGTTTACCTCTAGTTTTTGGAGAGGGTCACAACCTTGTTGCCTCTAGTGTTGGAGTGAGTTCTTGATTTGTTACCTCCTTGAATGGAGAGGTTGTATTTAACTGGTTACCTTTTGTGATTATAACCATGTGTGTTGTCTTAGGAGAGTGGCTTGCAATGGGCACCAGCACATAGAGTGGTGCCAGGATAACCCTTTACAAGTTGGTTAATTTAGTGATAACTAATTTAAACTTTTAGAAGCTTAGGTTGCATCAAACATTAAACAAGATAATTTGTGCCTCGCTCATGGGCCCAAGGGCTAGTTCAAGACTTGGGATGAGACAGGAAGGCCTGGAATGGCAAGATCATCTATCTCATCTTCACGAGAGGTATTTGGTTCCACATGAGTAAGCATGGGTGTTGGGAATGCGGTAGAGGCTACCAGGATAACCCGTGGAGTGGGGGCCAGGGCCTAGGAAGATTCCCAGAGGATATCCCTTGACGAACTATGCGATGACACTCTTCCTAAGTCAGCAGTTTGTATTTGATATTGTGAGACTCTTGATCTATTCTTTGTATGGAAGCAATGTAACCTTTGTCAATGTTGTGTGAGTTGTACCTAGAGTTGTATGTATGACCATTCAGTCATGTGATGAGCTCTTGTATTTATTTCGTTTCAATTTTGTGTGGCCCGTGTCTAGTGGTAGATGGTCTTGTGTAGGAATTCCTGGTTACTATCTCCTAGCACGGAGGGAGTGGAACCTTTTGGATTCCCCGTGGTCGGGTGGCATGCATCTTATTCCGTTGGTTCTTCTTCATGTTTGTGTGTTCGTGATTTCCAGCTAGAGAGCTCGTGGGAATCAGTTTCTTCTCATGCCTTGTTCTCTTAGTTCTTATTGTATATTATTACCCCTCAGTTGCTATCGAGGTGGAATTTGTAATATGTAATCATTCTGTTGGAATTACCTCATTCGGGGAATGAGTGTTGTAATCTTATTGTTTGAATATTATTAATTGAAATCTTTTGGTATTTCTTATCCTTCATTGTAAGTTAT
Organism: Sequoia sempervirens; assembly: GCA_007258455.2. Lineage (NCBI taxonomy): Eukaryota > Viridiplantae > Streptophyta > Pinopsida > Cupressales > Cupressaceae > Sequoia > Sequoia sempervirens. The sequence continues at coordinate 536,336,059 of VDFB02047230.1, forward strand.
CTTGTATGGAATGTATGTTGTCTCATTTCCTTAAGTGTTTAATGTTTTGGTTTATATTAAGGTTTGTTGTTGTTTGAGTTCTAAAGTAATCTTTGTCTCGTGGCCTTACAGGTTGTTGGAAATGTGTATTCATCTTACATGTTGTTTGTACTTACAAAAAAATAAAAATGGTGCATTTAAGTAGTGAATTGCAACTTCCTCTAGGGTTGCATGGCGGGGCATTATAGCTGACTCCATTAGGCAAGTGATTGTCAAACACATATGAAAAGATAGATGTGCAACTGTATTTTCTAGTAACTTTCATCAAGGAAGTGCAACTTTACGGGTTACTCTGACATTGTTATACAGGTGGTTTTTTTGTTTTCACAGCTTCAAGTTTTATGCAAGAAAAATGCAAAGAACTGGGTTCAACTTTAGCAAATTAAAGATCAAATTTTACAATTTCAGTCCAATAGCAAGCTCAACTAGAGTCAAATTGTATAATATATGAAATGAATATGTAGGTTTGTTTTATGGTGCAACTTTTGATATGTATGTATAGCTTTGTAATTTTGAATAGTTACAAGTTTGGGTGTTTACATATAGCCCTCTTGTGGCTATGCTGTATTTTGTATAGCTTATGATTTGTCTGTATAGCTTTGTATAATTGTACTGGTTTGAGATTGGCTGTTTACATACAACCCTCCTCTGGCTGTGTGGTTTTTATGGGCTGAAAGTTTTATTTTTTTCCTTTGGGCTACCTTTGGTAGATTTTATTCTTTGTAATCTGCTTGTTTCAATATATATAATAAAAAAGAATGGATTGTGGAAGTATCCTTTTTCTTATGCTCAAAGTAGTATCCTTTGTCTTATGCTCAAAGTAATTCTTAAATTAATTTATAGGTTTCTTAAATTAAATCTGAATTAGAATTTTGTGTTAAATTATTGAACTAGGATTTAACTTTATGATTTAAATTTGGGACTTTTTAAATTATAAAATTTATTTTTTTAAAAATTGGTTATGGGTTATGTAGTTAGGTTGTTATAGATTGGATTTTTCAAGAAGCACAAATTAATTGCATATGATGGTTGTGTTTGGTGTCCAAGTTATAGTTTCTTTTTGTAGTTTGACGATAACTTTATGAGAAGTATGAATAATATGATAAACTTGATAAAACTATGATGAGCATACACACACACACACATATATATGTATATACACATATATATATATGTGTGTACACACATATCTACAAACATATATGTATGTATGCATGCATGTATTTTTTACATGAGTAAAAGAAAACAAGTTATATATTTTCATATGATATTAGATTCCTTTAAGAATCTTGGCTATGGATTACGTAGTTTGGTTGTCAAAGGTTGGATTAGTGTGAAGCACAAGTTAATTGCATATGATGGTCATGTTTGGATATCCAAGTCATTGTATTTTTTGATAGTGTGGTTGCAACTTTTAGAGAAGTATGAGTAAGATGGTAAGTTTGACAAAGTTGTGATGAACATCTTCATAAGAATAAGAACAATTCTAGAATGTGTGAGTAGCTAGCATTTTGTAAAGATTGAAAAACATAATGATTATTAGAAAAACTATTTTAGTATAATTAATAAAAAATAAAATAGATTGAAGAGGTGAAATTGTATTATAATATAACCATATAAATAATCTACTTTTAAAAAAATCTTTTAATATATGATACAAAATTTTCTATGCTACATAACAAATTTCTAGTACTACTTAGTCAAAAATTAATGTAATATTACTTTCTCTCATGTTAGAATTTTATACCAATTTGTTTTAAGGTACAAGAGATTGGTAAGTTATATTTGGTTTAAATATTGAGTGAAGTCATGAATTTAAGGCACATGAATTTTTTAAATTAATTTAATAGCATTTTTTCTTTCTAGTATATTAGATAAGCTTATTTTATATAGCATTTTTTAATATATGTGTGTTTCATTAGAATATTAATATTAAAAAAATAGAAAAATATTATTTTAGGGTATTTTTGTGGAGTTTAGTTTGAAAGTCCTCAACACTATGTTGGACATCTCGTCCTCTTGTATTTCTACCTTCAAAATTATTAACATTTAATTATTTGTTTAAATGAGCATTTTCTAATGTTTAAAAATAATGACAAATTATAAAAAAATAGAAAGTAGAAATGATGTTAATTTGAAAAATGAATGGATAATGGGGCCTTCTAACACAAGTGAAATTCAACAATCCAAATAAAATTATTAAATGGTGAAAGAAGGGAATGAATATTCATGCAACTACTTTATGGTAAGTTGATGTTAGAGTCATGACACATTTTCAAAGCTATAAAACTATAGTTAAGAATATTCAAAGGAAAATAATGAGAAATAATGGATCTCCAAATTTTTTTTTATCATGCTAAATTAAAATAAGGTGATAATATTAACTATTATGATATACAACTAGAGAGTGATAAACCAACTTACAATTCAAAATGTGAACAATCAAGATTTTGAGGTTATTTATATCTTTGTTGAGATTCTTCAAAATGAATATTGTGATTTTATTTATACATTTGAATTAACAAAGAAATTAAGCAAAATGAAATTCTATTTGAATCATAGGTGGATATTTACTTCAATAATAAGACTTGTTCACCTTCCTTAGTGAAATATCACATATTAAGATATAAAACACCTTAGTAGCATTTTTGGATGATATTAAAAATTCATTTTATGAACATATTAAATCAATCTTTATTAAAATATTATATTTAAAAAGGATTCAAAATTAGGCGTAGGCTCCCACAATCATCTCTTGAAAATTATATTGGTGATGTCATAATGTTTCCCACTCTCAAAATCAACTTCATGTTCAAAATAGTGTTTCCTTGTGCATGTGTTAAATTCGTGATTAGTTAATTTCCAAATTTTGATGATTTTTTCATACCATTGTTGCAAGTATGAGTAGTTGGTGTTGTCTTTGATGTCAACAAGCTTTAGTGTTGTAATTGATGTCAACTATATGAGAAGGATTTTGTTGCAAGGATGTGTAGTTGTATTGAGTTGGTGTTGTCTGTGATAATGCTTTGATTAGTTGGATTATGTTGTCATTAGTACGCTACTGGTGTTAAACTCTAGTGTTGCTTTGATAAGATTTTGTTTATGGATGTATGGTTGAGTTGATATGTTGCAGTTGGCTTTGTGGTGATGAGGAAGTAATTAAGATGTTGATGATATGCTTATGGTGCTTGGTTTCAAAGTGCTTTTGATAAAATTGAATAAAAAGAGAAAATAGTGTGTTACAATGTGTTTTGTGTTGCAGAGTAGTGTTTTGGTTTTGCTTCACAGTTCTTTTGAGTTGAAGATCTTCTTGTGCAATTTTAATTTGTTGACTAGAGGTGTTCACAAGTGTTGCATTCATAATTTGGTGTGCTAGATCGTTGCGTAGAGGAAGGTGTGTTCACTAGTGTATGAATTGTATATTGTAGAGTTGTTTGGGAGATATTTTTGCTTCACATTTCTCTGCATAGTGGTTTTAGGATTTCTAGATCTAGAAGAGTGTTGATATTGTATGTATATTTCTTTGGATGAAGTTGGTCATGGTTTGGTGCTTCAAAAGTCAGTTTCTTGAGTTATAGTGTATGACAAAGTTATTTGAGTGTATTAGGTGTGTACATTCTTCAAGTGAAAGTTGTTGCGAAGGAACTTGCTATTTTTTAGGGTGTTTGTGAAATATTCTAGATTGTGTTCAAGTGTTATGTGGTGTCTACGAGTCATCTTTGGATTTGAGGAAGCGTGCTCTTAAGTGTTAATGGTGTTAACATAAGTTTGGCTGACCTTGGGTGTTTACACTAATTACAAAGTTGCTTTGATGTTTGTGGAAGTGTGACATGACATGTATGAGTGGATTTAGGTCATAGCTAAGGTGTGTTGTGGTTGAGGTGCATAACCGACATTGGAGAATTTTTTCAAGGTTGAAGATCATATAAATGTATTGAGTTGTTGAGGGATGATAAGATAGATGAGTGTGATGTGAATTGAAGAGTTGTAGGGTGTGAATTTGTGAAGTGCAGTGTGAGCTTTCATGTGTTACATATCAATAAATGTTGTGAGAAGGTGTCTAGAATTATTTAGAAAGACTGTGAAGGTGTTGGTGATGCTATGGTGGATTTTTTTGTTGCTTTGGGAGACATTTCTCATCGTAGCATTCTTATCTATCTTCTCTTCTATTTTAGAAATGAGCCCTCTAGTAGTGATCCCTATTGTATTTGGTGTTGATATTACTTTATATTGTGAGTTAATCCTCACCGTGGTTTTCCCATCTTGTGTTTTCCATGTAAATATGGTGTTCCTTTGTGCATGGTGTGGATGTGTTTCAATTTTTGTTATTTTCTTTCATGCTAAATCATTCTAATAGATTGAGGGTAATTGATTTGATGTGGATTTGAATGTTTATGATGGTTTTCGAAATATTAAGGTACAACTAATTCACCCCACTCTCAATTGTCTTATGCATTCAACAACCATCAAAGCCCCCTTTTTTTTGTAAAAGGTAGATCCTATATATTATATTATATAGAAATAAAAGTTACATAAGATTGCCAAGTATATCCATCAAATCCAATTGTTATACGTTATTCTAATGAATGTGTGTAGGTTTTGAGATGTAATTATACTAGCAACAAGAAGAGAAGTTGGAGACATCTTCCATTAACATCCTTTCTAAAACAGTCTCACTATTTTGAAATCATAATATTCACTACTTTCACATGGGTGATTCATGTTGTTCACACACATACAAAATGAAAACAAGAATAAAAATATATACTTCACCATTTCCTTCACTTATTTTATACTCACTTCGAACTTTATCATTAATATATTAATCTTTATAGATATCTAATTATAATTAAACTAATTTATTATTAAATTAAATATCATAAAATGTTATTTTTATCTTACACATATATTCTAATTTATTTATAAATTTATAATATATAAAAAAAAAAAGAAATTATCATCCACAATTAAATATGTTTCTTCAGTAAAATTTTCAAATACATGTGAAGTAAAGGCATCACAAACACATCACCTATTAAAATCTCTAAAACATTTATTCAAATTGGAAAACAATTTAATAACTTACTAGACTTATTCAATAAATTGACTAAGAAAAAACTCATCTCTTAGGAGTGCGACAAAATGGAGACTTATTCAATGATTTGGAAAGCTTCATGTAATGAGGATAACAATATTCATTGATTTGGGCAGTTTTCAAAATAATACGACAAATATATTTCATCTCTATATAGTGAAAATTAAGGATAATTAATATTCATTGATTTGGGCAGTTTTTTAAAATAATACGACAAATAAATTTCATCTCTATACAGTCAAAATTCTGTTGTATAAATTAAGGTTTGACGATCTAGGTTAACCTTCAAACTAAAATTCTGAATCTCTGAACACATTTAACTTCGGTTGATTATAAGTAAATGCAAATAAACAACTTTATGTTTTAAATGATTTGTTTAGTGGATTCATTTAGTATTATTTAACTAATCCCAATATTCGAAGGTTCATATTATAAAAAAATGTGCTTTAGTAACTGTTTTAATTTGTCATTTAAAGAAAAAGTATTTTAATGACTTTGGCGTGCCCAAGTCCCATGGCATAATTTATTGTTTGTTAATGTAATTTGTTTTAAAGAGTTCAATTAGTTTAATTATGATTAATAAGATTTAATATAACAATTTTAAATTTAAATTAATAATGTTATAGTAAACATATATATATATATATATATATATATATATAATACGTCAAGATTTATCTTTCTAGAGGTATCTATTTTCATTATTTTTTCATTCTTAATTTAATTTATAAATCAAAATTTTGTTTAATTTTAAAATATGAAATGATTTGTGTAAAAAAAAAAAAACAAATAGAATAGAAATTGTTGAATTATTTTAAAATAAATAATTAGTTAAATTATATAGCCAATTTTGTATGTAAAATAAATCTATTTAATTTTGAAAAATATTCTTCTAAGATATATTTAATGAAAAACTTAGAAAAATATGTACATGCAAGCAATTTCTCTTCTAGAACAAAAAATATATATGTTGATAGACATTAAAAGCAAAATAATAAGAAGAAATGCATTTGAGAAAAAAATAGAAGGTGGCTTTTTTCCATTGCATAACTCTAAGAGAAACCCACTCCAACATTCTTCGCTTCTATGAAACCCATCTAGCCTAGCTCGTATCCAAGATCATGTGGCCAGATAGTTCTTATCGAATCTTGATTTTCAGATGCTCTAGTTAATCCAATTAGATATCATGATTTCCCCGTGTCTTATCACTCAAGTCTCATCTCTGTTTGTTCTATTTCAATTGTTTCCTATTGACTAAAAAATTAGCCTCCATGTTGGCCTCGTGGTAAAGGTTGCTGGCTATAGAGTCTTTTAGAATTGTTGTCAGTTCTAATGCAACATCTAGAAGGTCCTTCAATTTCCAATTTTGAACAGATTTGCTTCTAATGACATTTGCGATTATTGTTGAATCCCCTTCAATTTCTAATTCACTAACTTCTAATTTTAGACATAGTTTTAAATCGTGAATCAGGGCCCAAAATTTCACTTCATTGTTGGTTACTTTTGATTTTGCATTCCAATCTCTTATGATGCATCTTGCTCATGATATTCTTGGATTGCCTCTAGATGCATCGCCAAAATTTAACTTATATCAATTGAATTGAGGTGTGCTCCATTTTTCCACCATTCGATTGATATGTGACTCAACTCCCCCAACCCCATTAACATGAGGTACATATATAAATATTAAATTTATATATTTATATAGAAAAATCACTTTATTTACAATATTATAAATAAAAAAATAAAAAAGAACTCTTTAAAATAAATATTTTCTTTTTTTAATATAAAAGCATCAAAATTTTACTATATATATTATATAAAGTTATTCAAAAAATATATATAATATTTACTACATTTTGAAAAATAAAAAATAAGACGTATATAAAAAATAGTTTTATTTATAATTTTTTCTCAAATATTTCAAATAATTGAATAATATAAGAAAATTTAAAAAAAATATAAAATACACTCTTTCCACCTAAAATTTTAGAACATAATTTTTTCGAAACATTTTAAACTAGCATACATATATTAAATATTAATATATATAAAATACATTGAGAGTTATCATTCTCTAACTTTCTTTTTTGATTGATTTATCTTTGTGATCAAATATTTGATTTATCTTTGCAATCAAATATTTGAATTATTTTTATTATTTATTTATTTATTTGTTCTTTTTGTTTCATCAAATATCTTTGAATTGACTTTTTTTGTTTCATCAAATGTACTATAGTTGCACATGACTTCCACCTACCTATCATTTTAAATGCAACTTCAAAAAATTTACAGTGATTGTTAGATGTTGTTGTAGACGCCTCTCGACGTAAAAATTAAAAAATAAATAGTCTTTGTAATATTTTTATTAGATTAAAAAGATAGAGAAATAATTTTGAATTGAGAGAATTTGTTTCTTTATCATTGAAAAGAGAAAGGGGAGTACCATACAAAAACCATTAGTGGATGTAAAATTATCTATTTGTGTATTGCATATTGAGTATAGACATAATACACATATAATACTTATTATAGTTTGAGTAATTATATATCAACTTATATTTGGATTGAAAAAAGTGTAGATTTACACTTTTCAAATTTATTTTCCAAGACTCACTTTGATTTGTTAAATTTTATACACTAATCATACAAATGAAACATTTTTAGCTAAGGGTGGGAACACAACTTGAGTCTTGTCTATTACTATCTACAATCATTCCTAGTGGCTAAATGTGACCTTTAATTTACACCTTTTTACCTTGGGTTAGATCTATGGTTGCAAAAGTGATCTTGATCACTTCTACACTTGCATAAAAAATCCCTTAAATTTTAAAATTTAAACATTAATTGAGGATTGAATTTCTTTATTAGTGACTATTGTATGTTGAATTAATGTGCACGAAAATCTACTTGACCCTTGTGTTTTATTTAAAGGGATAAATATTTATTTGAGGCATCTCATCTTATCCTATCCAATGTAACCATTCTAGAGCTAGCATTCACTACTTGTATGCATTATTATGGTCCTTTATAAGAGAATATATATTGTACATCATGTTTGGGAGTGCAATCCTCAATATTTTATTAGGCCATAAAATATATATCTTTACATAGTTTGACAAAAAGAAAAATAATTATCTATACAAACTATAAACCATCAAATGCTAAAGATAATTTTGTTTGAGAAAAATTAAGAATATTAAGGCAAGGCGAAATAAATAGTTTGAAGTCAACATACATTAGATCTCTGAAACCATCATACTTGTAAGATTGATGTTGTATGTTTTAATAGTGACCAAAAATGCTAAGCAAAAATTTTACTAATTCCAAAACATTTTTTCAATCACCATTGGCATCCTTGTATAGTTAGTAAATCATATCTTGACATCTATAATAATATTTCTAGCTAGGTATCAACATTTTCTCACTTAGTTTGCTGAATCATTTGATTTATTATGTTTCACAACTTTTTAATCTATGGTACAAAGTTTGAGTACTTATGTAAAATATTATGCTTTAAGTTATTTAAAATGTTTTCATGAAGAAAAATTTATATAAAATATGAGAGATGCATATGTATATGTATTTATGAGTCAAATAATTTCACACCCAAAATTATGTTGAAATTATTTACAATATTTACTATGAACACAAAAGTAAGAATCTATAAGATTTAATAAAGATAAATTATGTTATATTATTCTAGTTTTCATCACTTTAATTAAATCCATTTTTACCTCAACCAACTAAATAGAAATTATTTTATTTTATTTTATTCTTTTCCATAGCATCACTAATCTCTTCTTTAAAACCTATCAATAGTATGTTTTCTTATAGAACAAATGCATTTTCTTAGGTTAATGCACATCATAAATATGAGTACAAATATATATATTAGACTAAATTAAATAATTCGAGTCCACTTGGAGAAAAATTCATTAGATTAAAAAAATTCCCATTCAATAAAAATTAGATACAAGTTCCTTTTAAAGTGGATATTGTTTTAGTTAAAAAAATTCAAACAAATATTAGTTAACAATTTATATTCATTATGAGAAGCTATAAAAACCAAATGGATATTAATTTGTGAATCAATATGCATTCTAAAATTCTATTTAATTTTATGGTTGGCTATTTCTATGAGCATTTTTCTAATATTTTTTATTGGCATAGTAGTAAGAGCCATATTAAGATATATTTAAAAAAAAAAATTCATGGATTTTTTTAGGTTTTAGGGTTTTCTAGTTTCTTAGAGTTGAAAAATACATTGTAGGGATTAGGATCATTTAGGATTTTAGAGAACATGGTTTAAGATTTAGTGGGCAATTTAGAGTTATAGAATAAAGTTAAAAAATATGTTATATTTTTATAAAGAGATGATCAATATAATTATAATTTTTCAACATGTACCATCTAAATGTAATACTTTTATTTTAAATTATTAAATTATAATATCATGAAATTTATAATTCTTAATGTAGTTTATATTTATAATATTTTAATTTTTTTATAAATTTGTTGAACAATTTTTTGTATAAATTTAAGAGAATAATTTTAATTTTAGATTTTTTTTTTTTAAAAAGTCAATGGTATGTCACAGAAAAAAAAGAATAAAAATTTCACTATTTTTTTCCATACACAGCTAATTTAAAAATATAGTGCACAAATTTTTTTTTAAATATTTATGTTTTAATATTTTTTAAAGTCAAACTTAATCAAAATATCATATTTTTTACGAGACATCAACTTTTGTCTTCTTTTTTTTTTTTATCATTTAAAATGCATATACTCTCTTAGAGAATATTCTTTCCTCTAGTGCATCATAAATGTTTCAAAAAAAAAATATTTAATAAAAAAATAAATTTTTAATTAGTTGTATGTTTGATTATAATAATCTTCTTGCAATAATTTTTTACAAAATAATAATAAAAAGAATTAAAAAAATGTCTAGACTCTAAGCTCTAGAAAGTTTCTTTTTCATGAAAATACTTGTGCTTGAAATCTAGAGTTGAATTTGAGTTTTTATTGAATTTACCCCAAAAGAGGGGTTAAGATGGAACATAGGCTACCATAAGTAAACTATGTAGAATAATTGATCATAGTGATAGATTTTTGTCAAACATTTTGAATCCTATTAATAAAAGAGATCAACATGTCATAAAACCTAGTTCAACTATTTCCCTTAATTAAAATGAATAAATAATTAATATTTAATTAAGAAATTCCATGTCTAGTAATATTCTAGTGTTGATCCCATTTATACCACACTTATCATTGATAATTGGTTGGATGTCTTTAAAAATCATGAATGAATTAGGTCTAAAAGTATTCAAATATTATGGAATTTATTTTTCCATGGACTGAATGGAAGTCAATGTGGTAGGCATGGTGAATAATATAGAGGAACTTAAGCTAGCTCAATACCCTAAAAAACTATTCTTAATGGATATAATTATGGTAGATTATGTAGCTAAGTGGGGTATGTTTTTGTCAAGGAACTAGGATGATTATATGGGCGGAGTTATAGAAATGAACTTTTTTTTTTGTATTAAGTATAATAGAAGCAACAAATATAGATCATATAGACAATATGTTCATCTGTGGACTAGTTATAGATTACCCCCCGTTACAAAATATCATTTGTTATTCCCCATTACATGAAATCAAAAAGTGAATTCCATAAGTAATATGTATGAGTTCTAGACTACCCCATTACATAATATCAATAGATATCCCCATTTGTATGAGATCAAAAGAGAGGATCCCGCAAGCAAAACCTGTATCAAAGTATCATTAGTTACATCAAAGCATCATCAAAAAAATATACAATTATACATCATTTCCCTATATAAACATCTATTGTAGATCAAAAAGGATATATATACAGAACATGCTTGCTGCCCTCTAATTGTTTTACTCTGTCCCATTACTAGATCTCTCATAGCTTTTAGTGTCTCTGTAGCTGTCAGTTCTTCAACAGAGGGTTCTATTGTCTGCCCCTCCTTATTTCGAGTCTTATCAATTTGAGTTCCCTATCCATCTACTAGGTCCTTCTGAAATGCACGAAGAGCCTCCAAGAAGACATACACACCTGGATGCCCCTCAGGACACATATTCCCATATCTTGCTTCCATGATATCAATTGTGATCTCTCTATTCTCTAGATACTTCCAAAATTTGTCCTTTGAGAGCCCCACTGTAATGTAGACCCGCATGGCAACATTGTATAGCATGAGTCCTCTATAAGACTTAGTAAGCACTGCCTTCCTTCCTTGAAACCTATCTTCATTCCTTTCTTTCTAGATGGCCCACAAAATGTTAGATGAAAGGAAAAGCCAAAATAAGGAAGCAATTTTCCCCATTTTTACATTATGATTGAATAAAATATTTTTAGGAAGGGGTTGTTCATTATTCCCCTAGATATTTTTCTCATTACAAAACAACTTCCATATTTCTTTAACAAAAATATAGTCAAAGAAAATATGATTATTTGTCTTAGGAATTCTATAGAGGCTGCATATATCAATATCATCAATTTTGCTTTTGAATGATGGTTTTTGAGTTATTAGAAGCCACTTGAAACAAGATTTTTTAACCTCTAATTGTTTACACCAATTAGTTTGAATGAACTTTTGCTATTGATTGTTGTTTCAATTAAGTTTCCAAATTTGACTCAAATATTCTATTAGATCAGTGTGTTCTATTAGCATGAAGTACATTTCTTTAGCTTTGGTTTTCATTATATTATTTCCATTTTTCTATTGAAAGTGTTTAAATTGGGCAGTATCATTTTTGGTTTCCATTGGAAATTTTATCTGATTGCAGGCTTCCCTAAGGATTGTGTAAGTCTTCCAATTGGTGAGAAGTATATTGAATTCATAGCTCAGGTCATTCCAATCTTTTAGCTTACAATCCCTTAGAATATCTTTGAAACATTGGATTCCTTTGTGAGCCCAGCCTCTTGCTGAGCAACCTTGGATTAATGCAAGTGGTTTCCCTTTATGTTTTAAGTTCCACCATATAGACCTATTAACCTAGATGATCCAATTATCCCCTTTGATTAAGTGGTAGTTTGTTAGGAACTTTTTCATTAATTCCTAGGCTTTCCATATGGTTCTAAATACATTGGATCCTACAGGTAACATAGTCCATTCACTGCTAAGAATATCACTAAGTGGTAGATATTTCTATGCTTTTTCCTACTTGGGAAAAACATTGAGCACATTTTGTCTTATCAACACCTTCTAATGCTCCCCTCCTTCTAGTGACCCAATCACCCATTTTGCAGCCAAAACAATACCCTGCAACCTTAAATATTTTAGCCCCAGACCTCCCTTCAGTTTTTCAATTGTGCACCATTCCCATTTCACCAAGTGCCTCTTCCTCTTCCCTTTCCCATTTGACCACAAGAAGGCCCTTATCCTTTTATGGATGTCATTGATTTGATATGAATTGGAAAACCAAATAGAAGCAAAGTATATGTTGTAGGATGAGAGTATCTTTTGACAGACTTGAATCCTACCAACCAAGGATAGGAATTATCTATTCCACTTAGCAATTTTCTTTCAAATTTTATCCCTAATCCACAATAAAGGGAATGCCTAGATATCTTACCAATTTATGAGGACTGCCCCATTGAAGTCCAAAGTTGTTAACCCAATCTAGAGTTTCTTTCTTCCATCCCAAAAGGAAATATTTCAAGGGGGCAATTTTAGCCCTAGAGGCTAAGCAAAAGATATCCAATTTCTCCATTAAATTTGTAAGGTTATCCTTCTCTAGGGTTAACAAGATTTATGTGTCATCAGAAAATTGTAGGTTTAGGAGCTCATTATCATCTGGTAGTATAATTCCCCTTACCTTTGGGACTAATGAGTTCTCCCTCAAAACATAATGCAGTGCATCTGAGGCTATTACAAATAGTGTCGATGCAAGTGGGCAACCTTGCCTTATGGATCTCTCAAGGGAAATTTCTTGAGTAAGAACCCCATTTACTTCTACCTAGGAATTTGCAACTTGAAAGAGGGTTTTGACCATATGACAAAAGGAATTAGGAAACCCAAAGGCCTTCAAAACTAGGATGACAAATTCCCACTCAATTCTATCATATTCCTTCTCAAAGTCCAGTAAAAGAATTGATGCTTCTTGTCTTGTTTAGTTTTCCCAATTCATTGCATCCCAACTGGTAATTAGGTTTTCCAGTATATATCTTCCTTTAATGAAACTTTTCTATGTGGAATTTATGATACAGGGAAGGATAAGTGCCACCCTATCTGCTACTATCTTAGCCAATATCTTATATGAAACATTGAGTAAAGCAACGGGTCTCCATTTTTTAACTAGAGTTTTATCTCCATCCTTTGGAATTAATTTGATTATCCCTTTATTAATATTACTGCCAAATGTGCCTCTTTCAAAGGCTTCCTTGTAGACAAGGAATAGGTCTTCACTCACCCAATTTATAAATGTTTTGTAGAATTCTATAGGGAGGCCATCTACCCTTGGAGACTTGTCATCCTTGAGCGAGAGTATGGATTTTCTAATTTCCTCTTGTGATATTTCTTTCCCCAATTCCCCAACCATTTCTTTGTTGACCTTCCTTGGGAATTTTTTTTTTATATGGTCCCTTTCCTCATCTTTAACCTATTTCGGGCTCTTTTAGAGGATAAGAGATTGTTATAGAGCTAAAAGAATTGCTCTCTTATCTCCTCTTGATTGACTAGGGTGGTGCCATTTATAGTAATCTGATCTATTTGGCCCCTAACTTGCTTCTCCTTAATATATCTAAAGAATTTTTTTATTGCTTTATCACCATTCTCTAGTTAGTTCATTTTAGACCTTGATTTTAGACCCTAGATCTTGTGGTTATGAATCCTTCTTAGGCTACTTTTGGCCATAGCCAACCTGTTTATGAGTGTTTCATTCATAGGGTTTGCTTGTAGATCAGTTTCTACTTGGAAAATCTTATCATGGACAAGAGTCTCCCTCCTTCAGCTATCTTTGGCTATCTTTTTCCCAATTGTTTGAAACAAAACTTTCCACCCCTCTATATTCAAAGTCCATTAATCAATGGGGGATAGTCTACAATGCTTCCACTTGTTGATAATCCTGAGGGATAGTATGGAATTTCTATAGTCATTTTCCTTAAGGAGGATGGTATTAAGGGAGGAACCATTACTTTTGCAAGAAAATTTTGGCACACCCTCTTTAAGGAAAAACTTGGCCCTTATTGGGTGATGATTAGATAAGGAGTATGGAGTCACTTCAACTTTACATCCTTCTTTTACGGAGGTGGCTGAGAAGAATGCATTACTTATGTAGAACCTATCAAGCCTATAGTAGATTCTCCTACCACCTTTTTGAGAATTACACCATGTAAACCAATTTTTTTTGTTCTCTTTCTTTTTTCCTTCAATAGGGTCTTCTTTTTTTTAATAAAGAGGGTAAAAATATATTTGCATCAGAACAACATTACAAAGTCCAAAAAAAGAAGCCACAAAGGGGGCCCAACAATACAAGAATTAATTCACACCCAAGAAACACCTCATATCCTCCGCAACCCACTCTTAAAGAACAAGTGCCATTTCCTCAAGAAGGTTGCCCTAGTCATCCACATACCAAGAATCAGTCCTCTCTGATGCCTATCTAGCTAGCCCATCAGCCGCCCTATTCCACTCCCGTGGAATATGACAGAAAACAATGGATTCCAAAGAAGAACACATAGAAATAATATGCTTGACAACCACAAGTTGTCAATTCACATCCTCCAAATTTTGCTTATTCAACATATCAATCACCACCTAAGAATCAAATTCACAAACAATCTGCCACCATCCAGGGCCAACCGCACACTCCAACGCTAGGAGAATAGCACTCATCTCCATAAGGTTATTAGTTTACAAGCCATGATACATAGAGAAGAAAAAAACCACCACTCCAAGGCTATCCCTACCAATACCACCAACCCCAGCATGCCTAGGATTACCTCTGGATGACCCATCTGTATTATTTTTAGCTCCCCCAGAGTCAGTGGACACCAAAAGTCCTCACAAGGAACCCTCTCTCACCCATGCCTACAATGCACTTTGCTCCAAATACTCCTATCCCTTGTGACAAGACCCAGTGCATTAACAACACCCAATTCCCCAGGATCAATCGGCACAGACAAGTCACACTTTGTAGTTAAAGTCTCCTGCAGAGCCCCAAGAATTTGCCTCCAAAGTTGCCCCATGAACAATTTTTTATCCAGGAAAATCCTTCTATTACGCTCCAACCAGATTTTCCAAACAATCAAACTAGGACCAATGCTCCAAGCAATTTTAAGAAAAGAGGTACTAGTAGGAGAAGATCCCTGTCTCGACCAAAAATCCTCCAAAGAAGAAATATGGCAACATGGTAATCTCTAGAGATTCCACCAGTCATGCCAGATAGTCTTAACAAAAGAACACTAAAAAAAGAGATGTGATAAGCATTCTTCATGCTGACCACATAGAATACACATGGAGGGGCCCTGGAACCCCCATTTCCAAAGATTGTCCCAAGTAAGACACTTACCTTGGACCACGAGCCAAGACAAAAAATTACACTTAGGCCAAGCAAATTTATTCCAAACATGCTTCCACCAAGTAACCTAGGAGCTCCCAAAAACCTGTTTATCCAGAACCTAATAACCAGAGGCCACTAAAAATTTCCCTTTCAAATCTGGACCCCAAGCAAGCACATCACACCCCTGGAGAGAGTTGCAGGCATGACCCAATAAAATATTAGCAAGCTCTTGACGATCCTCCACTGCACCACCATGAGGCCATTCCAAGGGGTCCTTCCATCTGGACATAAAAATCTGACCTAAATATTTTTGCGATTTGAATTTAGCCACATGACACCAACCCGCCTCCTTGAAAACCTAACACAAATCATGGAGGTGGGGATGAGAGGACAGAATGGGTGGATGTCCATCCCAAGAATCATGCCAGAAGAGACCATCTCGACCCACATTGCAAATCCAAAAAAGACCTTGCTTAACAAGCTTGGCACCCCATTTAAGGGTACTCCAAATCATAGAACCTTTCCCATCCATACTGAATTTAACAACCTCCCTACTTTCCACTGCTCCCAAATATTTGAAGGTCAGAATTTTAGCCCACCACATGTGTTGTTGTGAGCACCAGCGCCAATACAACTTAGCAACCAAGGCCTGCCCATTCAAATCCATCCATTGTAGACCAAGACCCCCCTCTTGCTTTGGCCTACAAACAACATCCCACATCACCAAACTCCATTTTCTATGAAGAAGATTGCCAGCCCACAAAAATTGACAAGACAATTTCTCGAAGTCCTTAGCAAAGCTTGAAGGAGAAGAAAGAACAAAGAATCTATAAAGAGGGAGAGCCTGGACCACCAACTTAAGAAGATTCACTCTACCTGCTGAAGAAAGCCACCTACAAGTCCAATGACTGACCAATCTTCGAAACTTGTCAAGAGTCTCTTGCCAAAACCTTTTGGGGAGAGATCGAATGGCAAGAGGGATTCCAAGGTAGGAGAAAGGAAGTGAACCAATCTAGAAATGAAGAATACCAGCAATTCTCCTTTGAATAACCTTAGGAGTATGGAAGAAATAAATGAAGGACTTCCCCTCATTAATGCACTGCCTAGAACCTGCCAAGTAACTATCCAACACACTACGCTAGTTGAGAGCCTCCTCAACCTTTGCCCTACCCATCAAGGCAGTATCATCAATGAACTAAAGATTAGACTGAGGGGGAATGTTATTTTCGTAAATCCAACCCTGAAGCAAGCCACTAGCAACTTGAGCACGAATGAGCCTTCCCAGGCAATCTACAAGAAGGATGAATAAGTAGGGAGACAAGGGATCTCCTTGTCTCAGGCCTCTAGAAGCACCAAAAAAACAAGTGGGCTCACCATTAATAAGCACTGAAAAGGAAGAAGAAGTGACACAACTCCTTAGACAATCAATCAAACCCTCAACAAAGCCAAAAGCTCCAAGAATTTTAAAGAGAAAGCTACACTTAACACGATCATATGCTTTAGCCATGTCCATCTTGATAAACATAGATTTTTCTTTTGAGAATTCCATAGAATGGATGGTCTTAGCTGCAATAACAACCCCATCCATGATCTGCCTACTAGAAACAAAACCCCCTACTCCTCAGAGATTAACCCACCAAGCCAAGGTTTCAACCTTTCCGCAATCAACTTGGTAATAATTTTATACACAACATTACATAGCGTAATAGGCCTAAAAAGATCCAAAGAATTAGCCCCCTCGCTCTTTGGAATAAGAGATAAAAAATTATTATTTAGAGACTTCAACATTTTTTATGCATAAAGGATTCCTGAACAACCTTTAAGAGGTCCAATTTAACCACTTCCCAGAACTCCTGAAAAAATTTGATAAGAAATCCATCAGGCCCAGGTGCTTTACCTTTCTTCATCTGGAACACAACATTCTCAAGCTCCGACAAGGTAATAGGAGAGAGCAATGATTCATTCATTTCATTAGTCACTAGTTGTGTGATACAATCTAAAATCCTTGCTTCATCCTCCTTTGCAGGAGGCGAATCCTCTACGAATAAGGTAGAAAAATACCAAATGCATTCAACAGAAATAGAAGTGGAAGAGGAAAAAATTTCCCCATCAGACAACAAGAGAGAAGAAATAGCATTATCTTGCCTCCGATCCTTAACCGAGTTATGGAAAAAAGAGGTGTTCCTATCACCAGCCTGAAGCCAATCAATACGAGACTTTTATTTCCAAAAAAGTTCTCCTCTTAGCTCCCATTCCTCAACCTCTTTAGTCGCAACAACCTCTAACAAACTCAATTCTTTCGAGAGGCCTTGATCATGAATTTGTCTGGTAATTAGATCAAGATAATCCCGAGCTTTTTGTTTTTCTTGAAACAAATTACCAAAATGCTGCCTATTCCATCTCTTCAACTTGTATTTAACATACTGGAGCCTCTTTGAAAAAGAGTACATAGCAGTGCCATAAGCTGGCTTCCAAAGATCCCACTAGCCAGGGAGAAAATCATGAAGAGATTCATCCCTGAGCCACATGAGTTGGAACTTAAAGGTTTGTCTAGCACACCGCTAAGGCATTTTAGCCACCAACTTAATTGGCCAATGGTCAAAACCTTGAACATCCAGTATTTTAGAACTAGTCGTCCACCTATCCCCCAACCAAAAAGTAGACACCAAGAATCTATCAAGTCTCTCCAAAATAGAAGCATCTCTAGTTCTCCTATTATTCCATGTAAATAGACCATTATCCAGCTTGATATCCACAAGATTCAGAGTAGAGATATTGTCCTGGAGCAGCAACGTAGAAACCTCCAGCCTAGCAGTACCACCTTGCTTCTCTGCAAGCTCCATGAGAGCATTAAAATCACCTCCAATAATCTAAGGATGGTAAGGAAATAGGCTATGAACTAAACGAATGTTGGACCACAAGCGGTGCTTTCCCTACAAATCCACTGGCACATACACATTGGAGAGGAGAACAATTTCCCCATATACAAAACAAGAATCCACCATGGAAAGGGAGGGTTTAAAAGACACCCACCATTGGGGACAGATCTTCGGCGGGTTCCAAAAGTAGGCCACCCCACCAGAAGACCCCTGAGCACCAATGCATTGGAAATCACCATTCCTCCATAACTTAGGAGCTAAATCCATCATACCTTCCATAGAGAGCTTAGTCACCTGAAGAAAAAGAACATTAGGCAAATGAAGCCTAATCAAATCTTGAACAACTTTTTGTCTAGGGCCACTATTCAAGCCTTGTACATTCCAAGAAAGAACTATCATTTCAAGGGAGAAAAAAAATGTGAATCTAGAGTCTTGACTGACCTTGACTCCACCAAAGTCTCCCCAATCATCTTGATCTTTTCCACATCCTTCTTCCTTCCCAGCTTAGAAGTTTTCTCTGGCCCCCCCTTTTTAAGATCTTTTTGCAAAATACCCAACTAAGAGGATGACTTAAAATTATTCTTCCCCACCTCTAAACCTACTTTCTGCAAGAGGTGAGCCTTATTTGCACTATCTTTCACTGCCTCGGCACTACCACCCAACTCATCCTGAACCCCATTTTTCAATCTGTCACTAGGTCTGAAGTCCCATCAACATGCAGAACCACAATCACCTCTGAATTGAGCTTTTCCTATCCAGGATCATTCCCAACCTCCTCTATGCATGGCACTCTTGTACCCCCCTCTTGTTGGGGAGTAAGCATTTCCTCCACTAAAGGGCCATGCTGATCCATATTCAAATTCCCATGATCTATATCCAAAAATCACGGGTTCACCTCCTGTTGGCTAAGGTCTTCCAACACCTTGAATCTATTAAAGGTATCCTCCTCTTGGTTGTCCTTCAAAGTCCTTTTATGACCTTTATTTTTGTTTCAGCCTCTAACAGGGTGAAACCATCTTCCCTACCACCAAAACCTTGAATGGGATCCTTGCCCTTATCCACTCTGGGTGGATTATTTGAAGACTGAGGAGATTGATCCTCCAAAGGCTTGGCCTTTGGACATCTGTGCTAGAGGTGATTGCACTCATGATAGAAACGACAATGGAAAGGTAGTGTTTCATAATAAAGTTGTTGCACCCATGATTAATCTCCTGCACTCACTTCCAAAGAGTTTGGTAATGGCTTACTTAAGTCAATTTCTACATAGAATCGAGCAAAAGTCATTACATGTTTGAATTGCATATGTTGTGACGAACCCACACGTTTTCCTAGCTTTGAAGCTAATAAGTGCAACACATCCTCATGCCAACATTCCACAGGGAGCCTTGGGAGACGAACCCAAACTGGAACCCAATTCGGAAGTTCCTCCGCTGGGTTGAAGCCAGCATGCCATGGCTTAATGAACAAGCCCAGTTGGTTGTAAAAATATGGGCCCCCTTCAAAAACCCTATTCAGATAAGCCATGCAGTCAAAAGTAACCATGAAAAAATTATTTTCCAAGAGGCAGATCTCCATCTCCCCCTTAGGCATCCATGTCCTTTGAGCCCACGAATCCAAGAATTGCAACGAAATTTTAAAACCCAAGATTTTACAATAAAGAGAATGCCTTGAATAATAATCGATATCCTCTGCCAGCATCTCCATCAGAATGACTACATTCGGCCTCTCTTTACACCCTTCAAGCTACCCATTAATCTTTGGAATTCTAGGCCCTCCTACCGATCTTGTCACAACTTTTTCAGGTTCCACCGAAAAAAGATTATTATCAAAAACCTTCAAGCCCTATAGAGATGGTTTTGAACCAAACACTGAGCGGAAGTCCATTTTGGGGAAAACCCCAAAAGATTTCCCTTGCAACATAGAGGAACAAAACCCTAATCTATCATGCAAACCCACGAAAGCCCCAAAGGAATAGCCACACACCTTCTTAGAGGAGGGTACACAAAAACTACCAGCGGAATCACCAAACACCTCCAACCCCAACACACAACCCACACACCTCACCCCACACCAAACCCCACCTTTTGCCACACCACACCCCACCAGAGCACTCTAAACCCACACACGCCATAGCAACCTTCCCAAACACCAAGCCGCAACCACCAAACACCATAGGAAAATGAAGGTCAACCACGAGCAGAGGAAGAAACCCGACTGCAGAGCACCCTCCAAACTCCATCCACCAATCATAGAAAAAAATAGACCCCCCTACACACAAACAAATTCCCACCCCACCCAACGCATAACTAGGAAGCAAATTGGAATGAGCTAGGGCGCAGATGCCCTAGGTTGGCACGTAGAGAGCAACATAGAGAACGACGCCATCATTCCCCCTTCAATAGGGTCTTCAAGTTTCAGTTTGGATTCAATTATTTTACATTAAAAATTCTCATTTCCTTTCCAATTTAGGCTTGTTCCACCCCATTTACCTTCCTCTCTCTCTAAAAAATCAATATCCCCTCCAATGAGCTAGGGGATATCTTGCAAGTTGTATAGCTAGTTGCAAAGGAGGATCATGTCCTTATAATCATTAGGGGTATAAATCGAGCAAATCCCAAAGTAGATTTCCTTTTATTTAACAATTTCCCAGACAAATCAGTTGCAAGGGGAGGTCCCAAAGCTATCCACAAATTGTGCCCAATTATTTTCCATCAGAATTATAGCCCCCCCTTTTCCATTTTCATGCTTGGTGGCAAACTGAGTTGCATCCTTCCATATCACCCTTATGCTGGTTTCTAAGGTGAAGCCAATGAATTTAACCTCTTATAGTAGGACAAAGTCCTTTTCCTTCTTTTGTGATAATAATCTTCTATCAACATGTTTCCTATCAGAGGTTTCAAGTCCCCTTACATTCCAATAAATTCAATTGACATCCATTATGTTTGTTCATTGGGTGGGGGAACCTTATCACATTTTAAGTTATCAAAACATTTGGGGAGCCTATTTTTTGCTTCCATTATTTTTGCATTAGGAGGCAATACAATCCCATTAATATTCTTTCTTTTATCCTTTGTGAGTTGGTTGGGATCTTTATCCAGAGGGGGTTTTCCAACCTCTAGTCCTTTCTTTTTTCTATACCTCTAGGCCTTTTTTATTATGACCTCCATTGGAGTATCTTCTCCATCAATGGTCTCCTTAGTAGAGAACAACCCTAGGTTATTTGCAGACTCCATGCCTGATTGTGATGCAAATCCATCAGAACTCACCACTCCATGAAGGGGTTTAAGAGGATTCACTGCTAGATTAGGGGCCACAATTTCATCAACTTTTTCATTCCCATTTATAAAATATACTATTTTGAGGGTAACAAAGTTTTCCAATCTTTCCTCCAAACCATCAAGGTGTATGTCTTCAAGATCAACATCAGTTCCTTCAGTAAGTATTCCCTCCTAATCTGCATCATGATCTTGAGGGAAGTTCCCACTGTCCAAGGATTTAATTTCACTTCTAGATGTACTAGCCTCTCCCAATTTATTTCCAAAGGGAAAAACTTAGGTTGAGGTTCCACTGTATTACTCTCCTTAAAGTATTTATAATTAAAGGAGTACATCTCTTTGGGAGGTTTTAGGTTGCTTTCTTTAGGTTCCTTAATTTTCCTTATTTTTTGCAGGGCCAATTATTGGGAATTTAATTTATCATTATTTACTAGTTTATCAAATCTTATTTGGTGGCCATGTTCAGAGTCCTCCTTTCCTTTCATAAGTTCATCATTCTCTACATTCCCATTCATTACCTTGTTATCAATTTCATGCATTAGAGATGCCAAACTATCCTCGACCCGTGATGCACCTTTATTGATTTTGCTTGCTTCCACATTCACCTGTTGTGGTGAATTATTTATTTTCTTATTATTGGTCTTCAGGTTTGAGGGGGAATACCTATCACCTAATTGCTCCAGAGTAGGATTATGTTCCACAATTCCCTCCATCTTTTTTTCATGTCCATCTACCTGCCCATCCATTGTCGAGGGTTTTTTTTAATTTTTTTTCCTCCACCAAAGGTAGATTTATTGTTGGTTTTATTCCCTAATAATGGGTAGTTTCTTCTAATGTGGCCTTTACACCTACACAAGTAGCAAGCATTCATCCCTCCCAAGATTTCTAATTCACAAAGGATGATGCGAGTTTTCAATTTAATTTCCAAGAACTCCAGAAGATCTACTCCTAGAGATAAGAATACCAAGGCCCATGCATCAGAGTACGGGAGAGAGGTTTTACTATCATCAAATTTTAACACATTTCCATATGGTTCCAACAAGAGTGGAATGAACTTGCAAAGATAGGGTGAACATGCTTGATAACCAGCCATCTAGGGATGGAGAGGGCCAGGACTTCCTCTTCAAGTTCCTTAGGAATCCATGCCAAGGCACATAAAACAACCATCCCAACATTCAAAAATTGTTTTTTTATTACCTCAGGTCCTGAGAATTATGATTATTAATGAAAATGACATACAATCCATTTTGCACCATATGACAGTAATAGAATTGAAACCCTAATTTCTTTTCCTAAATATTATGAAACCATTCCTCCATAAATTTCCTTGTCGAAACACTATTGGGATCCATGACAACAAAGAATAGAGTAGCTTTCAATAGCCTACCATCCTCTTCAGAAATTTCCTCATCTAAGGGTTCATTAGGAATTAACAAAGATTTCAATGGAGGAGATGAGGGATGCTTACCTTGTTCCTCTACTCCATCTTCCTATACTTCACTAACTCCCTCAAGCACAAACTTGGCGCCCTGCAAAATCCAACTTTGTTCTCCTGTGACAATGTCTCAAAATGACTTTGGAGGTGTGTTATTTACATTTGATTTTGTAGATTCATTAATGGAACCATTCCAGGGATTTGTATCCCCATCCATTATTTCATATTAACACCAAAAAGCCACACATGTGGCCTCTCTCAGTCAGATCGACCGACAAGATGCTCCTGTCACACCCACAACAAATGGAATTTAAGAGAGAATACCACTAGGCACAAGGTGAGTTCACCATACGCCAGGAGAAATGATGAAAAAATGTGGAGGAGGGCCAAGCCTCTTCCATGGCCCATGATTGAAGCCAACCACCAAAATAATCACACGTGCACTTGTCCTTGTTGCAGAGTGAAAACCTCCCTCCTCTTGAGTCCTTGTTCTTCCAGTGAGTCCTAGAAATGAACCTTTTATATTCCATGATTACATTAGATAATGAGGTTTTCAAATTGCATAGATAAAAGATAATGCAAATTATTGTTGAAAAATAGATTCAAATTACTTCATAGTGTGCAATACATAGCCAAAAAACTAGGTTGCTTTATTGATTATTATTATGAAGAAATTAGTGAGGTTTCATAGCCACCCAATGTATCTAGATAAAATAAAGATATTATTAATTTTTGGAACAATTATTTGATGGTGCATGCTCAAGGTAAGGATTTGAAACTTTATGTATTCTTGGTTCATCTAATGGTAAAAAAATTAGGTATTTTTTCAAGTTGACATTTGAATACATAAATAATAGTATAGAGTATGAGGAATTGATACTTCTCTCAAGAATATTGCATACAAACGTGGTGTAAAATACATCAATGTCCTAAGAGACTCAAAGCTCATCATGTTGAAAATAAGAAAAATTTATGTGGCAAAGGATTATACCTTGAAAAGGTACAAGTGTTGGAGATTGTTGCACTATGTTTTCATTAGTATTATCATTGATGTCAACCTCTAGTGTGGTTATATTGAGAAGGAGTTGTGGTTTTGAGTAGATGTAGCTAGTTCACTTTGTTTCCAAGTGCTTTTGATAAAATTTGAATAGAGAGTGTACAAGGTGACAAAGTTTTTTTTTGCATTGTGCTCCACATTTATTCATCATTGGAGATATGCTTGTGCATTTGGGATGAGATGATTAGAGGTATTGAGAGGTGTTGTATCCAGAGTTTTAGGTTTTGGATCACGCGATAGTGGAAGATGTGTGTGATAGTGTATTGCCCATGAAGAAGGTTGTCTAAGAGAAATATATTTTTTTTGTATTTCTCTACATTGAGGTCTCTTGTCTTACAAATTTGGAATGTGATTATATTTCTTGCATCTACCTTCCCCTAGAGTTTTTGATGCTTAATTGTTCCACAAGGTTGGTTAGTGAGTTTTATTTTTGTGGTAGTGTGGTTGGTTGCATAGGACGATAGTATGAACTTAATTTCAGGTGGTTGAAAAAGTGTTGCTAAATATTATGATGATGTTAAAATATTCCAATATTTTGTGTGATGTTGCTACATTTTTTGTAAGATGTTTACAAACTAGGTGAAGAGTGAATTGATTATTTGATAGTTTTACTATAGGTTTGGCCAACTTGGCATGCTAGCATTTATTATGGAGATAGTTTGTTGTTTGTGGAAGTATGGTGTAGTGTGTCAATGTAGATTTGGGTCTTGGTTAACCCTTGGTTTGGTTCACCTTCACTTCTTTCCACCGTTGAAGTGTTTTGTGCTAACCTATTTGGTGGTTGCACATTTGAGGTGCATGCATTTCATTGAGGCCAACCTAGAGAATTTGTTTGAGGTCATGAAAGATATATAATCAAGGTTAATTGTTGGAGATGTGGGTGATGTGAAGGATGATGCAAATTTAATCATGTGTTGTTATCTAAGTGTGATCTTAAATTATTAAGGCTACCAAAAGCAATGAACAAAAGGTGTTTGCATTTTTAGTGTACTTAAATTTGTTGGAGGCAGTGAGCTGAAGGTTGCGAATGGTGGAGATTTGTTGTGGTGGATCTTCCTATTACTTTGATGTAGTGAACCCTTAGTAGTGGGCCATTTTTTTCTTTTGGGAAATGAGTCCTTCCTATTGGAAAACAAAGGATAGACAACTAAGATGGGGGGTGAATCAATTGTCACAGAATATTTCAACTTTTCAAACTTAACTTGATCTCAAATTTGATTAATGAACAATGAACCACAAACAATCAACACATCAGAAACATAGAGAACACCAAGATTTTTTTACGTGGAAACCCTATTAGGGGAAAAACCACAATGGATGTTAGTCCACAATATTATACCCTGTTAAAAGTATAAAGAAGAATAATGGGAATGCACATGCATTTAGGCACACTACCTATAGCTCACTGCTCAAATATAAGAGGGCTCACTGCCCAAAGAAGGCACACTATCTTATAGCAATTTGGATTAGATATGTAGGGTGTGAACTAAGAAAATAGCTTCTACAAAAGCCTGATTACAGTTCTAGTTAAGCATAGAAACAATCTTTCACACTTGCTCAAACTTCTTCACACTCTTCTCTCCAATTGAATGATTTGATCACTATTCACACACTTGCTCTTCTCTGCTACTTGTTCAAATTTTTAAAACTTTGCACAAACAACTGCTCATATATATCTACAACCTGGAATTACATCAACAAATTTGTGGGCCAAAATAAAGTATAAAATATAAAACATATACACAATGTCGGCCCAAATTTATAAGTAAATTTTCAATGCAAAATACTGAAGGCCAATATTATGTTATGGCCCAAAACAACATCCTTGAGTGTTCCAAACATTCAAATTTTAATCCCTAAGGATCCACAATATGTTACAACCACCATGTCGGCCAAGAACATCAAATCCCCAAAACACAAGAGAAAAATCACTGACCATGAGCACACCGATCAACGTAGATGTGCAACAAAGATAGAGAATGATCTAGAAGCATCCACAAGCATCACAAATCATTAGAGAAGAATCCACAACAACTAAAATTATTAGAATCACATTAAATTCAATCAAGAACATTAACTAAAGCCACAAAAGAACTGTCAGAACACAACTATTCACAACATGATTAAATCTTCTAGTGGATAAACTAGATACACTCAACAATAAACCCTTTATTCCACAGCGACTGATCTTCAATATAAAAAGCAAGACACCTTCATGACCTTCACTGTTCCACTGTCAACTTGTGACTCTTTCTTTAACAATTCTCTCAATATCCTTGACATATACAACCTTCAATACATCAATGCTAATAGTGTTGACATCAATGACAACCACATATCAGCAACACAACCACAACATCCGACAATCCCCCCCCTTTGGCATTGATGGCAACACATGATGAAAAACCACCATCAACGCAACTCTTAATTAGCACTTAATCCCCCTAGATTCTGACTCATAATCATCTTCTCCAGAAGGCTCTTCTCTCTAGATAATCACCACTTTTTCATATGACTCTTCTCCCCCTTTGATATCAATGGAAAAGATAAGTATTATTTTTCCACATAGAAGATATGAACCACATATCTACACATCTGACTACTCCCCTAAGTAGTAGCCATAGAAACATCAATCTAGATTAGAATATATCTATGAATCACACTGATTGATGCAAGTAAATGCATCTCTAGTTCTTATCAGGAGGGGTAATCACCCCTATCATCCCTCTAAGATACTCAAAAGTATCCTTTGGCAGTGGCTTGGTGAAAAATTTTGCAATCTATTTTTTGGTAGGCACATACTCCAATCTAACTTCTTTCTCACTCACTTTCTCCCTTATGAAGTGAAACTTGATTGATATATGCTTGGTCTTAGAGTGTAGCATCAGATTCTTTGATATGTTTATTGCATTTGAGTTGTCACAGTATATGGAAATAGGCTCATCATATACTACTCTGATATCTTTCAACATCTATTTCATCCACATCACTTGAGTACAATTATTTGTAGTAGCAATATACTCTACCTCAGCAGTAGTGAGGGAAATGGAATTCTTCTTTTTACTCAACCAAGACACTAGCTTCTTCCCTAGGAAGAAGGCACTACCACTAGTGCTTTTCCTGTCATCTACATCTCCTGCCCAATCTGGATCAGTATAGGAACTCAAGGTGAGATCATCATCTTTAGGATACCAAAGCCCAAAATCAATTGTTCCTTTCACATACCTAAAAATTCTCTTTACAACAATCACATGAGATTCTTTCAGATTGAAGCTTGATATCTAGCAACCATACACACAACATTCATGATGTCTGATTTGGTCTAAGTTAAATAGAGTAATCCACCAATCATTGACCTGTATCTTGTTTTATTTTCCTTGGGAGAATCATCATTATGTGTTAACTTGCATCTGGTTACCATGGGTGTACCAATATGATTTGAGTCATCCATGCCAAAATTCTTCAACAACTCTCTCACATATTTGGACTAAGCTATGAAAATCCCATTGTCTAACTAAGTGACTTGCAATCCTAGAAAGAACTTCATCTCTCCAATCATACTCATTTCAAATTCACTTCTCATTTCATTGGAAAACTTCATACAAAGATCATCATCTCCTCCAAAAATAATGTCATCAATAAAGACTTCAATAATCAGCTATTTATCATGATCCAACTTACAATACAAGTTGTTGTTAGTAGTACCTTTATTGAATCCAAGCTTTAGTAAGTATTTATCCATTCTAGCATACCAGGCTTTGGGGGATTGCTTGAGTCCATACAGAGCTTTCTTCAATCAGCAAACCATGTCTTCTTTATCAGTCAATTGAAATCCATCTGGTTGTTCAACATATACCTCTTCTTCTAACTCAGCATTCAGAAAGGCTGACTTCACATCCATTTGATAGACTTTATAGTTCTTATATGCAGCATAAGCAAGAAATAATCTTACAACTTAAATTTTGGCAATAGGGGCAAAGGTTTCTTCAAAATAAATACCTTCCATTTGTGAATACCCTTTACATACCAGTCTTTCTTTATTCTAGACCACTTCACCTTGTTCATTCAACTTATTCCAAAAGACCCATTTAGTACCAATCACATTTTTATCCTTATGTCTAGGAACAAGAATCCATGTATCATTCTTTTCAATTTGCATAAGTTATTCCTTCATAACTTCCATCTAGTGTTCATCATTACAAGCTTCATTGATATTGTTAGGTTCAATCTTGGAAATCAGACAATACTCTTCTGCAATCCTTCTTCTAGTCTGCACACCTTTATTCTTATCTCCTATAATTTGATCTTCATAATGATTTAGCTTTACATGTACCTTAGAATTTTAGGATTCTCTCACACTTCTAGTTCTTTTGTTCTTTCTTCTACACTTCCACTTGCCTCTCCTTTTTGACTTTCTTGATTTACTGAAACAATTTGAACTTGATTCTGTGTTTGAACATTCTTCCCTTTGTTTGTACTATCTTTCTAGTCATCTGATTCATATCCATAGTATATGGATGATCTAGTTGAGTCATCATCAACTCTTTCATTTTCACTTTCAACCATTTTTCTCAATCTTTCATTATAGCACGAATAAGCCTTGCTTTTAGTAGAGTAACCTAGAAAGATTCCTTCATCGATCCTTGCATCAAACTTGCATATGTCCTCATATCTCTTAATATAACACTTGCTTCCAAAGATCTTGAAATATTTAATAGTAGGCTTATGGCCAAACCATAGCTCAAAAGGAGTCTTACCAGAAATACCATTGACATTTACCTAGTTTAGAGTGTACACAATAGTGTTTACAACTTCTCTCCAATAGATGTGAGGTACATTTCCTTCCAACATCATTGTTATAGCAGCATCCAAAATTGTTTTGTTCTTTCTTTCTAGAACTCCATTCTGTTGAGGGATTTGGGGAGTAGATAACCGACTTTTGATTCCATGCTCTTCATAGAAAGAATTCAATTCTCGGGAAGTGAACTCACCACCTCTGTTTGACCTTAGAAATTTTATCTTTAGACCTATCTCATTCTCTATCATAGCTTTGAAACTTTTGAACTTCTCTAATGCTTCACATTTTTCTCTTAAGAAAGCAACCCATATCATGCTAGAGTAATCATCAATAAGCAACATAAAGTACCTTTATCCTTGTAGACTTTTGATTCTAGAGGGACCACATAGATCAGTATGCGTCAATT
Source organism: Sequoia sempervirens (assembly GCA_007258455.2). Taxonomy (NCBI): domain Eukaryota; kingdom Viridiplantae; phylum Streptophyta; class Pinopsida; order Cupressales; family Cupressaceae; genus Sequoia; species Sequoia sempervirens. The sequence continues at coordinate 536,365,585 of VDFB02047230.1, forward strand.
CCAGTTCTCCATTTGAATGATGTTGTTTACCCTGAAAAAGAAATTCTAGTCTATTTTCCCATCTGACATTCCTTGCATATTGTATTAGTAGGCTTCATTAGCTTAGGTAGATCTCTTACTACTTGAGTGGAGCTTATCTTGACAATGTTATCAAAGTTCACATGACATAGCCTCCTATTCCATAACCATCTATCATCTGCTTGAGCAATTAAACAAATTTCATTAGCAGTACTCAGGGGAAAAATATTACCTCTTGTCTTTGTACCTAAAGAAATTACATTTCCAGAAATTCCAAGTATCTTGCATCTTCCATCTTTGAACTGAAGATTGTAACCCTTGTCCACCATTTTTCCAACACTCAACAAGTTATGCTTCAAGCCTTTAACATAAAGGACATCATCAGTGTTATGTTTACCACCAAGACAAATAGATCCTATGCCATGAATCACACCAACATTGTTATCTCCAAATCTTACAACCCCACCGTCATATTTCTCTAGACTTCCAAAAAAAAAATTGTCACCAATCATATGATGTGAGCATCCACTATCAATAACCCACTCACCCTTTTCTTCAATTCGGGCTGCAAGAGCTTTCTCAACTTTAGTAGATTTAGTAGCCACAAAACCATTTTCCTTGATAGCAATGAAAACCCATTCATCTTCACTTCCATTTTCTTCATGAGATTCTTCATTAGTCACACCTTCTTTAGCAAACCAGCATTTCTTTTGAAATCTAGGTTTGTTAGGCTTAGACCTAGGAACTCTTTCAAGACACCTTGAGGAAAAATTACCTATTTTACTACAAGAGAAACATTTAATAGGAAACTTTCCTTTATACTTACCTTATCCTCTACCTTCTTTCTTCACAATCAATGCTTCTAGCTCTTATACCTCTCTTTCTTCATCTTCAAGTTGTTTCATCTCTTCCTCATACTTGAATGTCTTTCCAGAACTTTCTCTTGGATCATATCTTTGATTGTTTCTTCTAGATACAGAGGCCTCAAATGCAAATTCAGTCTTGGGGACAAAATCACCAAAATCACTCAACTCAAAAGCAACAAGTTTACCAATTAGCATATCTTTTGTCACATTTGTTACTATTCATAGCTCTTCAATATCACGAGCCTTTTATTTGTAAGAGGGAGGCAATGATCTAATCACTTTAGCTACAATTTCTTGTTCATCTAGGGTATCACTGACACATCTAATACCCATCACAAGTTCATTTACTCTTTGCATAAAAGAGGAAATATTTTCATCTTCACCCATCTTCAAGGTTTTATACTTTCCTTTCAAACTTTGTAGCTTAGTAACCTTCACAAGTGTGTCTCCTTCATACAAAGTCTCTAGCTTCTTCCAGATCTCATGAGATATCTTCCAATCCATCACATTTGTCATTTATGAATCTGTCGAAGCACTCAACAAAGCTTCAATAGCCCTGATGTTAATCTCAGCCTCTTTAATCTCATCAGGAGTGAAAGGACCATTCTAAGGAATATTATATTTGTTCTTCATAATCTTCTAGAAGGGTTCACCAATACACCTCAAATGACACTCCATTCTGGCTTTCCATAGAGAGTAGTTTGTTCCATCAAATCTAGGACTGTCCTTCTTGTATGATGCCAACTCAGATCACCTCAAGCTTTTAAACTTCTTTAGAGGAACCTTCTCTGATACCAATTGTTGGAAAAAAAAGGACAGACAACTAAAAGGGGGGGCGTTGAATTAGTTGTCACAAAATATTTTAACTTTTCAAACTTAATTTAACTTGATCTCAGATCTGATTAATGAAAAATAAAGCACAAACAATCAACACATCAAAAACATAGAGAAGACCAAGATTTTTTACGTGGAAACCCTATTAGGGGAAAAACCACGGTGGATGTTAGTCCACAATATTATACCCTATTAAAAGTATAAAGAAGAATAATGAGAATGCACATGCATTTAGACACACTTCCTAGAGCTCACTGGTCAAATATAAGAGGGATCATTTCTAAAAGAAGACACACTATCTTACAACAATTCATATTAGATCTACAGGGTATGAACTAAGAAAATAGTTTCTACAAAAGCCTGATTACAGTTTCAGTTAAGCACATAAACACTCCTTCACACTTCGCTCAAACTTCTTCACACTCTGCTCTGCAATCAAATGATTTGATCACTATTCACACACTTGCTCTTCTTTGCTACTTGTTCACTTTTTTTAAACTTCGCACAAACAACTACTCTTATATATCCCAACATGGAATTACATCAACAACTTCCTCGCCCAAAATAAAGTATAAAATATAAAACATATACACAATGTCGGCCAAAATTTACAAGTAAATTTTCAATACAAAACACCATTAGTCAATATTATTTTATGGCCCAAAACAACATCCTCGAGTGTGCAAAACATTCAAATTTTAATCTCCAAGGATCCACAATATGTTATATCCACCATGTCGGGCAAGAACATAAAAACCCAAACACACAAGAGAAAAATCATCGACCACGAGCACACTGATCAATGTAGATGTGCAAAACAGATAGAGAATGATCTATAATCATCCACAAGTATCACAAATCATTAGAGAAGCATCCACAAAAACTAAAATTACTAGAATCACATCAACTTCAATTAGGAACACTAACTGAAGCCACAAAAAAACTATCAGAACACAATTGTTCACAACACAATTAAATCTTCACGTGGACCTCTGAAACTTCTGGTGGATAAACTAGATACACTCAGCAATAAACCCTTTAGTCCACAATGATTGATATTAAACCTATAGATAGATACACCTTCATGACCTTCATTATTCCACTATCAACCTACAAATCTTTCTTTAACAATTTCCTCAATATCTTCGACATATATAGCCTTCAATACATCAATGCTAATAGTGTTGAAATCAATGACAACCACATATTAGCAACACAACCACAACATCCAACACTTCCAATAGTGATATTTTTTGTAATTAGTGTTGTTATTCATATATATGTGAGTTAATCCTCACCATGGTTTTCCTTGATTAGGGTTTTCCACATAAATATTGTGTTTTATGGTGTATGGTTGTGAATGTGTTTATGTTTCATTAGTTTGCATTCATGTTGATGCATAATAATGGTTTGAAGGTTAATAAGGGTTTGAATGTTTGAATTTACAATTGATTCAAACCCCCTCTAAGTTTTTTTTTGTTTCTAAAAATTGATATTAGAGCTATGGTTCCTTAGGAGAAGCTTAATTGCTTGAGGTAGATCTAGATGGTGCATAGGAATGGTGTCAAAGTGCCTATGTTTGATGAATCAAACTATGCTTTATTGAAAACCATGATGGAAGCCTTTCTTATCTCATTAGGGTTTGGTTTTTGGAAGTTAGTTAAAAATGGATACATTATTCCTACTACTCCTTTGGTAAGTGATGATGGGATCAAGGACTATGAGAATAATGGTAAAGAAAGGAATATTATCTTGATTGGACTTTCTGATAAAGAACTTGTGAGGTCATAAGCCTCAAAAATGCTAAAGAGATCTAGAAAAATTACAAATAATTTATGAAGGAGATGATAAGATCAAGCAAGAAAAGATGCATAATTTCAAATCCAAAATTGAAACCCTAAGAATTTACGAAGGTGAATATATTATTGGCTACATGCTCAAAGTGGATGAAAATATCAATGCCATCAATGGTCTTGGTGAAAAAATGGAGGAAATCGAAGTTGTGAAAAAGGTATTGAGAACTCTTCCTAAATCTTATAGTTTTAACATTTTTTCTATTGAGGAAGCTTAGAATTTGGATCAATATACTAAAAGTCAAATGTTTGGTGCTTTAACTAATTTTGAATTAAGAGAGTTTGACAAAGATGCTTCAAGGAAATAAGATACTTTTAAAGTCAACAAGAAATAGAACGATGAATCTAATTTGGATGATCTTGATGAGGTCAAAGAATTTTTTTAGGGAGATTGAAAAAGGGCACTAGAAAATATAGAGGTAAGCTACCCTTCAAGTGTTTTAATTGTGAAAAGACAACTTATTATGATTCTAAATGTCAAATCAAATTTTCAAATAAAAAACATAAATATCATAAAGGTAAATATGTCAAGAAGAGTTATTATGTTAAAGTGTATAGGAGGGGGACTGGCTGCTTAGAAACCCTGGGCACGAGAGGTTCTAGAACAATAGGCTGCCCTAATATACCTCAAGCTAGATGGATTTTTAAGATGGGTTTGATGTTTAAAGGGATGAGAGAGAAGGAAAACTAATCTACCTCTTTCCTTCTACCAACCTAAGAGTTTTAGGAAGTCAGGTGAGTAAGTTTCTAGAGTTTGGACTGCAACTTAGGTGGATCACTACCAAAGGACTAAAATGTAAGACATGGACGACAGTGTAGCGCATTGGTGTCTCAGTGGTGTGTTGGCATCTATACAGACAAAAAGTGTAAAGTATAGTTGAAAAACAAGGAAATCCTACTAACAACCTATCAATTATGGTTTAATGCAATAATAAAAATAGAAAGAAACTTAAAAATAGAATAATGAGAAGAATACTTTAACTTGATCTAATCTACGAATTAATGAAAGAGGGTTAGAAAAGCACACCTTCCTACCCACAATTTGATATCTTCAAGGTCTCACTCAACAAGCAACCTACACACACAAGAATGAGAAAATGTTGGGGTTGTGTATAGAAGATTGCTATAGTTAGTCCCCTGCTTTGGTGTTTCCACCTCCACAGACAACCAATGTAGTAACTATGTGTAGTATTTTTAATCTACTTAAAATACAAGAAAATCAAGCAAAATAATAGAAACAAGAAAAACACTCAAGATTAGGCTTAAATTTGAAACTCAAACATGTAAAGAAAATACCAGAATATTACCTTGTTTGAGCTTTATGAGTTTGTTTTCCCTTTTGATCTGACCAGATATGTGCTCTATGTCAATTTTGGTAGCATAATGACTTGCACTTTCACTTGATTTGGATGCAAAGAAGATGGATTTTGGATATGGATGCAAGATGGTGGTGTGAGCTTGAGATATTTTAGATTGTTGAAGTGTTGTAGAATGTAATTAGAATAATGGGTTGAAAATGCAAAAATGGCTAAGTGTTAGTCATTTAGCAAGGGATGAAGGAAACAAACGGTGGAGCTTGAAAGAGGACAAGAGATCAAGGGTTGAGATCAAGATTTGACTAAAGCCATTAAAAATTCCTTTTTAATGTGCATAGGAAGGATAAAAGGAATTAAAAATTCCTTAAGGAAATGGGGATAATAAAAAGGAATTTAATATTCCTTGGAGAAAGGGAAGAGGAATTAAAAATTCCCTTAAATCTTCATGGGGAGAAGGAAAATGAATTTTAAATTCCTTGGGGGATGGGAGAGGAAATAAAAATTCCTCCAAGTACCTTGGGAAAATAAAATGGAATTTAAAATTCCATTTGGGGATGTGGGAATATTATAATGGAATTAAAACTTCCATTGGGAGTTGACCATGGGTTAGAATAGGCTAATTAATGGATGATTAAAGGAGGATTAGGTGGCTAAGAGAGATTAGGATCCCACTTGCATTTTATAGGGGATGTGACACCTCCCTAATCAATGATTAGGAATGTACACATCCTTAATCAAGGATTAAAAAAGGGGGATTAAGATTAGGAGTGGATTATGGAGGATGTGACATGAGAGGAATTAAATAAATAGATTATTTATTTAAATTTTGGAGGAAAGGGATAAGTGATGGGAGTAAATAATTAAAGGTAATTATTTACTTTAGGATAGAATTTAAAGATGATAGAAGAAATAAATTAGGATAAAGGGATAATGAATATATAGGGTATTATTTAATTAATATAGAGGATATAAAATTGGTTAGATTAGGGGTAAATTGACCAAATAAAAGTGGTCAATTTTTAGTGTCTATGACAATGATAGGGGAAACATGATAAAGAAAGATATTGAAATAGCAATATCAAGAAATACATTGAACAACAATATGATTCAATATTAAAAGATAATGCAAGAGAAAGGGAAAATATAGTGATATCACCTTCAACCATGTGCACTCAAGGAAAATGGGAGAAGGAATGAGCTTGTAAGCTATCAAATATTGAAGTTGCTACAACAATGAAGAGAGTAAACCAATGAAATACCAACTTGTAGCTTCAATGGAGGTGGTAGAGCTTGAGAATGTTGTAAGAAAAGTGTGTAGATAGTTGCAAAGAATGAGATCAAGAGAAAAGAAGTAAAGAATGGAAGAGATAATCATTTTAAGAGTGAAATTGGAGAGAAAAGAGCCATTAAAATTCAGTACAAAGGGAAATATATGTTACAATTCACATCCAATGGAGGAGTGTAATGCCTAGACAAAATATCCCCACTAACATGAGAATAGCTACCAAGTGGATGGGAAGCAAATGAAGCAAATGGAAATGAATTATCGTGTTTAATTCTCTAAGATAGGAAGAATGTTGTTGATAGGAATAAAATACAATAGGTTTAAATGCATTGAAGACAATAGACAAATTAAATCTTATCAAGCACCATGAAGTACAAACTAGAATGAAAAATAATAAATAATAAATAAATAATATGCAAACCGATTTTCAAACTAGTGTTGATTGATCTCCATGGCTCTTCTCCACCTGCACAAGGATGCAATATTTCGAAGGTTGATAATAGAGGAGTGTTGAGTGCTCATTCCTATAGCATAACGATGTGATGAAGATGATAGATGGCGATTGAAGAATTATTTTGATAGAGTGAAGATGCTAGAAGAAGATTCGATCCAAATGGCTTGTGAAAGGTTAGATTTATAGATTTTTTGAAGACAAAAGCTTAGTTGGCAAAGATCAACAGTTGAGATTCAGTCTAGTAAGATGAACGGTAAGAGATTTTTGAAAGTCAAGTGAGAGAAGTAGAAGGTTTCCTCTTCAATTTTCATCATTGAGATCCGACAGGAATTTGCCGTTTTGAAGAATGAGTTAAAATGAGTTTATAATTAAATAAAATAAATTTATTTAATTTATAAGTGAAGATGGATATAGAAACTCGCATAATTAAATAAATTATATTTAATTATGTTTTAGAAGTAAATTTAGAGTGTAATTAAATATTAAAAAAATATTTAATTATTTGTAGAGTGAGAAGGAAATATTAAATTAAATATTTAATATTTAATTTAATTATGGGATGAAGAGAATATTCCATTATTTGAATATTCAAATATTCAACTTTAGAATAATATGATAATCAATATAAATAAATTATGAAAATTTATTTAATTTAATTATGAAGAATATGGGAAATGTCAATAATTAAATAAAGTTATTTATTTAATTAAGGTAGAAGAATTATAAGAATGAACAATATAAATAAATAATTAAATTTATTTATATGTAGATGACTTTAGGAGAATTAATTAAATAATTTATATTTAATTAATTAACAAGCTTGATTAATCATGACCATTTTTAGACGTATACATTTTGCCCCTCTTTGAGATGATGTTCGAGATGATGAGATTTTTGTCGAGTAACATCATTTCAAAGAAGTTAAGGTATGGATAGAGGAGAATGGATAATGATAGAAAGATAGGATGATGGAATGATGATGCCCCCTCGAGAGGATAGGTGGGTTGGAAAAACACGGGTAGTCTCTCGAAATGAAATGATAAGGATAGACAAGATGATGCAAGATATGAAGAGGATGAAGGAGATGAATGATACGTTATGCTACAATGAAAGTGAGCAACCATGATGTCTAATATAGCACTAGACGTTATGCACCAAGATATAAGGACCAAGGTGATGATGTATCTCACGCCCCAGCATAATACAACCTTGTCTAGATGTATGAGGAAGGAGACTTAGAGCATTAAAGTCCTAATGCACAAAAGGTATGATATGACCTTAGATGCAAAGGATAGTGCAAAAGCTACTCCAACATACACAAGATATGAATATTAGCTAGAATGATATGGATTTGAAACAAATGCAAGATAAAATGATAACACACACAAGCAAGCAAGCATGCATGCACAAATGATACAAAAAAATACAAGGTAGTTCCCCTGTGAAGCTATAAACTATTGATTGATTGATTGATTGATTGATGATGATGATAGTGTTGTCATTGTGGGGAGTGACATGTCCCTAGAGCAACACAAGGATGATGATAATTGATTGATTGGTTGATTTGGTTTACAACAAGATTAGGACCAAGACCAAAGGTTGTGATTGGATAATTTGACAAGATTGATTGACTTGATTGGTATGGATTAAGGATTGACGTGCATTTAGATTATTTGCTTGGAATGATTGAAGATGATTTGATGTATGGATGAATGGATTTGATGAAGATGATTGATTTGGTTGAATGGTTGAATGATTGGATTGAGGTGATGGATTAAGTAGATGAAATTGGAAGAATTAATTGGATGGATTGATTTTATTGCTTGGATTTTGTTGGCTTTTTTATTTTTTTGGATTTTTGGGGATATTTTGATTTTTGGATTTTTAAAAGTTTTATTTTTTTGGATTTTTGAAATGTTTTGATTTTTTTTTGGATTTTTGAAATGTTTTGATTTTTTTTGGATTTTTGAAATATTTTGACGTGTCAAAGGATGAAAATTTGAGTAGCCTTTGTGCTAGATACCAATGACAAGGGGAAAACCAAGTCTAGGTGCAAGGAGATAGATGGGATTGATGGATGAAAGGGTGGATGATGGGATAAGGGATACAAGGATCATGATATATGGATGGATGGAAAGGATAGGTCATAGTGAATAGAATGGATGTATGCATCATAAGAGAGCAAGGATGTGATTTCCAAAGACTATGTCACATAGGAATAATGTGCCCCATTCTAGGTACAAGATTTAGGATTTTTAGATGACAAAGCTTATGGCAATAGGATAATGATAGGCTTATTTAGAAGGATGAGGTATGTCAAGAGATACCAAAGACATTTTTGAACATTTTTCCCCTATATCTTCATCAAGATCAAAAGAAGAAGGGTGGATGAATGGACTCGATATGATAGGTATGATGGCTAAAGATGGTAGGTAGGGTGGAAATGATAAGACATGAAAAAGATAGGTTGGATAGATAAGACATTATGCCCCCAAATGTAAGCGACATAGATGATCAACCTACAAATGACACCTATTTGCAAGGTTTTCATCATGGTACTTATCTAGGGTGTCTGTTTACCAGGTTTTCACCATTAGACGAAGGGATTTCTCTTTACTTTTTTTTTTTTTGAATTTTTGACTTTTTAGTTTTTTGGATAGGAGAAGTGGAATATGGAAAGGAGGGACTCAAGTGTCTAGTTGTATGAAATTTGGTAGTCCCACTAGATATGGATGTCATTGCATGGACCATGTCAAATGTCATTATGCTCATAGATGTTGGTAAGGAATTGCATGAGTGTGAGATGGAGTAGGTAGATGATGGATTATGAAAGGTTTATACAAAAATGGATGGGGAATAGTGGATGATGATGTAGATTGAATAGGACTTCTGCAAAGGGATGGATGAAAGGTTTATGCAAAAGTATGGACCATAGGGATGTGATTGGGAAGATATGTAGGATAGTAGTTGAAGGATGAGGAGATGGAGGTATGTGGAATTGTTGTGAAATGGAAGGGAACCATGACCAATGGTTCCACACACTATGATAAATGTTGAAGCTTTTGATGTGGATGGGGTGTAGGAAGCAATGAAGATGTTTGCTTAGGAGGTGGAGGGTGTAGTGCTTTTGGTACCCACATAGACTTAGTATTTTTATGATTTTTATTTTGCTTGTGGGTTTTAGGAATTTGAGACTTTTGAATGGAATGAGAGTGTGGGATGAAAGTGGATGGTTGGGATTTTTGTGATGTGAATGCCTCATTTGACTTGATTTTTTTTTTCTTAGGTACCCAAACCATTTTAGTTTTGGCCTTTACTTTTGGAGGTATGGGCTTATATAGCTTTTTAGATGTATTTTGCTTTGAATTTTTGTATTGATGTCCTAAGGCATGAGAACCCTTATAATTTTTGACTTTATAGGTAGAGGCATTGAAATTCTTGCTTTTGAATCCCATGGGTATGGTGGAATGGGTGGAAGCTTCATGTTTATACAATGTGTGCATTGATTGGTTATGATTAAGATGTTTAGAGGATTTATGGATACATGGATAAGAGGATTAGATGGTAGGAATATTAGGTGTTGGGAGAAGTGGAGATATATTAGATGGAGGGATATTAGGAGTTGGAAGCAATGGTGGCAGATTTGATGGTGGAAGGTGTACAGTCACATGCTTTTGAAATTTGTAGGATGATGGAGGAGGGATGGAAATATATATTTTAGGGATACGATAGGATTTATGATGGAAAGTGGACTTAGGAGGCATGGAGGAAATACCAACATCTTTAGGTTGTTGTCCTTGGGGTGTATGTCCAAGGCCATAAGAGTGTGGAGGGACTTTGACATGGATGGGCTCCAAAATACTTTGTTTATGAAGGTCTAGACCTTTACCTTGGTGGTTCATGTTTTGGAGTGCGCAATGGATTATGGGACTAGGTGTAGGTGAAACACTAGACACAAGTTCCTTATTAGATGGAGAAAATGGCGCAAGGGAAAATAATGTTTTTTGTTGTTCTAAGGAGGAACATTCATGAATGAGGGTGGAAAGAACAATAGGATATGATGGAGGACTTGCAATAGGGCTGATAATGGGTGATGGGGGATCATTAGGATCTTGATTAGCCTTGTGTTCACTTAGATCCAAGATATTTGTTTGATATTCTATGTGTGCTTGGGAGGCATATGTCTCATCAAGGGAAGTGGATGTTGATGGATCATGGATGGATGAGGTGGAAAGCTCTTGACCATGGAATGCATAAAGTTGGCTAAGAGGATCATCATGGTCTTCTTGATCATAAAAGGGGTCTTCATAAAAAATGGAAGATTGATCATGAATAGTATTAGGTATGTTATGAATGGAATCATTGGGAGGGTGTTGATCTTTATGTGGATGAGGGGGTAATGTTTCCACATGTTTAGGATTGTGCTCTTGAAATACCTCATGACTTATTTGAATGGAGGTGGAAGGGGATGACTCTTGAATTGGACCAAGTGGTTGTGGATGACATGGTTGGCTTGAAGGACTTGGCATGATGTTTGATGACTCTTTTGTATGTTCAAGAACATGAGCTAGATGACACGGCGATGTTTGATTCCTTGCTAGTAGCCCTTGGGTCACATCCTTTGTAGGTGTATGGGTGGAAGGTGTTGGATTAGGGTTTTGGTTTTGATTGGATGATGGTAAGGGTGCATGAACTAGATTGGTATTCCCCTTGTAAATGGTTGCATTAGAACATGAAGAATTTTGACCTTGTTGCAAGGTAGAACTTAAAGTCACATGTGTTTGTCATGATGTGGCATTGACATGTGAAGAAGTGGATGGATTGGATTGGTATGAGGTGGAAGGCTGATAATGAATGGATAGGGGATGACGTTGTGTTTGTTGAATTTGACAAGTGGCCATGAATTGATTGGCTTGAGCTAGGAGGTGTTGGGTTTGAGGTGATTTAATTTGTTGAAAATTTTGGAAGAGGGTTTAAAGGATTTTTATTGTTTGATGGTCTAAGGGTTTGGGTATTTGGTGAAGTGTTTGAAGGAGGTTTTGAAGTTGAGATGCTAGGTCTTTGTTTTCCAATGTGGGCATGGTGTCACACATGTGTGTAAGCTCTTGCATATCGATTTGTTCCTCAAAGTATGTAACATCGTTCATGTCATCATTAGAGGTGGTAGGAGAAGCCCCTCGAAGTCTAATTCTATGTTCCGGTTTTGTTTAATGATTTGATCTAGAGAAAGAGACTCCTTGAATTATGACTTTAGGCTTAGGTTTTGTCTCATGATTTGGCCTAGAGTGATAGCCCCCTTGGATTATGATTTGGATTGGGCTTGTTTATGATTATGACCATTTTGACAAGTGGTGATGGTGATGATGTGGAATGATTAGATTGGATGAATTGATTAATTAGGATGAAATGAATAGGATGTGGCTAAGAAAAGTGATTAGGATGAAAGTGGCTGGATATGAATGTGTTGGAAGAATGTGTAGAGTGACTTGTCTTTATGTGTTTGGTGTTTAGCTTGATTTGGAAATGTTTAAATGAATGATCACACATGGACACACATAAATCACTCATGCAAGACACATAAGCAAGTTTTAATTTTGGAATTTATGAATGTGATTATTAAGCACACATTTGAAGAAGACACATCAACAAGTCCTAGAACTAGTCAAGTGGGTATGGCCAATTAGGTCTTAAGCTAGTTTGCACAAGGTTGACTAAGGATGATTTGAAAGAAAATCCCTACAACACAGTTAGGAGAAAGGGGTAACCCACCATTCACCTTCACTTCCCAAAGGTATAAAGTTATTTGGGGCTTAGCCAAGAGTAACAAAATTTTAACTCCCAAACAAGCATGTCTTTTGATTCACACTTTGATTGAGGTCATCCCCAGGGGTGATGAAATCCCCTAGCAGGCCTCATATAAAGGGTTTGACAGAAGCAAACCAAGTGCAGTGTTTGTGATCACACACACTTGATTCACACTCACAATTATTAATTGACCCTTAGAAAATTGAAATGTGTGCAAGAAAGCAATGAAGCACTCATTCTTTTTAGATCCCAAATCAAATGTGTAGGAAGATAGTGATTACTTTTAGACCCAATTTTTAAAGTGTGATTGAAGATAAGATTCATTTTAAACCAATGGAAATGATGTGATCAAACAAGATTTGATTTTATGTCCTAAATTGAAATGTGTGACAAACAAGATTAATGAGATGAAGGATGAGATGAGTGCACTTGGTTATTTTTAACTTTCCAAGTTGTTGTTGTGATTGATCCCAATGCTTTTCTAGCTCTGTATGATTCACCAACAAGTCACCAAGACAAAAGAAACAAATTAGAAATCTGCTAGAACAAAAGTCCTATGCGTTGAAGAATATATGCAAATTTGATAACTCTATAAAAGTTGATAAAAACCTACACCATTGGATAGGTTATGAAATTATACTACAAATTAAAAAAAAATCTACTGAAAAAGACCAAAATATGACCATTTTAAGATTGACTAAAAAAAATGTTGAAACAGTGATATAAGCGCTAAAACAGACCCTGTATGTGCTAAAACAGTGCCAGATGTGTTAAAATAGTGTTAAATTTTTCAAATTTGATAAAAACCTGCACCATTGGATAGCTTATGAAGTTCTACCCCAAATCCAAAAAAAAATCACTGAAAAAGACGAAAAAATGACCAAGACACGACCATTTTAAGATTAACTAAAAAAAATGCTGAAACAATGATGTATGCACTAAAACAGACCTTGTATGCACTAAAAAAAATCCTAGATGCACTAAAAGAGGTCCTATATGCACTAAAAAAAAAAAAAAAAATTCTACAAAATTTTTAATGGAATGGTATATGCGCCATTTTGTACCGTATATGCATCAGAACAGTCCCTAGATGCGTCGAAATAGCTCCTAAATGTGTCGAAAGACCTGCAAAAGCACTGTTAAAATCCTTGGATGCTCTACAGAAACCCCCATATGCACTACATAAATCCTTGGATGCGCTAAAACGGAAAATTTTGCCAAAAATCCAAATTCCAGAATGCTAAATCATATCATAAAACCTGCAAACAAATGTTAAAAATGGGGCAAGGCCCCATAGTGGGTGCCAAAATGTAGATAGGAATAAAATCAAATAGGATTAAATGCTTTGAAGACAATAAACAAATTAAATCCTATCAAGCACCATGAAGTACAGACTAGAATGAAAAATAAAAATAATAAACAAATAACATGCAAACCGATTTTCAAACTAGTGGTGATTGATCTCCATGGCTCTTCTCCACCTACACAAGGATGAAAGATTTTGAAGGTTGATAATAGAGGAGTGTTGAGTGCTCATTCTTGCAACATAACGATGTGATGAAGATGATAGATGGCGATTGGAGAATTATTTCGACAGAGTGAAGATGCTAGAAGAAGATTCGATCCAAATGGCTTGTGAAAGGTTAGATTTATAGATTTTTTGAAGACAAAAGCTTAGTTGGAAAAGATCAATAGTTGAGATTCAGTCTGGTAAGATGAACGGTAAGAGATTTTTGAAAGTCGAGTGAGAGAAATAGAACGTTTCCTCTTCTTCAATTTTCATCATTGAGATCCAAAGGGAATTTGCTATTTTGAAGAATGAGTTAAAATTAGTTTATAATTAAATAAAATAAATTTATTTAATTTATAAGTGAAGATGGATATAGAAACTCGCATAATTAAATAAATTATATTTAATTATGTTTTAGAAGTAAATTTAGAGTGTAATTAAATATTAAAAAAATATTTAATTATTTGTAGAGTGAGAAGGAAATATTTTTATTAAATATTTAATATTTAATTTAGTTATGGGATGAAGAGAATATTCCATTATTTGAATATTCAAATATTCAACTTTAGAATAATATGATAATCAATATAAATAAATTATGAAAATTTATTTAACTTAATTAAGTAGAATATGGGAAATGTCAATAATTAAATAAAGTTATTTATTTAATTAAGGTAGAAGAATTATAAAAATGAAAAATATAAATAAATAATTAAATTTATTTATATGTAGATGACTTTAGAAGAATTAATTAAATAATTTATATTTAATTAATTAACAAGCTTGATTAATCATGACCATTTTTAGACGTATACATATGTAAATGTGGAATTTGCAAGGACTGCAAATTCATGCCATTACATTTTTCCACCACTTTAGCAAGCATAAGTGTCAATGAATGCATGATAAAGTAGAGTGAAAACTAAGGAATGTATACATGAACCATCAAGGAAGAAGACACAAATTTGACATGCTTGAATACATAGGAAGAGGAGATGGCTCTTCATGGAACCCCTAGAAATTTTGGTTCCTTTTCTAAATTCTATAAAATTTAGCTAGTTTCAAATGTCTGGACTTGGGGTTTTGTTAACTATCAATGCCTTGGGATTTCTTTTTTCAAAGCCCTTCCTAGAAATCCTCTAGTCTTTTCCCTTGCCAGGATTATAATTTGTTGTTGAACCCTTATCGCCTATTCCTGGTCATGTTAAAACTACTTGAGTCATCGAGATCCATGAAATTACCATCCCCTTGTGCTTATCTAAGCAATATTTTTCATTTGATAAAGTTGATTTATCAGCCTTGTTTGGCCTTTACATCCTTTGTTGTAAATGGTTTTAAGTCTTATGAGACCTTTTCTTACGTTGTTCTAGGTGGTCCCCTTTCTCAATACAACTTATGAGCATGTGCAAAATTATTTGAATCAAGTCCCGCTTATTTCCTTTGTTCATCACTCATCACAAATAGCATTGTGAATGCATAATTTACGTTAGTGATGAGTGATGAATGGTGTTTCTCTTGTTTTTCTCATCACAGATAGGTTATGGGTCTTAAGTTTTGCATCAGCGATACGTGATACATGTGTTACTTTCATTATCACTGGCATCTCCTTTATCACCAATCACTTATGAGTTTTATGACATGAATTAGTGATGCATGATGGCCCTTGGTGCTCTTTGTATTTTCTTCCATCGCTCATCATGGATTTGTTGTAAACTTTGAGTTTCAAATGGGTGATGAGTGATGTGGTCTCCAGTTCAAATGTGCCTTTGCCACTTTGAGGCTTAGACATGGGTGATACCTTTCGTGCCTTTGATTTTCAAAAAGATGCACATGGCTTGATCATGCTCCATCACTTTTCCTCTCCTAGCCCTGATGTAATCTAAAATTTGAAACATGAAGCAGTGATAAGTGATGGGATACGAGTATTGTTGAAAGGGTGTGTTTTGATCCCACAGCTGGAATTTCATCATGCCAAATGCTCTCATCGTTGATAGAACTATAGAGAGAGAAGGAAGATGTGTGATGAGTGATGAAATGTTAAAGGAATATTCTCCTCATCATTGACTCTTTGTACCTTGCCGATTTAAATCAAAGAGTAGAAATCAGAGTGGTGACACATGATGGCTATTAGCCTAGAGATGATTAATGGAGTTTGGTGAAGACGTGGCAGTTTTTTGAGTTTATATCACCATTTTTGTGGCACAAGTTGTAAAAGCTAGGAGAAATGCCTGAGGAATGCCATTTATTGTGTTTTAAATCCAAAGGGATCGATGGTCTAGATTCAAAGATAAGTGGCTAGTTGTTAGCTCACTCGTAGAAAGCTCTCTATGATCATTAATGGCTATATGCTCCTATTTTTTCTACTTAATGCAGATCATATGTTGTTTTATCTCACTAGTTACAGTAATCAAGAATTAAGAGATTGGTCTAGAGCTAGAGGAAAAGCATGTAAGTCTAGATTTTTAATTGTAGAGGTTTTGAAGTCATTGTCTCAGGTAAGTTGGTTTTTATAAGTGCCATGTTCCAATTATGAATTAATTGGCTTGCTATTTTCAATTTCCTAGGGTACTAGTAATTTTAATTGTCTACAATTGTCATTTGGGTTGGTGGAATATTGTGTGGGTTTGAGGGATATTTTCTATAAATTCAATTTGGGGGTATAGGCTGGTGATTTTTTTTTGCAAAGTGGGGATTGCTAGTCTTTGTCTTGTTTTTTGCAAAATGAGTAAATATAGTGGGTCAACTCAACTAGTCAAATGGTCTAGAAGACTTAGTCTTCTTGAGTCCAAAGATGATGCTCCTGAAATTGAAATTGAGATACCAGGAGTTCCTAAAGAACCTAAAGGGAAGAAGAAAGCCCATGTGAAGGTTGTGCAGGGTGTTGTCAGGAGCACCTATAATCTAAGGAGTAGGGTTGTTTTAGAAGAATTGGTCAAGTTTAGAATGAAGGAATTGGTTAAGCCTATGAGGGAAGCAAAGAAGAAACATAAATATCAAAAGGCATATATGGGGAGGCATAAATCTCCCATAAAGGTTTTTAATAACCCTTTGGGAGATGAAGGAGATACTGACCCAACATATGGCCATTGCCTTCTTACTTTGGTGCCATATGAGGATTTTGATGAGGAAGGAGTAGTTTCTTCTCTAGTTTTAGCACGAATGTGGAGTGGGTAGGCATACTCTAATGCTAACGAATCAGAGTAACACACCAGTTCTTTTTTCTTTTATGACACCATGGAAACTATAGCAGACTTTTCCTCTTCAGCAAGTATATGGCTTTTTGTCTTTCTTGCTGACATGGAAATATTTTTGGCTGGTGTGAAGGAGAGGTGTTGGAAACCATTGCTTCGATGGCAAGTATTCCTTTTTTGGTTAATATGTGTGTTTTTTCCTTGGGTGCTGATGGAGAATCTTCTTTGATCAACATGGACAATGAAATTTGGTGCTACATTGCAACAACAAACAATTCATTTCAGAAGGTTGGCTTGTCTTCTTCAACAAACTACATGGAATTTTTCCTTTTGTTTTCCCCCATTTTGCAATGATAAAATATAACTATCTGGGAATCTTTTAAATGAAAGTGAAATTAACTGTCAAATGAAAATGTAATTGTAATTTGGCCTAATGCTTATCTCTCCCATATCTTTATAAATGGGATTTCAGGGCCGGTTACAGAGGTGGGTTGGTTGTTCTAGGATTGGTCACATGGAGAATTATAAAGGATACTAAACATTCTAGTGTTAAGTCTTAGGTTTAAGTCTGCTAATATATATAATCCTGATAGTAATACTAAAAATATAGAAAAAAATAGTAAAATTTTGACACCATTTTCTCTCCTATTTACTAGATTTATAGATTATGAATAATATAATCAAAGGTTATCTTATTTGTGTATATTGGTTTTCAATGGATGTATGGTTTTATTCTTGCTTATTAACTCAAATAATTGGTGCAAATGAATGAATAGAGTTGTAGGTTTATATTAAATTGAATACTAGGATGCTAGTAAGAAGTGATGGTGGAGATATAATGTTGGAGTATTGTAATGTAGTATTCTCAAAGCTTTGAATAATGTCATGTGTGAAATTTTCTATCAAGTTATATAGATGTTAGAATTGACTCCATTTCAAGGATGAGGCACTAGTCTAAGCAAGGTAATTATGTTGCATTTTGCAGATCTATTTAGCAGTAAACCATTCATTAAATCAAATTCTACAAAAATGGGTCAAAAATATGTTAAGAATTACCATTCTCACGCTCCTAATGTGAATTGTTGTTAAGAAGTGGCCAAATTCTTTGATACATTCTATTTTTTGAGTCTTTATGCAAGAATTATCTATATATGGATATATTCTTGATCAAATGAAAGAGGAATGTCATATGAACACAATTAGGAATACCCTTCTAGGTTTCACTGAGCCTAAAGAGTAGAATTAAGAGCCTCAAAATCCTTACTTTCTTTTTGGCCAATCCCTACCCTTGCTAATTATTAGATTCTAGTAGATTCATAGGTAAGTGGTAAGGTCAAGTTTGGTTCTAAAAAAAAACAATAGCTCCATAGGTACTTGGTCCTAAGGAGAGTTGAAAAAATGTGTCACAGGCCCTCAGACCTACAAAAGGTGAACAAAAGGCTTTGTAGGTGCTTGGTCCTATAGAGGAGGTGCCCCAGGTTCTTGGTCCTAAGAGAGGTCAGATGTGAAAGGATCCATAGAGTCTGATAAGCCCTTATAGGTGCTCAATCCTTCAAGGAAAGCTTGAGGTACTCGGCCCTCCAAGCTTGATGAAAAATTAGCTTCACAGGTGCTTGGCTCCACAAAGCAACATGTTAATTTGTAGAAAAGACATGTTAGATAGCAAAAAACCATGCAAGGAGACCAACATTCACACAAATAGTCAAAAATTGAAGGAGAAGCTTTCAAAGGGGTCACTCAAGAACCCTTCAAAAGAAAGGGGTTTACTCAAGGGATGCTCTATTTGAAAGGCACTAACATTTTTCTTGCGAATGATTCTAGTATCAAGGAATCCTTCTAAAAGATCTCTTTCATCAAGGAATTTGAAAGGAAGAATACTCCCTCGTGTTGTGTGGTCTCACAACACACCCCAAGACTATAAAGCTTGGGGACCCAAGTGAAAACTAATGCTTATGGTAGGTGCTAGCTCATTGAGGAGATCACCAGAAGGTAAAAGTCAAAGGAAATTTTTTAAATACTTTGTGATTCAAGAGTACCAAGTACTAAGAATCAGGTATTGGTAAGCCAGAAATGTAAAAATGTTAATGCAAAGTTTTGGGCATAATGTTCTGGTTTGGGAGCAAGGTTTGATAAAATGGAAGTTTTGGTAAAATTTGAGATTTGGGAAAATTTGTTGGTAAAAGGTGAGGTATCGGTACCAGGTACCGGATAACAACATTAAATTCAAAAATTTAAATGTTTAATATTGCCTGAAGGTTCGGTAACCCAACTCAAATACAATAATAACATGAGAATATGATGTTTTAAAGTGTGATATTTATGATGGTTTAACATGATTTATTAACAATGATTTTATTTTCATGAGATTTTTAAGAATGTTTTAAAAGGGATTTAATGTGTGAAATTTGTACTTGTAGGAGAAGTAGATTGTAGTGCAAGATTCTGGTATGGATGGTCAGAAAAATTTGGATCACAAATAGAATCATATCCAGATCCAAGGATGTATTCCAAGGAGTTATATGTGGAGGAGCTTGAGTTTGTCAAAATATAGGGGATCTTGGTATTGCAAATGTGGTAGAAGAAAGTGCCAGCCTTCCATGTCACCCATTCCTGAGAGTAGAAATCTTGAGGTAGAACTAGGATGTAGGAACTGGATGATAAAGCAATCATTTTGAATCTATGGGAAAGTTCCTACATACTAACTAGATTAAATTTATTATCTTGGCGATAATAAGAAGATAAAAGACCCAAAAGATGTTAATGTGTTAAGAAAGGTTGACATCTATTGACTTCATTAGTAATTCTCTTGCCAGTTGTCATATTCCACATGCCTTGTCATGATTCATCCCTTAAATTTCCTCTCATGTATTTTTCTTATCTTCCATGTGTCTTGTTCCTATAAAAGACCAAAAGATGTTTCATTTTAAGTTAAGTTCAGAATTTTTGGATGTCGAAAGAGCCAAAACTTCTTTAATTTTTATTCTTTTTGCCTATTTTTTGAATCATTCCATATTAAAAACTTGTATCCACATAGGGCCGATCAATATCAAAGCTAATTTGAAAGCTACTAACTATTATATTTATTAGCTGGTTGTTTTTTCTGCTGGACAAGACTATATGTTGCACTGTTTAAGGGTGGATACAAAACCTACTTGGTGTCCAAATTAAACACCCTTCTTTAAAAGCTCACACCATTCTATGCCTAGCTAAGAAGAAATTTGGTGAACTATAGAGTGGTTTTATTTTATTTGGTTAATTCTTGGGGCATATGTGGATAATACTCAAGAGATCTTTTACTTTTCAAGTAATTTTGATGCTTTATTTTAGATTAGATGTTTAAATTTCAAAAAAAAATTGAAAAATAGATGAATGAATGGAAATTTTATTCCAAATCTTTGATTTCCATTCTATTGTTGAATGCTTAAAGCTAAATCTATTTAAGTGATAGAATTTTTTTTGGAAATTCATGAAATATTATTGCATATTTGTTGATTTCATGAAATTGTCTAATGATTGACCCAAGAATATATTTCATCGAACCTTATGATTCCTTTTAGAACAATAAATTATATTTTACCCCTCATTATTAATAGCATGGTCACAATGAACCCTAATGTGAACCTAGTATGGTCAAGACTTGAGTTAAACGAGCCTTGGGATTAAGTTGAGAGAGCCTAAAAATTTAGGTTGTCGTGGTTCAGTCTTTCAAGTAAAGATAGGTTCCTGTGGTCTATCTGTGAGGATTTATCTATAATGTTAGTGTGACTAATGTTGTGATCAACAAGAAATGATGCTAGAAGGAAGGCCTTCATATCTTTTCATTCAATATTATTTGGAATCAATATTAGTTCTGGGTTTGAGATTTGCTTGTAAGATGATAGTCTATGCAAGCCAATAGTAAGAACATGAAAGTTGATAAAATCTAGGGATTTTTTAATTGGAGATTGCATCCTTTGAGTTTTTTCACCTTTGGTAGGGTCACTAAGTGTAGAATTCATGATACAACTAACCATAGTGAGCTTGATTGTGAATTTTTTTAACTAGGGCAACTTTGGCCACACATAAAGTGATTATGTTAATGGAAGAGGTTTTGACTACTAAAATAAAGGAACCATCAATGGGAAGAATTTCAAATTTTGATAAAGTGCATAACCCTATTGAAATCAAAAATGTAAAATGCTCAATTGCTAAATCACAATGGTTTGTTAACTGTAATTGTTATGAAGAAAATCCTAAAGTTTTACAAGAAAATAGGCAAGAATATCGAGAATTGAAAATACTGCACTAAGAATGTGAAAATAGAAGTAGTGAGTCATCATTCCTTTCACACATGGAAGATGATGATGAAGTACAAAAGTGAGAAAACAGAGTGGAAGACGCATATTTTTTTCCCCAAACCAAAAATTCACAAGCTAAAAAAGGAAATTTTCTTGATCTCATGCAAAATACAAAATATCAAGTTTTTACTTTCTCTCTCTGATGTTAGTGTAAACTATGTTATTGCTTCAACTAGCAAAGTTAAAAGTGAAGATAGGGCCAAAGACTCGAAGAATCTTGGAGAGGAGGAAAATCAAGAAATGAACACAATCATTCATGGAACTAAACAAAATGAAGAAGAAAACCATGAACTAGGGCTAGAAGAAGGTAGAGAATGGAGGACTCAGTAAAGGTGTGTCCAATCGACCTTAAATGAGGTTGTTTTCATACATATGAGCCAATTTATTGGTATGTCTTTGAATTTATGTTTATTAAATGAAAAAAAATTAAAATAATTCATCATTGCAATAGGAAATTTGAAACCTATTCAAGTTAATTTAAAGATAAAACAACTATAATTCATATGAAGAATACTATGAAGAGAGTGATAGATATTAAAACAAATTTCTTAGTTTGGTTAGTTTACTTTCGTAGGGTTTGTTTTGTTCTTCATGTTAACAAATTATTCTTAATTTAATGAACACACATGAGAGTAAATTGAAATAATCTAGAAATATTGCAGTGTGAAATGAAGAGAAACAAAATCATGCATAGTAAATAAATTCTTAAGTTTGAAAAGAATTTTTATCATATATATGTGTATATTTCGTATATAAATGGAAATACAAAATTTTCTTGTTGTAAAAATGCAAAAAAGAAAAAAGAAGGGGCCAAGCTCCAACAACAGGTGGTCATTTAGTTAATCTAGGATGCTTCATCCATAATATCAGAATATCACAAATAAGCATATTCCTGATGAGCATAAAGGTCAAGGGTATGGAGGTCAGTCAGAAATGGCCAGATAAGAATTATTTCCCCTCATTCTAGAAATCAAGGCATGACATCAATAGAGGGAATCCTAATGGATGGGTGTGCAACAGACATGACATAGTCCAAGTTCCCTGAGAAATTAGGCTGAACTATCATATTTGCATCCCTCTGAACCTCTTCAACTGAAAGCCCAAGATCCAGGAGTGAGGTGACGAACCATGAAGCCAAATCTAAATTTAGCCAGTAGTATGCTCTAGATTCAAAAACAAAATCCTCAAGGACTAGGCACAAATTTGGTGTAGTTAAGTTGGGAGTCCATAGAAATAAAACTTTTCCAAGCCGTTGGGTAGTAATGTGACCCATGAAGTGATTTTGGCGATCAACATAGGTCAATAAAATTGGAGTGTCCATGGCCTAGAAGCAAGCAAGGACAAATAGAGTAGAAAAGATAAATGATAATTGAAAGGAAAGAAAATGTGAAGAATTTAAAAGAGAAGTGTCAAATTTATAGAAGACCATGAAGGAATTGTGGTACATAGTTGCCTAGAGAGAAGTCTTGGAAAATACAAGTTGAGGTAGAAATCAGACAAGTTTCTCTAGAGCTGAATGTTAAACAAATTTAATTCTTAGATAATTAGTGGCAATTTGCTTCAAAGTTTTGTAGTATGAAGATTATGAATCTAGAAAATTGAAGACTTCAAAATTAATGGTGGTCATTTCATTATATTTTATTGAGTTGTACTAATCATGAAGGTGTCCATGTGTGCAATGTAGAAAGGAAAATCGAGCTAGTAAGGTAGCACACGTCAGCATCTGGGAATTGAAAAGAAATAATATGTGTGTTTTAAGGCGTGAAAATTAAATGTAGATTATTATAGTTGGAATTAAGAGTCATGATGATAACTCTGATGCATTAATGTGGTGTAGTGCCATCAAATCAAAATTGCTAGCTGAGTGTTTTAGTGGTTGCCATAAAATTAAGATGGAAGGGTAATAATCAATAGTTCTAAATTTAGATTTAATTTAGTGATTGAATTGTTTGCTACTAAATTTTAACTTATGCATATTTTTTAACATGTAGCAAATTGCAATTAATTGGGATTTGGCATAAGGGTGGTAAAATTTAGCTAGAAAGTCACACTTACAGGGAATAACTAAATAAGTTTCTAGGAATTGGTGAAACGATGAAGGGATTTGTATTGAATGAAAAATCAAAAGGTAACCTTCGCTACCACTATAATTCCCAACCTAATAGCGAGATTTGTTTCCTACAAGTTGAAGAAAATGGGATTATATTGAAATATATATAAAAAAAGGAATATCAAAGAAATATCAAAAGATAAAAAATTCAACTCTTTAGGCTATCCAAATATCTCTACTGGGGCTATGGACTCCTAACTGGCAGTAGAGCTATGTTTGGGGGAATTACAAAAATAACCTTTCTGGGGCTATGGATGCTTGACTGGAAATAAGGCTCTATCCATGGTTGGCCTGAGGAATTACCAAATTATGTAGTTCAATGGAATTCACTATATATATGAAAATGGAGAGAAAGATAGTTGTTCTCCTGATATACACTTGGTGGTGTTTTTGGGAGGAATTAGGCATTTATTTCAAACTATAATAGTTCATGATATTTTTGTTATGAATTTAATGATATGCTTTGTACGTTGATCTTTGTATTAATATGTGTGCAATATAGTTATGTCTTCTTTGTGAGATAATTTGTAAGGTGTTCATTTATTATAGTATGATCTTATTTCTTTGATTGGATAATCATAGGCTTTTCAATCTTTGTGTTGATAATTTATGGCTATGATTTATGCTTTCGCATTGGTTTCATATTTATGAAATAACATTTGTTGCCCTTCCTACTTTATGGTCAAAAGAATACCCATGTTCTTTAGCTTAGATAAATTCATTGAAAATCTTGTGAGGGAGCTATACCTTGACAAAATCCACAGAAAAGCCACAAATGCAATATTGGTCTTTTCAAAGCTATTAGCAGATTTATGCTAGTGCTAAATTTGGGTTGAGAGTCATTTGTTTTTTAGCATATTTATCCCAAGTCATTTCATTCACTAAAAAAATGTTAGCTAAATCTTATATGATAGAAAACCCTAGGTTAGTGGCCGAAAAATAGGAGATAAGTTCTATAATTTTCTCCTTTCCTCTTTATGCTCTACAGAACCAAGGTGGGTTCCCCTATAACATCATTAATCATATAGTAATTCTTACAATGATGTCTTTGAAACAAAATTTTTACAATTATTTTATAGAAGGAAAGCCTAACTGGATAAATCATCTTCAAAACCCTATATATGCTCTATATTACTTTGTTAGTGTGGACTTGAGCATAAAAACAATAAAATTGTAGTAAAAGTAAGATTTTTATTTTTTATATACTTTGATTCTACTTATTCCTAAATATTTGTGAATTATTTTGATTAGTGCCTTATCCATAACAAAGTCAAGAAATGAAGTAAACTCCTACAATAGACTAGCCCTTTGGTTTCTTATAACCACACAACATTATAGTGAGAAACCAATAAAATATGAAGCTACTATACTACTTATTAATATTTATTATAACTATGAATGGTGATCTAAACCAACACAAACATGAACAAATAACACAAGGTTAGCCAATTATACAAATCAAAACCATCATTCCCCATAAGATTCATTTGAAGCATAATGAACAAGAAATAAAGTAAAGAACTTAAATAAAGAAATTGAAATCCTATTCAAGTTATCAAACTCTCAATCCCATGGGGGAATTGGTGTTATTTTGATGTGGAAAATAGCCCTTTCCCGATTCCTTGTAAGCTTGATGATGATCAATGGTGCTCCTTGATAAAATTTGCAATATCCTAGCCATGGTGGATGGAAAACTATGAAAATCTTGATGAACTTGGATGAATTTGCTCAAAACCTATGGATAATGACTTTGCATAAAGTTGTGGATCCAAAATTAGTAAAAGATCCTCTGATTTACAGGAATGAAGGATGGAGGAATGAAAGATATGAAGGATGTGGGAAAAAATACCAACCAATAACAAAATACCACTTGTCAACATGTTAATGGAGAGAGGTGGAGCACATTTTGATGAATGTGCACATAAATGCTATTTGGTGGATCTTTGAAATTTGAAAATTGGCTTGTGGAGGGAGATATGGAAGAGGAGTTAATGTCACTTGGCTCAAGAAAAGGGACTTGTAAGAGATATAAATGCCATGTTGGAGGAGAAGACCTTTTGGGAGGGAGAATTCAAAATGAGGGAATATTCCAACTTGATGCCTTTTTGAATAAAAATGGGAGAATTTACTATTAATTAAATTGATTTTCTTATGCAAGCTGCAAAATCTAGAGGATTTGATGGATTAGGATTAGAGTTAATCAGGATTTGATTAACTTAGATGTAGATTAGTTGATTTGACAATTTGACTTACATTTTTGGATTTAAATAAATCAAAATGAGAGGAAAAATGAATATCAGACTTAATTAAATAAAGTTTGATTTATTTAATTAAAAGGGGATGATGTTAGACTTAAATAAAATAAAGATTAATTTATTTAATTTAAGGAGATGACTTTAGAACTTAATTAAAGAAAATGAATTATTTAATTAAAAGAGGGACAATAGGATTAATTAAACAAAATGATTTATTTAATTAAAATAGAAGATAATGATTTAATCAAATAAAATTGACTTATTTAATTAAAAGATGAATTATGATGAATCTAATCAAATAAAGATTATTCAATTAAATGGTTAGTAAAAGAAATGATCAAGGAAGAACTGGTGTTAGTAAATTAGGATCAAGTGCACGAGATTAATCAGTATAATTTACATGTTTACATTTTTCCCCTCTTTGAAGCAAACTACCTGCTGCGTTGGCTCAAAGAATAACCTTGGCGAGATCAAAATTCACTTTATTTTTTATTTTTTCAAATGCCCCACTACTACCCTAGTGAAAGGGTTACGCTGGTATACTGCCCCCTTGAGAGATTGAGTGAAAAGTTCAATTTGAGGGTCGATCTCATGACAAAGAGGTTCAAGATGGACGTATGGATGGTTATGATGATGATGCAAATGAGATGGTTTGAAAATGCTTAGAATAACCAATCTATACTATGATGTAAGCGATGGAAATGTCATGCATGTGAGATGATTAGTGTTTCCTATATGATATGAGATTATATGCATCATGTTGAAGGTTTGTGGATGCAAGATGGATGCATTAGTGATGTTTTTGATTAACTGTCATGGTACCCTGTTAGCACAGAGAGAAGAAATAAGAAATGAGATGATGACAAGAGGATCCAACAAGCCCATGATCTGTGAGACTTTATTAGAGATGATGATGATTCATTGCTTATTAGGAATTGGGATTTTAAAAGGTCTTACTTACCTTATGTTTGATAACACACATAGGCACGATGCATCAAAATATAAAGAACCAAGATGGCATTGAACCTAGTGTGATGGACTTTGACTCGACAATCAGATAGGAGTACTCTTGTTCACACTTGACATACGAAACCTCATTTAAAATGCAGTTAAGATATTTCAAACATCTCAGATCAAAACATAGAAAGGAAATCCTTCCTATGTGGTCAACAAGACACCTAAAACACCCTCCCTACAAACTAAACAAAGCACGCACATGACCAAGGTTATATTACAAGAACATCCAACAAGCACAATAGATAGAAATATAATGATCATTTCCCCATTCCTTTCTCTCTAAATCCCTTTGTTTGGACATCATCGAGAGGTCATCAAAATGAGCACAATAAGATAAGTACAAAGACAAAGGCAAAGATCGGGTAAACAAACAAGCTAATGTTCTTTGTACCACTACCCAAGACTAAACTATAGTGATGCCTGATGTTTATGTCCATTATAGGAAGGATGCATCCTAGGACATGATGTTATCAGATAATTTTGGATTTGATTGGATGATGGGCTATTAATACCAAGAGTTGACCAACTTATTTACTTACTAACCTAGACTTGAGACTTTTGATATTTGAGTTTTCACTTTTGACCTGCTATACATGTTTTTGATTGTCTCACTAATGGTTGAGGATGATGGTGATTTTTTATGAGTGGATGTTTATTTCGAGTGATTGAGAAATGGGATGGATGGATTTTTTCAAATATTTGGATGTTTTTGAAGTTTTGAAATGTGTTAAGGTTATTTTTAGTATTTTTCAAGATGTTTTACAAATGTTTTGATTTTTTGAAATTTCTAATGTTTTTGGGTTTTCTGAGATTTTGACCAAGAACCTAACCTAAGGACCTATCCTAGGGGCCTCAAGGGCTGATCAAAGATTAACCTTGCCTACGTTATACATGTAGTTTGACTGACACATACTTGTTTATTGATGAGCTATAAACAAATGGATTAGCAGTTTATTGTGACATACTCCTAAAGGACTAACCTAAGTGTCTCGAGGGAAGATCAAAGATCAACCTTGCCTACGTTCAGAGCTTAGAGACCCATAGTTCGACAAAACAACTCTTTTTTTGAATTTTTATAAATTTTTGACCTTTTTTTGGATTTTGATATGTTTTGGATGTTTTTTTATTTTTTCTGATTTTATGAATGTTTTTGGATTTTATGATTTTAAGGAAGACTTAAAGAATATACATGAATCTGATCTGATGTAAGTATAAGGACATGCCCCCATCGTAATGCATAGACTACTCCTGGATATAGTCAAGACAAACTGACCTTGGGAATGGGTCGAGTAGTATTGGGAGGGATCACGATGTGAACACAAGGCTATGATGTAGACGCAGATGGGTGATGGATGAATGTGATGGAAGTGTGATGGATGAATGATGCAGAATAAGTCGTAGAGATCTTGGTGGATGGAAAGTGGTTATTTACACAATATGCTTGTTTGCTAGGTTTTCACCAAGGTACTTTCCCAAAGTGACATCGAAGTGGTTTTCACTAGAGGACAATTTTTTTCTTTACTATTTTCAATCCCTTTTCTGATTTTTTTGGATTTTTATATTTTTTATATTTTTTTGTGGATTTTCTGGATTTACACCTTGTAAGATTAGGCATAAAACTTTTTGATATGGGAGCTATTTATGGGATCCTATAGAGATTCCCCTTTTGGTGTTGATAGCTGATAAGCTCCTCATTTGTAGTCGACCATGATGATGAAGGGTCCTCGACCAATTGTGTTCAAACTTTCCCTTGCCATCTAGATTTGGTACATTTTTATGATTCTCCTTCAATACAAGCTCTCCGACTTGAAAGGTTTGACTCCTAATCTTCTTGTTGTAGCTTCTCTTAAGATAGTTTCAGTAGACTTGCAAATGGTTCAAGGCATCCATGCGTTGCTCATCCAGTAGTTCTAGATCGTTCAATCGTGATACCCGATATTCTTAATCTCTAATGAGATTCTGCAATGATATTCTCAAGGATAGGAGATCAATCTCAATAGGGAGGATGTATTCTGATCTATAGACCAGGGAGAAAGGGGTTGCACCTATTGGTGTGTAAATACTTGTTTGGTAGGCCCATAATGTGGGATTTAGCTATAGGTGCTAGTCATGACCAGTGTCATTGACTGTATTCCTTAGGATTTTCAAGATGGTTTTATTGGTTGCTTTAGCTTGGCCATTTCCTTGGGGGTAGTACAGAGTGGAAAAGTGATGTTGGATATTGAACTTTTGGCATAGGTATCAAACATCCTAGTTTTTGAAAGGTGTTCCATTATCTAAGATAATGGCTTGAGGGACACCATAGCAGCAAATTAGGTAGTTTAGGATGAACTTGGAAATCTTCTTTCCTATGATATAGGTCATGGGAATGGCCTCTACCCACTTTGTGAAGTACTCCATGGCGGTGATGATGAACTTATGTCCATTGGATGAGGTGGGGTGATTTTTTCGATGATATTGAGCCCCCATTGTGAAAAGGGCCAAGGTGTAATGATTGGGTATAGTTCCTGAGGTGGTGCATGGATGAGATCCCCATGTTGTTGACACTGCAGACACCTTTAGACATAGTCGTGAGCTTCCCTTTCCATTGTAGGCCAATAGTACCCAG
Source organism: Sequoia sempervirens (assembly GCA_007258455.2). Classification (NCBI taxonomy): domain Eukaryota; kingdom Viridiplantae; phylum Streptophyta; class Pinopsida; order Cupressales; family Cupressaceae; genus Sequoia; species Sequoia sempervirens. The sequence goes on from VDFB02047230.1 coordinate 536,395,044, forward strand.
TCCTCAATAGTTTCTTAGCCAAGGTCATACCACTCGAATGTGAACCACACATGTCGTTAAAGAAGTCAAAGCTTCCTTAGTTTTTAGGCATCATAAAAGGGTTCCTCCAATGCTCCTACAATATAAGGTGTCTTCTAAGATAACAAAACAAGATGAATTCTTGATAAATGTTCTTTTAAAGTTCAAGGTTATATTAGTGGGGAGGACTCCTATTCTCAAGTAGGTATATATATCATGATGCCAGAGATCACTGGGATCAACAATTTCACACACAAATTCAAATTCTGGTACCTCGAAATCTGGTATGAGAAGCTTCTCTACAAGGAATTCTTGATTAAGGACATTGTGTGGGATATCTAGTAGTGATCCAATTGTTGCCATAGCATCTATCACTCTGTTATTTTCTCTAGGTATCTGCTCAAACATGATATCAATGAAGAAGTCTTTGAGGATTTCCACCAGTTTCTTGTATGGAGTCAACTTGTCATCCTTCGTTTGATATTCATTACTGACCTGGTTGATGATAAGTTGTGAGTCTTCATAGACCTTGAGTGCCATGATCTATTAGTGTGTTACAATTCTCAGCCCTATGACAAGAGCCTCATATTCTACAATGTTATTTGTGCAAGGAAATGACAACTTGTATGATTTAGGTATACAATACCCTTGTGGTCTAATGAAGAAGATTCTCGCTCCTAACCCATGTTGTGTGTAGGATCCATCAAAGTACATTTTCCAGTGATCTACCACACTTAGGTCAAAGATGGATTCATTAGGGAACTCTAATACAAGTGAATTCTCTGCATATATGGGTGCTTCTTCTAGTTCATCTGCAATGGCTTGTCCTTTAATGGCCTTGCATTCCACATACTCAATGATGTGTTCTATCAGGATCATAACCTGTTTAGCCATTCGCCCTATGAGCATTGCTTTAGAAAGAAAATACTTGAGAGGGTCTATCTTTGCAATGAGTTTTATCTGATGTGATAGCATGTAATTTCTAAATTTTTGTGTGGCGAACATGACTACTAAGCAATCCTTCTCAATGGATGTATAATTCAGCTCATGTCCCACCATCATTCTATTCATGTAGTAAATAGCTCTCTCTTTCCCATTTTCATCATGTTGTGCTAAGAAAGTGCTAAGAGTTGTTTTTTCTAATATATACAAGATCAAGGGTTTTCCTAGAATTGGTGGCATGAGAACTGGTGGTGTGAGTAAGTACACCTTGATCTTATTGAAATCCTGATCACATTTCTTGTCCCATTTGTATGCTACCCCCTTGTGGATTAGATGAGAATATGGGATAACCTTGTCTATTAGCTATGCTATGAATCAACAGATGGACTAGAGTCTTCCTTATAAGCCTCTTAGTTGTTTCAATGTCTTTGGTGCCTCCATCTCAAGAATTTCCTTAACCTTGGTGGGGTCTATCTCAATTCCTCTCATCGACACAATATACCCAAGGAGCTTTCCTGACTATGCCCCAAAGACACTTTTTTGGATTGAGTTTGACTTTGTATTCTTCTAACTTATCAAAGATGGAGGCAAATTCCACTATATTATCTTGACATTTCTTTGATTTTTCCAATATATCATCCACATAATCCTCCACAATTTTGTGAATCATATCATGAAAGATTAGTGTCATGGCCCTTTGATAGGTAGCTCCCACATTTTTCAGCCCAAATGGCATCATATTCCAGCAATATGTCCCCCATAGACAAGTGAAAGCCATTTTATGTTGGTCATCCTTAGCTATCATGATCTGATTATAACCTAAGAATCCATCCATTAATGATAGCATCTCATTTCCCACTATCATACCAATGTTTGGGAGAGGGAAATCATCCTTGGGGCATGCTTTGTTTAAATCTCTGAAATTGGTGTAGATGCGGATGCCCCCAGTGGGCTTTGAAATAGGTACAAGATTTGAGAACCACTCTAGATAATCAATCATCTGTATGAATCCTACATCTAGGAGATTTTGTAATTCCATCTTGACTAGCAATGTTATCTGGGGATGTGTTTTCCTTAACTTTTGTCTCACTGGCTTTGCTTTAGGATATACATCTAGGTGGTGAACCACAACTTGTAGATCAAGGTTGGCATGTCAGCATAGGTCCATGCAAAGTTTATCTTTCTTTCTTTTAGGAATACTGCTAGAAGTCCATGTTCTTTTGTCAGAAGTGATTTTGCATAGAATATTATGTGTGGCAATTCTTTTGTTCCTAAGTTGACTGGATTGCACTTTTCTACTAAGACCAATGACTTCTCCTGATGAATGGCACTAAGGGGAAGATTGAATCCCTCATCCTCTAGAGCCTTAAAGAGGTTTTCACCATTGGATGTGTCCTTTATTTTTACTATTTTCAGGTCAAAGAGTGCCACAGTTTGGTTTTCACTCAAAGACCTAGAGATTATTCTCAAATTTTCACTTTTGTGATTGAAGGATTCAATCATTTCCCCATAATAGGTGTGTTTTTCTAGCACGATGTCGAACCCAACTTTGTGATCTCTGTATGGTATAGTATCCTATAATCCCATGAATTCCAAGAGCACCTCATCATTTTTGAATGTATCTAAAATTGGTAGTCCTTGTTGGTCGTAATCGATGAGTTGAGAATAAAATAAGTTTATTTCTTGAGTTTGCTCATTTCAATCAAAAGATAGGGTACTAATCCTGAGCATGGAGGAATCATCAAATAGCATAAGTAATTCAGTTAGGGGGTCCTCATCACACACATCCGTTATGTCAAAGGTATAATTGTCTAAGGGTAGACATATGGATACCAGCAACTGAGGGGGAGCTTTGAATTTTCTAACTAAGGAAACTTTTCTGAGTATGGTTACCTTTAGACAAGTATATCCAAGGACAAGATTTGTTACACGCTTCTCAACAACAATGGGTTCTAACAGGGCATTATCATTCTGCCCAAGTTTCTTGTTCTTGTTGTAACCCATGCTAAGCATCATTTGTAGTCCTTTGTTGCTCTCATTCATGAGAAGATCAAGCACATGCCTTTCATCTTGGTATAGGAGACTTTAAATATCCTTTTCATCTACCACCTCCTAACTTATATCTCCCCAACATCTAAATCTAGAGGGGTCTACTTTGAAGGTTTGGGATGATGTTTCAGTTGGTTGAGGTTGCCCATGAGACCTAGGAGATTGAGGTAACTCTCCTATTATGAAAGCAATTTTCTTCATTTTGTAAACCCCACACCCATTGTCTTGGACAATGACTTTGATTTTAGAGATATCAAAAATGGCGGGTGTCTTTGTCTCATAAGTAGTTGGGTCTACATATGGAGTAGTAGGGCCTTCATCATTCTTTGGGACTTGAGGGATTTTATAGTATTTTGCTTCCAAGTTCTTGCAATAATAAAAGGGCTCAAGATCACCATGGACCATGACCTCTTGATTTTGATATGGGAATTTGACACACTGATGGAAGGTGGAAGTGACAACTTGCATCCCATGGATCCATGGACACCCCAAGAGGATGTTATAAGGAAAATCAAGGTCAAGGACCTAGCAAGTGGTTTTCATGATGGCGGGCCCTACTTGAATAGGGAGTTGAATAGTGCCTTGAGACACTCTTTCTTTATCATCATATACTCTGATTGTGATACCCTTACCCTTTTCAATGGCATCCTCTAAGAGTCCCAAATTCTTTATTAGTTTGAGGGAATACATATTTAGACTTGCACGCCCATCCACCAAGACCCTTTTGAATTTGTTTTTATGAACTGGTACTTCAAGATGGAGTGCATGATTATGAGATGGTTGGGTGGGAAAGTCCTGATCAGAGAACATTAGGAGACTTGGGGTGGCGATGTGCCTGACCATAGCTTGGAACAAGTTAGCATCAAGATCTATGGAGACAGTGGATGAAGATTCCTCTAGGATTTTTCTATGTGCAGGTGATATCTTCAGCAACTCCATGATGGAGATTTGAGCGGAGGTTCTTTTCAGCTGGTCCAAGACATTGTAGCCATTGGGAATGGATTTTGGATTTGAGGTGGATGCCCTAGGTGGTTGTGATGGTCCAATAATGGTAACTTTTTTGCCATGTGTGGTGACTCCATAATTGGCTTGGGCTCCCTTGATGTTAATAGCAGTGACCATTTCATTGAGGTATGTGACAACATGATCATTCACATGGTTTACATTTCTATACTTTGTCTTTCCATGGTTTTTCCCTTTTTTATGATCAGCATTAGATTTGTGTATATCTTGAGGTCTTGATTGCCCATTGGTTGTTCAATGTTTATGATTTTGTCATCGATGAGGTCTTGGATCATATTTTTCAACCTCATGCAACTGGCTATTGTGTGCCCCTTGATCTTATGAAAATTGCAAAGGTGATTTTCATTGTACCATGGTGGTTTCACTTCAAGTTCTTTGTAATTCTCATAAATGGGAATTTTGATGAGATTCTTGTTTACCAACTTCTTCATGATGGATTCAATTGATTCCTCAAGGGCCATGTATTTTCACTTGGGGGGATATTGTTTGTTCCTCGGGGCTGGTCCCCCTTGATTGTTTAGATTGTTGAATTGATTGTTGGGTGGTTGTTGTGAGACTGTGTTGGCTTGTGTGTTGTTTCAATTGTTTCCTTGTGGTTGTTTGTATGTTTAGGTGTTTTGTTTTGGAGCACTGATTATGACCTTGGCATCAGCCACACCATCATTAGTGACACTTTTGTTCTTCACCCATGTGCTACATTTCTCATTCTAGCTGGTAGATGGGCGATTGCCTAGATATTCTTGATATGAGGGTGTCCCCCCTTGTGCAATAATGACTCTTTCAATTTTGAGCACCTTGGGGATCAAATAGTCATATGTGGTGATACATTGCATCTTTAGATGGAAGGATAAGGTTTTCTCGAGATTAGAAATGATGGTACAAAGTTGTTCTTCTGGCATGGTCCATTTGTTCCTGTTGGCCTTGGATCTCCATCATTGTAGGAAGGAAGTGAATGATTCCCCCTTAGCTTGTTTAAGAGTAGATAGTTCCTCTAGACTCACATCCATACCTATATTGAATGTGTAGTTCTATATGAATTCATCTACAATCTCTTGGAAGTTTTTGATTCTAGGAGGAAGGCGAGAGAACCATTCCATGGCGGGACCAGCCAAATTTTGAGGGAATAGCCACATTAGATATGTATCATCATATGCAACCTCCATACAATGTACTTGGAATTTCCTGATGTGATCTTCAGGGTTTACCATCCCATGATATTTTTCAAATTTAGGGATTTCAAACCCCTTTGGGAATGGTACCATCTCAAGGCTCTTTTTGAATCGATAGGGGCACAAATTGCTTGGTTTTTTCATTGTTTTTCTAGATTGGACATCTAACACCTATTGCAAAAGAAACTTGATTTGTGTCGTCATGTTTTTTTGTGGATCAAGAGGTGGAGTGAACGTGTTTTGAGGTGGTTGAAATGTTGGAGTGATGGGTGGGGTACTTTGCATGTTTGTGGGAGTTTATTGCAAGCTCTTTTGTATGATCAAGGCTTTCTGATATGCCTGCAATTGTTGTTGTTCCAACAACACTTGTTGTTGGTCTTGTTGTTATTGTGCCAAAAATGTTTGTTGTTGGACTTGTTGTTATTGTGCCAATAATGCTTGTTGTTGCACTAATAGTTGGGATGCTTCTTGTTGCGCTTGGTATTGTTGTAGGGCTTGTTGATATGCTTGTTGTTGGGAAACTTGGTATTGTGATTGCGTTTGTGCTTATTGAGCTTGATATTGGGCTTGTGCTTGAGCTTGAGCTTGTTGGGCAGCTAGTGCAACTTGCACTACTCGAGTTGCTTGCACAACTTGGGCAACTTGGGAAACTTCTTGTTTTTGCAACAAAGCTTGATCTTAGGCAACTTGTTGTTGTGCATATGCATGTTGAGCCACTTATTGTGCATCTTGTGTGGTTTTTTGTGCTTGTTGTGCTTGGAATTGCTAAAGTTCCTTTTGATAGGCCTATTGTGTTTCTTGCAAGGTGATGTTGTATGGGTTTGCCATGTTTCAAGGCATTGGTGGTGGTGGTGGTAGCAGATTTGGAATGGTGTTTGTTGTTGCGATGAGAGGTGTTGTTGGATTGATGATAGGAATTTGTGTGGTAGATGGTTTGATTGATATGATTGGTCCTTAAGAGACCATGTTTATGAATAGTGTTGTGATTGTTTGTGTTTCTTGGATGGTTTCCACCTATTGTTGTGATATCAATCACATTTTCAGAGGATTTGGTATGGTTGTTTGATTTATGAGTGGGGAATTGTTTTGGTTTTTTTGATTAAGGATAGGTAAAGGGGGTTTCCCTAAACCAAGGAGTGGTTTGGATGTTAATGGTAGAGTTGGAAATGGTGGAAAGATGGGTGGTGTATTTCCTTGAACAAAGGATGATGATGAGGGATCAAAGATTCCCCATTGTCCAAATAGTACTCCTTCTCCATGTGAGGTCATGGGGAGAGATACTTGTGTGTTAAGAGGGTATTTTGATGTTACGATGAAAGAGGATGGGTCATTGGGGTCATGAAAGATGAGAAGAATGTATGGGTATTTCAGATTTTGAGGAATAGATTGACCCAAGATGGTATTTGCATCCAAGTCTTGGTTGTTAACAAGGGGATGTGTTTGAAGAGCATGAAGCAATGAGATCCCTTTGTTGACAATTGGTTGAGTTGGAGCAATGGATGATGTTATTTGAGGGATGGTTTGAGTGGTGCTTTGGAATGAGGGTGTGAATGAGGCTGGGGGCATAATCCCAAGAGGTTTCTCCACAATGGTGCTTACATCATAGTTGGAAGGGAGTTCATCCCCTTCTTTTGCCAATTCTAGCATGTATTGGGAAGGATTGAGCCTCATCATGGCATTGAAAATTTTATGATTCTCAGGATTTTGGACAATTTTTATGATTTCATCTTGATTCATCCCTAAGGAATTGTTGGTGATTTCCTCCACTTGGCCACCTTCCTCCTAAGGATCTTGTGAGATTAGAGGATGATTGGGTGGGGGGTTGCTAGATCCAATGGGATTGATTTTGGGTGTGCTTTGACTCAAATCACTTGAAGTGGATGTTTCTTTGTTTGTTTCCATGTTCTTCTTGTGTTGAGATCTAGTTTGGACCATAAAACGAGGATCAATTTTAAGGAATGTGGGAGGTGAACCTCTAACTCCTTGTATTGATCTAAATTTTAGGTACAAAAAAGAAAGTCTAAGAAATTGAGGATCAAAGGTTGGTGATGAGGTAATGAAAGATGGGTGATTGTGAATGATTTGAACTCTTATGAAATCTTGAGGGAGATACTAGACTTTAAGACTTTGGATTTGATGTTGGATTTGATTTTGGATCTTGATTTTGATTTGGTTTGATTTGATTTTGATTGGATTTGGTTTGGATAATGAAATCATAAAATCTAAGAGGTTGGATATTGTCCTAGAGTAAAATTTTCCACAAGATGATAATTTAACTGTGTGTGTAAAGAAGGATTCATCTACACACACCTAGTAAAACAAGATGATTTTGATTTGTTTCCAAAGATTTTCCCAAAGTCTAGTATGAAATATTTTTTCAAGATTTCCAAGAATTGTCTGTGAGATGGATTTTTATTTTGATTTTGAGGATGGATGAAGGTGTTTTGATTTTGATCCTAAGAGACTTAGAGATACTTTTGTTTACTAGGCCTAGGTATTGAAGAACATGCTATACTTCTAAGGACTTTTCAACCAAGAAGTGGTTCAAATTGAGTACACATATCTAGATTGTTCAAAGGGATGAGTCTATAAAACCTTGTGAACTTCTTGCTTATCTTGAGATGTTGCTTTTGGTTACACTTCCTAATGTACTTCTTAATGGATTTTTGAGTATGACTCCTAAATTTGGAACTTTTGGTCAAAGACTTTTGTTTTGGGATTTTTATCTTTTTGGAAATCATGAGAGCAAGCACATGTGAGGTCCAATTTGTCTTTTATCTTTCTTTAATGAGTTCTTTTTACCACAAAAAATTTCTTGCGTTAGCTTTTGAACTAGATGTCTAATGTCCTAATTTATTTTCATCTCACAAAATCCATTATGTGGAAATCAAGGAAATCAAGGTACTAGTTCCCTAATGTTCACTTTAGTGAGAGAAAATTAAGATATAAATCCAAATACTTAGAAGCCTCTAAGGATAGAATCCCTATGACAAGAGATAGCACTTGGATTTTATCAAAGGTATTTTATTCCTCTAAAGGGTTTGAAATTTGATGATCATGATTAAATGTTTTTTTTCCAATGTTTTAAATCCAAGCAAAGTGTTTTGATTCCAAAACGATCCACAACCCCAGTATAGAAAGAGACAATATTTTTTGAATCCCCACTTGGATAAATCTAGCTGTGCTTATTTAGAGTGGATGACTAGAAGCTTGACTAGGTTGGCTCCCCTCCATGACACACACTTCTCGGGTCAACTAAGCTTCAATTATCATGAATCTCCCATGATGAACTTATCATCTCTACAAAGAACTACAAAAATGTTTGATGCCTTTAGAGGTTCAACCTCTTGCACCAGCAAATAGAAATGGATTTTGGCTTCTACACAAATTGGTTCTTAGTTAAGGTAATTGGGGATGTGGCACCTTGTGAGCATCCAACAAGCCACTAAATGCTTTAATTGATCCTACTAGGGGTGCTTATACTTTTTAAGGTAGTAACCCATTCTGAAAGACAATATATGGCTAAGGCCTACATACCATTGGACTTGACAGTTTAGTAGATTATCCTTTTATATACCTGCCCGAGTGAAAAAATGGTTGGAGTCACCTTTGAGTTCTCCTTTCATATGTATCTCTTAGGCAGGCCCCTCTAAGGGTAAACAAAAGTGAGCAAGCATATCCATAGTTTGATCAATCTTTGTTTCGTTAACAAAGAGAGAACACATGTGATATACTCAACCCACACTAGCAAGCTTGGTTCAATTTTGAGAATCCAAATTGAAGTGTGGAGGAAATCTTTTATACAACTTAATATCACAAAAAGACTTTTGATTCTTAAGATCATTGTGAAGTGTGAGAGAGGTTCATACACCTTCTAAATGATATTACTTTGTAAAAGAGATTACAAAACACGAAAAACACATGTTCATTTTAACTTCAAAAGAAATAATGGATTCTTTTTAAGCACCAAGATGAAATGTGAAGTTTGCTTGTTCAATTTTAGCCCAAAATCAACTCTAGTATGTTCCTAAAGTTCTTTTTAATCCCTTTTCTTTATTCTTTTTAAGCCCAAATGAAATTTATTTTTAGTCCTAAAAACTTGAAGATGACAAAATCCTTAGAATTGGAATTCTAATTTCTCCCAAAGTGTTTAAGAACACTTGTTACAATAGAGAGAAAATTCCATGAGAAGCCTTTGTCTTCATTTCTTCTCTTCCCTTTTTGATTTCCTAACCTGCAAAAGTGCTCAAAATGTTAGATGAGATCAAGAAATAAGAAGATATAAGGGTTAGATGAATGATTAAGCATAAAAACCCTAAAATTTAGACCATGTTACGATGTGTTTTGAATTTAGATGTAAAATTGAAAATTTTAACTATACAAAAATTAAGAAACAATTACACCATTGTGTAGCTTATGAAATTCTACCCCATTTCAAAAAAAAGATTTCAAAAAGACCTTTGTACATGACCAAGATATGGCCATTTTAAGATTGACTATAAAAGTGCTAAAACAGTGAACAGATGTGCTAAAATAGTGAATAGATGCGCTAAAATAGTGAACAGCTACACTAAAATAGTGAATAGCTATGCTAAAACAGTGAATAGATGTGCTAAAATGGTAAATAGATGCGCTAAAATAATAAACAAATGTGCTAGAAGATGTCGCAGATGTGCTATAACAGAGCCTAGATGTGCCAAAACTCACCACTTATGTGTTGAAAGAAGCCATGGGTGTGCTACATCGAGATTAACAAAAAAACCTCTTCAAAAATAGAAAAATAGACCAAAAAGATGTGTTAAATTTGAGATTTCTGCCCTCCTAGCAAAAAAATGTGAATGGTGATCTAGACTTGCACAAACATGAACAAATAACACAAGGTTAGTGAATTATACAAATCAAAACCATCATTCTAGGCCATAATATTCATTTGAAGCATAATGAACAAGAAATAAAGTAAAGAACTCAAATAAAGCAATCTAAATCCTATTCAAATGCTCAAACTCTCAAGCCCATGGGGGAGTTGGTTCTATTTTGATGTGGAAAATAGCCCTTTCCCAATTCCTTGCAAGCTTGATGATGATCAATGGTTCTCCTTGATAAAATTTGCAATAACCTAGATATGGTGGATGAAAAACTATGAAAATATTGATGATCTTGGATGAATTTGCTCAAAACTTATGGATAATGACTTGGCATAAAGTTGTGGATCCAAAATTAGTAAAAGAGCCTCCCATTTATAGGAATGAAGGATGGAGGAATGAAGGATATGAAGGATGTGGGACAAAAGATCAACCAATAACAAAATGCCACTTGTCAACATGCTAATGGAGAGAGGTGGAGCACATTTTGATGAATGTACACATAAATGCTATTAGGTGGATCTTTGAAATTTGAAAGTTGGCTTGTGGAGGGAGATGTGGAAGAGGAGTTAATGCCACTTGGATCAAGAAAAAGGACTTGTAAGAGATATAAATGGCATGTTGGAGGACAAGACCTTTTGGGAGGGAGTATTCAAAATGAGGGAATATTCCAACTTGATGCCTTTTTGAATGAAAATGGGAGAATTTACTAATTAATTAAATTGATTTTCTTATGCAAGTTGCAAAATCTAGAGGATTTGATGGATTAGGATTAGAGTTAATCAAGATTTGATTAACTTAGATGGAGATTAGTTGATTTGACAATTTGACGTAGATTTTTGGATTTAAATAAATCAAAATGAGAGGAATAATGAATATTAGACTTAATTAAATAAAGTCTCATTTATTTAATTAAAAGGAGATGATGTTAGACTTAAATCAAATAAAGATTAATTGATTTAATTTAAGGAGATGAATTTAGAACTTAATTAAATAAAGTGAATTATTTAATTAAAAGAGGGACAATAGGATTATTTAAACAAAATAATTTATTTAATGAATAGAAGATAATGATTTAGTCAAATAAAATTAACTTATTTAATTAAAAGATGAATTATGATGAATTTAATCAAATAAAGATTATTCAATTAAATGGTTAGTAAAGGAAATGATTAAGGAAGAACTGGTGTTAGTAACTCAGGATCAAGTGCACGGGATCAATCAGTATAATTTACGTGTATACAATAACAACACAATCTTTGATGAGAAAAATGAAAGATAATTTAATTAATCCATTATTTGAATAGAAGCTAACAATTCAAGCATTCATAACATGAAATATGATATGAGAATTAGAAATAACCCTTGATTATACTGATTCAAAAGAGAACGAGTTACAATATAGATAGAATAATAGATTGGTGCTCAAATTTGGAACAATAAAATGTGTATTTGAATCATATGTTGTTATTACAGAGAAAAATGACAATATTTCTTCTCTAGATTCCAGAGGTCTTAACTGTATAAAATAACTGTATAGAAAGACTTACAAAAACTAAGGAATCCTAAGATCTAAAACCTTGGATTGAAAACAATTAGAATGAGGCTCAAACCTCACTTTTATAGACATAAGGGAAGCAATAAGTGAAAAGCCTCATTCCACCACTTAGTCACTAGAAGACAAAAAACCAAGCGATCACACTATCTACATGGGAAAAAACATAATTACAAAAGGTAGTAATTTCTCATAAAGTAGTTGGAGATCTTTCTAAGCATTGATGTTAGTGTATGGGGTGATCTGCTCAAAATTTATTCTTGAAGGTGATAGGGAACATGTCTGACATTCTTAGCTTGGCAAGCCCATGCAACAGTTATATTTGGTTGTTGAAGACTGGTTGAAATGCAACTCAAGTTACAAAACATTCATCTTCTTTGTCTTCATCTTGTCCTACTGATGTCTCCATCCTATGTCTCAAGAATTGGTCGACTTTTTCTAGATGAGATTTGTAGTCATCACCAATCAAAACTTAAGTCATATCAAGGAAACCTAGCAAACTGTACTCCAATTTTCCAAGTGATTCTATGTATAGGTTTAGCTTATCTGTACATCCACCTCTCCTTTATTAATTTTACTATACATGGGAGAGAATGTTTGAAAACTTTGACTTCCACTCCCTACAAGTCATTATCTCTCCCTCCTCATTCAAAATTGGAAGCATGTAGAACTCTTCAAAACCTTCAAAGTTCTTAATTCCCTTTTCATAAGGTTTGTGTACCTATTGTGATGACCAACTATGTCATCTAATAATTTAACTTACTCAAAATGTCAAATACTATGTTTCTATCAAAATATGGGCTCTTGACAATAATATTCAGTAGTGTAACCTCTTAGGACCAACTAGATTAGAAACACCTTAGCCACATCCATGCTTTATTGTGGCTTATATATGCATTCCACAAAATGGTGTAATAGTCTCATACCTTGTCAAGTTGAGAAAGAATGCTTGACAACTTGTATCCGAAAATATTGTTCAGTAAGTATGAAACATTCTTCACAACTCCTTGCTCTGGTGCTCTAGCTTTTGATTTACTTTTTTTCAACTCTTCAACTTTTTTATATCAATGACCAAATTATTCTTCGCTGGTGAGGCTTGAGCCTCACTTAATTTTTGTGGAGGAGGCAATAGCCATGTAACTGTATTAAGTTGCTACTGCAACTTCTAATTCAATTCATTGGCCTTATCTAAATCTCCTTGTAACTTTTTATTGTGGCCTCAGTAAAAAGAGATGTATTTATAGTTAAATCAACTACTTTAACTACACTTGTGTCCACTACTTTTCTCACAATGGGTCCCCTAGTGAGCACATTAGGATAAGTTATTACTTGGCACTTATTAGTTTCAAGGAAAGTGGACCAAATTGCTAAGGTCTCATACATTGGGTGAAACCCTGATCCAAAATCTAAAGCCTTAGCTTGTTCCTTGAAGTTTAAAATTGGGTTGTCACCTCCATGCCTTCTAATTGCATCAAATGCAATTGCAAAAGATATGTTCCATCTTGGTAGCAAAAGGCACCCTACATTATTCACAAGTTCTCTACCTCTTTAAGGTGTCATTTCCTCCATCTGAGCCTTCACATTTCTCTATAACTCAATGATTTCCTTTTTCTCTTTTTGGAGAGTATTCTATCAAATATTCTTTGTTATAGTTCATCTCCTTTGTTTTTAAGGAAAAAGTCCTTAAACTCCTATTTATAATAAATTGGTCATATTACAAGAATTTACGGCAAGCTTGTGCTTTGATATCATCTACAATCTGCCCACCAGTCTCAAAATTGATGATTAACCTATCATTAATGGGCCTCTTAATTATTACCCTTATAGGGGGCTACATTTCTTGCACCATAAGGGAATCAATATCAAACTCATTAGGGCCAATGGGGTAATCCACCAGAGGTCCAACCGTAGGGTATATTTAGTGCAATGGGGTGAATGGCTGAGGAATTGATACTATGCTTACTCCAGAGATAGAAGGACATGTAGTACTTAGAGCAGTAGTCAACACATTTTCCAATAATTGGTTGGAATTGTCTAGCATAGTCATCATTCTGACTATAGGATCCCTAATATCTAAAAATGATCCCCAAAAGGAAGGATCAACCTTCTTCCTCTTATTCTCTACCATTTGTATCTTCACCCACAAGGCTTTCTTTTGTACAACTTGGCTCTTAGAGGAGAAATTTTGAATGAGACCATCCACACTGTCAAAATCATGGGGCAAACGAGAGAGATTAAAAATGGCTCTTTTGTCATGAATGAAGCTCTCAAGGTCTCACATCTCCTCTCCTTGTCCACCTTCATTCTATAAATGAACAATTTTCCATACATAAACTCCATGCCCTCCCTTGATGTAACTGTGAAATCATAAAACACAACTATTCCTAGGAGAAGAGCGTGTTTCTTATTATTTATGAAATGAGTCTTTTTAGACTCATTCAATTGCCACATATTTTCTAGGAAGGAAATTCTATCAAGTACACTTTTGGGTACGACATGGGGTGCTATAGGGGATCCATATATTTTGATTATGGTGGCATTAGTGTAGTAAAACCAATCACCTCGATTAGAAATTAGAAAGCTACAAAAAGAATTAGACTAATTTTATTTTTCTTTTTGGTTTATTGCAAAATATTTTTTCTCTTCCATGATGGGGCCTACGAGAGAAAAATAGATTTTTTCCACACCTGAAACAATCTAGCCAATGAATATATGGGAAGTGAGGAAATTGGTTCTATATAAAAACACAAGAAGAAAAAATTAACCTGATAATGTAAATAAAAGATTAGATGCCTTAAAAAGAGATATATTTGGCATCCATAACACACTGGCTAATGTCAATACATATATGCAAAATCAATCAAGCTTAGAATTTGATGTTTCTGTAACTAAAGTTGAACACCTATGCATCTAATATATGTCCAAATTATGCTAACACTCATATGGGATCTAGAAACTTGATACTGTAGGAAAATATGCACAAATTTGATGGTAGTGATCCACTAGATTAGATAAATCAAATTCATTTTTTTATATATGCATGAAATTCCATGTGGGAAAATCATGGCAATGGATTCTTTATATCTAGAACTAAGGCAATTTATCTGGTGTCAATAGGTAAATTCTTAATAGATGAAAAATGGCCATAGTATCACACGATCAACTTTAATAGAGGAGCTATAATCATATTATAACAATAGTCTAGGAGACAACTACTTTAGCTAGCTAGCTAAATTTCAACAAGTGGGATCAATTATGGATTACATTCAATAGTTCTAGAACCTATTCTTGAGAGTAGATACAATTCTAGAAGAGAAAGTCAATGATTTTTTCTTCATGTGGTCTCAAGGATTGCATCAAACATGAGGTACATTTTTTTAGTAATAATTTTATATTTGAGTCTTTTGTTCTAACATGCAAGACAAAAGAAGAGTTTTTAACTCATAAAAGGTAAAAGGTTATTATATAAGAAATAAATGATTATTAGCACAATCACTTTGTTAGACTACTAGATCGAAAAAAAATAGGAGAGGAGAGAAAAAGGGTTATGTTTTAATTATGATGTTAAATACAATTGAGGACATAAATACAGTTTATAATATTCTATATTGAAGGGCCAAGAGAGGAAGAAGATGAGGAATCAATATTAGATGGTGATAGTTTTAGAGGGGCAATCAAGAGATACTCAATTAATCATATCTTATCATGCACTTGTGGGAGTTAGTACTCCACAAACTCTTAGGTTGATAGGATTCTTGAAGAAACAAAGAGTAATAATACTTATTGACTTGAGAAGCACTCACAATTTTGTTAACAACAATATAACTAATTGTCTAAGTTGCTTTATATTTCCTACTCTAGAAGTACAAGTCTAAATTGAAGATAGGGTAGCATCAATTATTCAATAAAATTTAATAGTATTAGAGAGTTTTGACTTGATTGCCCAATGCTTCATATTCCCATGGGTGTAATAGATATGGTATTGGGAGTATAGTAGCCCACTACTTTAAGAACAACTGACATAAATATCTAGAATCTATTCATGAGATTTCACTAAGAAGGAAAGATAGTTAAACTAAGAGGGTTGTGTGCAAAGTTCTTGTAGATGGTAAACTCTCATCAAATACAAAAGTTGAATAAGAAAGAAGTAGATGGATTGGCAACTAAAATATTTTCATTGATAACCTTTCAATGAAAGATTTCTTTAAAGATTAGGATAATAAACCTAACTTCTCTTAACATTATGATAGTTGACTATATATATACATATATTACGACATTCGTTGACAATAAATACATAAACAAAGAATAAGAAATGGCATCGGGGAGAGGGGCCTATAGTGGAGCAGAGTCCAATAGCAGGGATAGAAGTAGTCCTCAATGGGCCCCATAATGGAGCATCTTAATATCCAATTGCAAATCACTTTTTATCCATAAAGTACACAAACTGACAAATCATGTGATGCCACATCAGCACACCAATAAAACATGACGTTGTGAACCATTATCGGTCTCAACTTTTTTTGGGCCTTTTTGGATACCTCAACAAAAAGCATGCTGATGTAGCATCATATTTGATGATGTGGCCCTAAAGCGAAATATAGAAGCATGTGAGTTGCCAAATAAACTGTTGTACAAAATTTGGAGTGATTTGAAATTTCCATGTAGGATTTTGAGAAACACAAAATTAGGATGCTCCATTATAGGCCCCTCTCCCCTAAATATGTTTCAGCATTACATAATTTTTACATAGGAGATGTTGTAAATTAAATGACAAGGCTTAGTAGATTCTAATCAGAAATCCCTGTATTTGAAATCGAATTTATTCAAATATTTGATGGGTGGCATGAGTGTGATTAATCAACTACCTAGCTCACATATGGGAGTGAATAAAAAGTACAGGTGGAGTGTCTTATCGAGGCGAATAATGTGGAGGCCCAGTAATGAGGGGCAATAAAGGAGCCTCTCAAATGGAACTCTTATTTATTTCCCAACTGCTTCGACAGATGCGCTCAAAATATCTCAACCATGGAAATGATATGAGTCGACAATGAGTCGACTATGAGTCAACTACAGATAGCAGAAATATCTAGAGGACCATGCTGCCGACAAACTGCCAGGCGTTTGCTTCGATTACCATTCATGTAACCTGACATTCTATACTGCACATAGCTTTGATGGAAATATCACTCTATATCATGGAGTCTGAAAATGATATGAATGTCAACCAGACATACGGACAGAAGATAGATTAAGAAAGATTAGGTTGTTATACCATTTCGGAGTGAACCATGCGGCCGAAAAACCGCCAGGAATTTGCTTTCATTACCATTCAGGGCTAATGATATAGAGACACATTGATTATAGGCAAGAAAGGGGCCACCCAAATGGAGTTCTATTTATTTCTCATCTGCTTTAGTGGGTGCGCTTGAAGTGTCCAAACCATGGACACATAAAATGGAGATATAGATATGATATATCGTTATCATTCCTCTACATTATGGAATCTGCAAATGATATAGATGCGAGTGAAGTAGACAGAGTGACAGTAGAAATAAAATGGTTTGACAAACAGTTCAACAGTGTCTCCTCCATAGAGACGGTACGTTAGAATTGTGACAGACAGGCATTTTGGATAAGCAGTAGAAAAGGAGAATGGGGAAGCACCAAAGGTATGTGTTTATCATACTATATAGAACTATTATCTCGTGGCACTTTCATATTCATGAATTTCAAAATTAATAAATTGAGTAACAAATAAGCAACCAAAACTATTGTTCTCTTTGTATTTATCATGCTATATGGAACATTATATCTCGTGGCACTTTCGAGTCCATCCAACAAACAAGCCACCAGAATTATTGTTCAATATATCTCGTGGCACTTTCAAGTCCATTCAACAAACAAGCCACCAAAACTATTGTTCATCTTATATTGTATGGCTCAAAGTTAAATAAAGGATGAATAGCGTTATATTTCATATTAAATAATAAAATTACAATACATCATTCACATAAAATATGAGTAAAATAACATCACATTTTAGAAGTCAAGGTTGTAATTAACAAGTAATAATAGTACAAAGGAAAAAAACCATACCATTAAATTGCTAGAGCTATATGAGTAGGAGAAGAATCACAATCTATTGACATTTGAGTTTGCAGCTATCAAGTTAGGTAGAAGTCACCAATGAACTTATCTTTCTTGAAAGAGAATTAAACTCTAAAATATATTTAATCATCCCAAGGCTTAAAAATTTTAGGTTTCGAATCATAGTTTAACTCAATTGTTTGATATGAAGCTATCTATATGTGGAGACTTATGCACTTGTAATATGAAAATAAGGGTTAAATTTAGAAGATGATAATATGATTCGTGTATTCCACCCTAAATAAATGCTCTGCTTCTTCCAACTTTATTAAATTCCAACCTTTTTAGTGAATGGAATATGAAATGTTTCACATATAGCATCAATAGATAGGTTAGATAAAACCCTTCCATCAATAATTCATTCTTTCCATTATGTTATAATGCTTAGCACAATCTGTAGCTAACTCTAGACATTGAATAGAAGTGGGAAAACCAATAACCTTTTCTAGTACATTCTTTACTATGTTCCTATCCCTACCAATGGTGTCAACACTAGTCATTCATTTTCTAAATTTTTTCATACTAATTATCTATCCTAGCCTAGTGTTTGATATATTCCCCCATCCTGAAGTGATCTTCAACTTAGATGTTACTCCTTTGAATTTGTACTCTATTTTCTTTGCCCTACACATCATCAATTCTTGTGAGAAGAATTAAAACCATCCATTTCTTGACCTAATAAACCTTTAACTTTGGTTATAAAAATGCACATTGGAAGTGAAATTTTATCAAATTTTAAGTCATATTTACTTGGATATCAAATTTGCACTAGAGTTGTAGCAATTCCATCTTAGTGTGAAGGTTCATTTAAACATTTAAAGTGTTCTTTTAAAATACATGGTTTTCGACATGTTTTATATACTACCTATCCCTTGTCATTTTCTATGCTTATTGGTCTTGAAGGTTTTTTTAGAAAAAAATATAGAAGAAAACAAATAATTCAAAGTAAATATTAAACAATTCAATCTATATTTAATGCAATCTTGATTAGAAAAAAACAAACAAACAAACAAATAAATAAGAAACATAATTTTATCCATATTGATTTTTGGCACACCATGAAGGTGCTTTTGCTCATTTTGATGAATATGTTAAATTCTCAAACCATAAACATAACATTACAACAATTTGATATCCTCAAAATGCTTGAAGGATGGTGGATTTATAGTTTTTCAAGGAGGGAGATCAATGGTGGAGATTTTGATGAGAGATGAATAACTTAGATCAAGTTGGTTGGGTAGTTGAGAGATGGAAGGTGGAGAATAATAATTTTTGAGAACTAGTTGGAAGTTGTTTATGAGATGGGTGGTGAGGATTAAAATAGAATTTTAATTTCTTTTATTCATTTTTGAGTGGTTGTGTGGGGGATTCAATTAGTTAAATTAAACAAATCATGTGGAAAGGAACTAGGACTAGGAAAAAATATTAGGACTTAGGGAAAATAGAAATAATTATAATAAATGATGGAATCAGGTCCTAGGATTCTTTTAGGTTTCTACATTTGCATCTCTTTGAGATTATTTTGTTATTGGAAGAAGCAATGTTATTTCAAATAAGAATAAAATGTAGATGTTGGATAAAAATATGAAGTTTATAAAAAGGATTGAAATGGGATGATGCCCCTTGAGAGAATAGGGGGTTATGAAGGACACAAGTAGGCTCTTAAAATAGAAGAAAAGGAAGTATGAGAAAAAGGGGGTTAGATTTAAATTAGGGAAGAAAAGATAGTCACATTGAATTAGTTTGAGAAACTTGATGTTTGATATAGCACTTGACATTATGAACCATGATATAAATATCACGGTTATTGTGTGTGAAATACATAAAGAACTAAAGGTTACAAGAAGACATATATTGTTAGAACCATGATATGAAATACCATAATATTGTTCTAGAAAGTATGTTGCAAGGATTAATAGATATGTGTGGAAAAATGATAACACACTCACAAGATAATCAAAAAACAATGCATAAAATGATATAAAGAAAAATGCAATATTTCCCTTGGTCAAACTAAAATTGATGATTGATTAATAATGTTGATGATATCAATCTTGATGTGGGAATGGTATATCCCAATAAAAATATGAAGATTGAGAATGATACGTCCTAGTGATGATGCTTGACTTGATTAAGTGGATTAATATTTTGTAGCATGGCTAGGAACACAACTATTTGATTAATTTGTGATGATTAACTATAGTTCTTAGCAAGATGTGTGGATAAGTATTGGTTAAAGTGGATTAACTATTTTAGGATTACATTATATTTCTTGGGATGATTACATTATAAATATTATAGTGAATTATGGAATTGGGTTGATTTTGGATGGGATTATTATCTTCATAAGATAAGTAATGATGAGGGAGCATCAAGTCTAGAATCAAGGTTGTGAGATAGGTTGATTTATGATAAGGGTATTCATGAATTGGATGAATGGATTAAGTTAGTTTTGATAGTAGATGAAAGGTAAATTGATTTGTTAAGGGATTACCAATAATGGATAGGAAGATGGATGGGTAGAGTATTATTAAGAGTTGATTGAAAGGAAGGATGTGACCTTCAAGGACTATGTTGCGAAGGAAAGCATTCCCCTACTTTACAAATATTATTTAGGATGTTGGACTAAAGGGATACAAATTATGACATAAGTGATAATAGGATGGGTTGAGTATAGAAAGAATGTATTAAAGCTATTCCTCAATACTTATTAAGATGAATTTTAAAAATGGTCAATGATGGGGGATGATAGAAAGGACATATGGAGATTATGGATTAGGATGAGAAGGAATATAGTATAGGATATATGAGATGAGTTTCTACCAAGTGTAAAGTGTATAGACAATCAATTTACACATGGTTTGAACAAACATGTTTTCATCACGATACTTATGGATGATGAAAATGTGGATCATACATATCAACAATGCAAAACTCACACTCTCACAATAATGCAATGAAGTTCAAGATCATGGCTCAAAATATATAATTTAGATAACAAGAAAAGGCATCATAGAAAATATCTTGATTTTCCCCATTGTTGGTTGCTCTTGAAAGTGAAAAACAACAAAAGAACACTAATGATATGATGCAATGATAAAGATAAATTCTCAAAGATAAATGATAGCTATTCTTGATTAATGGCAATGATAAATGCTTGATAATTCTTGATAAGACTTGAATGCTTGAATGCTTGATAGATATTGATCATCAAATTGCTAGAGATATCTTGAAAATAAAAGTGTAGGGGATTCAAATGAAATGAAAGATTCTTATTTATATGCTTCAATTAACATATGATCAATGGTGGAGATTAATTTGCAAGATCAATGGATAGGAAAAATTCAAGATAGGGTAAGACCTAAAATTTGAATTTTGAAGGAGGGAATTAAATAAATAAAATTTATTTAATTCAAATGATAGCTTGGATAAATCAACAAGTATTAATTTATTTATTTTATAATAAATATTTAATTTGAATAAATTGTTTTATTTTATTTAAAAGAGGAGTGTTAGATAATTAAATAATTTTTAAAAAATGTTTAATTATAGTGGACCAAAGATAATTTGAATTTTGATTTTCATTAATGTTGGAGGGAAAATGATAAGAGATTAATTAATTAAATAATTAAAACTTATTTAATTATTATGGATGAAAAGAGGAAAATGTTAGATTAACTCAATAATTATAAATTATTTAATTAATATAGATAGAAGAAATGAGGATAATGATGAAATGACAAGATGAAAATGCATTGGTCATTTTTAGTTTTCTACCTTTTTCCCTCTTTGAGATAATGTGTTTTATAGCATTGTTTCAAAGAAAAAATATTGATGATATGCCCCTACATGCCCCAATTGACCATGGGATGGCTCAGGATATGATGCCCCCTTGAGAGAGTGGCCATGGAAAGATTTTTTTTGGTTGATCTCATGAGAGGAAGGATTATTTATGATGTTATTTATGTTATTATGATACTAAAATGAAACTAATACTTGTGAATGCATTGAAAAAAGTCTCCACCAAGGATCAAATGTCAGAATGCAACCTATAAAGAGAAGATGCAACGAAAAGATGATATATAAAGTGCAAAGAAACATGCAAAGAAAAATTGGATACATTGTTACTTTGAGGAGGAGCCTTAGAAAGTGAATATTTCTTGTCATTTACCCAACTTGTATACACATAAGACACATGCAAACATAAAATGAAAGAAAGGCCATGTATAAATCTAAGCTGCTCTAAGCACATTAAGATATAGGCCTTAATCAAGAAAATAAGAGACAAAAGAAAGTCAAACATGCACCTAAGGAAACTCATGTTATGAACCAAATTTCTCTAAGAATATTAAGGTAGGATTTCATCAAGAAAAATGGATAGAAAAGATAAAACCAAGAATGAAAAAGAAAAACAATTTTGAAACAAAAATCAACAACCAACATATCTCTTGCCAAAAGGATAAGATCATTTTTTATAGGTAAGGTCCATTATAGGAAGGATAAATCTATTAGGACATCAGATTTGTTTTGATAATGCACATCATAGGAAAGATAATTCCATAAGGATGTGAAAATGTTTAGATAGTTATACCAAAATATAGGCAACAAGCTATGCAAGCCAAAGATTTAGCTCAACTATTGAATTTTCTTTTCTCATAATTTTCATTGAAGCTCAATGTTTTAATATTTTCATATTCTCTCAAGATACAAGAATTCAACCCAAAACCAAGGTCAAGCAAAAAAAATCCCTAGTTAGGTAAATAAAAACTAACATGGATGAAAGATAGGATAAGATAGCCAAATGAAAAGAATAGATATGACCAACCAAGACATGAAAAACAAGAAAAGGAACATGCAAATGATTAAATGATAGGTGAATGAAATGTGAAGAGATAAATGAGATGGAATGCAACAATGATGGAACTAGTATGTTTAAACTAGTAGGATACCTTGACGGTCAAGAATAAAAATTCTTAAGATGAATGCTATTAATAGGCACTTCGAAAGGTTTTCTTTCAGGTGTAGCAAGTTGATAAGCTCCAAAATAATAATTTATAATAAATATGAAGGGTCTCAACCAATTAAGTTCAAAATTTTGTTTCTTGTCTTTGTCTTATTGATTCTTTTGATTCTCTTTTAGGACCAATTCTTCCATACCAAACCTTTTACTTTTGATCTCTTTATTATAGGTACAACAAAGGACAATTTGATAATCTTGTGTATAGGAGTGAATTTGTACCCCTCTTGTAAATTCCCCTTTTACATCCCTCCACCTTAGAAAATCATACCTGACTAAGAAATTACACATCACCCATCTACCTTGCATCCACTTGGAGCTTTCCTTTTGTGCTGATGGGGTAATTTCTATCAGGGATGTGCATGCAACACATAGACATCTACGCGGAGCACTATCATCCATAATAGATTCCTACCTATAGAGTCCACAGGGATGTTACATCCCCCATTGGGGATGAAGTATAATGCCTCTATGTTGACCAACTAACCCAAAAATGGCTCTTTCCCTCCTAATTCTTCTTCAAATGCATATCTTTCATGTTCATTCTATCCTCTACACACTAGCTTGATTTTTTTAGCATCTCTTGAGCAATTCAATCCATATTCTACACATCTCGGTGCACTTTTTCCACCATTGGAGTTGTAACTTGGTGTCTCAAGGGATTGCTTCTTTGTTGTTGTGATAGTGTAGACCTTACCAAGCTTGTAGCCTCCTCTATGTGCTTGAGGGAACCTTGATTGTGAAGGTGATATTATTTCATTTATCCATTTCCATAGCATTGTCATTTGATTTATGTAGCATAGTATTATTACCATTGTTCAATATCCTTCCTATTCTTCTCTTTATCACATTTTTCTATCTCATGGCTTTTCTAGCTATTTGTGGAGGTGGAAATACCAAATTAGGGGCTTGATTGAGGCAAACACCTATACAGCCCCAACATTTTTTCCTCTCTTGGCTATGTGTAGGTGTACATGCATTTGGAACTTGCTAGTGAACTAGGCTATCAGTGAGTTGGTCTTCATCACCTTTATTTTCATTATCTCCTTTATCATGTTTATAGGAATTTCTTGTAAATCATTATTTTATTCAATTCATTAAACTTCATTAGCTAGACCGTAAGTAGGTTTTTTGGTATTCAACACTATGCTTTTTCACTTTTTGTCCATATGAATTCCAACACCCCAGAGAGATTCTAGTGCGTCGTGTTGTCATCCTAGACCCGCACTATTACCCTTGAGTAGAGAGCTTTCTGAGATACAATTTGGATTCCAAAAACCAGCTCATTTAGCCCCATCCAAACATTTAGATCAATAGAGTGACAAAAGCACTTGAGTGTGTTATTCATTCTCTATCCTTGACCTAAAACACCTGCTTAGCTTGAGGTAAGTTAGGGCATGCCTCCACTCTCAGCTCTCCATAACCTAGAGCCTTGGTGTGGTTGGTCCACCTACCTTACATTATGGTGAACCCAACATGAACAACATCTATCTATTTATTGGTGTTGACATTTTTTTGCTCACACTCAGTGATTATGGTAAAGTTGGATGTTCTAAGGTTTTATGAGCATCACAACCTAATCTATGACCTTCGGGTACATTATTAGAAGAAGTGTGCAACACCTACCAATGGAAAAGACAAAGGTCACTTCCAGTTTTACTTATGGTTTTACTACTAGTTTTTCTATAGGCTTTACCAATGAAATGGGTTTCATAGACGAGACCACTCATGCTCTTACTCCTCCAACATCTCATATAGCTTTATTTATGGATGAGGATGATGTTGTTCTTATTCCTGGAGAAAAAAATTTAGCACTAGATGGGAGGTTATTGGACCTCATGAATCATTTAGAGAAAGTACCGAATATGGTGAGAGTTGTTAGGCTTGCTAGCAAGGTGAGATACATGTTAGGTAAGGATCATATAGGTATAGATTTCTTATGTGGCCTTACTGATCTGACCAAAGCATGCAATCCTTCATATAACACTAAATCAGGTACTACCTAAGGAGAGGTACTTGACGTTTATGAGAGACAAAAAGGTGTATCGATGCCTACCACATCTATGTGCATGTCTAAAATAGGCCCCTCGATCAGCATTTCCTATACTTCCCAAAATCCTAAGGGTGTGTGCAGGATCATGATGGGCCAAAAAGTGGCAATATGATGGGTATGTGGCTGATGACTCCTTTTTTACCCAAAATTGATGAAACAAAAAGGGTTTTTAACTTAGATTCCCAGATTTTCACTGATATAAATTATACTTTACTTTGAATTTAATAAGTAATTATTATTCATTTTCTATTCAAATTATGACTAAAGTCTTGATTGATAGGCTAATTGAAAAATATCTATAGCTTTCAAAGGGTATCACATTTTTTGAATCCAAAACATGTGTCACATTCTATGCTTTGTATACTATAGGATTAAAAAAAGAAAAATGAATTTCATGAAATTTTGACCAAGTTAAGGTGGTCAGACATACGAGTATTTATATTTTTTTAAAAGTTGTAATAAAAAATTCATAATTAATTATTTACTTAGAAAAAATTTACAAAAAAATATGCATCACATCAAGGCATGAGTCCTCTACTTATATCTAAAATATTATAAAAAAGTATTATCATTTTATGGTGGTTAGGGTGGTCAGACAGACACCTACTTATTTTTTCCCTGAAATTTAAGTACCACTACATTGAAATTTCAAATTTTCACCAAATAGATTTTTTTTTTTTTTAAAGAAACCCACTAGTTTAGAAACTACGTTCAATTTTCTACAGATTCTATTTTTACATATTTTTGAAATAATATAGGTAACTTATTCAAATTTTTATGTCAAGTTGCCTAACTCTGATTTTTTTGAATTTTTTTCCACTTAAGGGCCTATTTTTTCCATGATGATCCTGCACATACCTCTAACACTATCAAGGTGAGTAGGATACCCCTTGGTTTTAGTTTCACCCCTCCTACTACCCATGGTGGTGCAGGTTCTAGTGGGATGAGTGGTGGGGGCCTTAGACACTATGCTAACATTAGTAGTGGTGGCTTAGGCAATGTTGGCAGTGGTGGATCTAGTGGAGGTTATGATAGTGGCTTCCATGGGGGTCACACTAATGGTTCTGGTGGTGGCTCTAGAAGTGGATCCAGAGGTGGCTCCAGTGGTGGTTCTGGGGGAGGTTCCTCTAGGCCTTTGTCATCTTCTGACCCTATTCTAAATACTCTTTAGAATATGTGTTAGATGCAAAACCATTTATCTAGACTTTCCCAGGCCTCCACCCAACCTATCTTCCAACCTTTCTTCTAACATATCCCACTGTTAGTGATGATTCTGAGTGCTCCTTTCCCATAGGGAATGGAGATTCCTATGTTCAAGAATTATGGTGGTAAAGGTGATACACAAATGCATGTGTCAACCTTAAATTCCATGTGCATAGATTTCTTTCATCATAATGCCTTGATAGCGAAACTCTTCCCTCGATCTCTCAAGGAAATAGTGCTCAAGTGGTACTATTCCTTGTTGGATAATTCTGTATTCTCATTTGGCTAGCTTGTAAATTAGTTTCTCTATCAATTCGAGGCTAACATTGGTCTGAAGATAACCTTTTTGGATCTCATCTGATGTAAGTAGGGAAAAATGAGAAGATAACTAACTTCATTGCATGATACCAAGTGCTCTTATCACAAATTTCATACCTGCTATCTAACTCAGATGTGCAAAAGGTATTCATAGGAAACCTACAATGAGCTTGGCAAGAAAAAATTTCCTTAATGAAGTATACTTCTTTCACACACTTGTGTGCCACGTTGCTTGAGTATTAACAAACAGTGGTTTAGTTCGGGGGATATTCCTCACGCTTCCATTTTAAAGGAAAGTCTATTGTATCCCTTTTAGGAAAAAGGAAAGGCTATTGCAAATGTAGTTTTTGTGACTAATGATCATGGTCTCAGGTGCAACAGAAAGTTTACAAGGCTAGCCGAATCTTATACTTCTATTCTACAAAAGTTGTTGAAGGATAAGATCATAACCTTGGAAAACTTGTGACCTTTGAAGGAGCCTTATCCTGATTGGTATGATGGGAATTATTTTTGTTAGTACCATCATGTTAACAAGCATGATATCGAGCATTGCATGCAACTGTGTCATGAGATACAAGTTAACATCAACGACGGTACCATCCGTCTTGATGGGAAGAAGAAAAACAAAAATAAGTCGATAGCAAAGGCCAATAGTGAGTACAGATTTATACAGACCCATTTCCATCCCATTCTACAAACATGATTATTGACCCCTCTTATGCTTCTCCTAAACCCTCGATGTATGTTAATATGGTTTTGATTACCCCTCTCTCGTAGCCTATGACTGCTTCGCCAGATGTGTTTTTCACCTTGAAGGACTTGCCTCTAAATAATAAGCCCTCCCCCCTATACATTCCAGCTCACCTCAATGGAAACATTTTGACAAGAGTCCTAGTCAACCCCATGAGTTGAGTAAATGTTATTATAGAGGAGACATTATGGCTAAATTGATTGCAAAGGGAGGAGAATGGGAAAAAATTCTATCATACATATGCATGCCGGTCTCTCTTAAGCCATATGGCTCTATAACTAATTCTATCCTAGTTGGCCTAGGGCAGTGGATAAACCTTTGATGTTATTCTAGAATCTGATCTATACAGAGTGAAGTTGGGTATTCCATGGCTAGCTTCAATGAATGGAATTGCTTTTGTTATTCACAAATTCTTAAAATTCTCCCATGGAGGTATCGTACATGTTGTGCACAACATTGGATATCAACCATTGGTATCCTTTGGGGGTTATTCCTTGGATCATTTTTTCTCTCTCGTAGTTGGTTCTCTTCCTCCTAGAATGGACCTATTTTACCAAAACTATGTAAAGTACAAAAATGGGGGTAGAGGACAACTAAAAGTGACTAACCTGGTAGCACAATAGAAAGCTACCTCCTCTTAGAAGGGAAAGGAGAATTCTTCCTATGCTCAGGGCCCCGCATCTACCTCCCTCCCTAAAGAGGATCTCTGAGTGACTACTCCTAGTTTTTGCATAAGAAGCCTGATGGTACTTGCTTGGCATAAAGCTAAGATCCGAGTATCCAACCTACCTACCTTACCCATGGGGCCTTGCCCCAGTATGAATAGTAAGGGGAAGGGTCCCCTTGGGGAGTCCTCTATCTCTTGGCCTCTGCAGCCTCCTACCATTCCTTCCCCCAAGGCAGTGAATAGGAAGAGGCCCACCATCGAGGAATTGGATCTAACTCCCCCTGTTGTTGTTCTAACCTCTTCTCAACCTCTCCCTCATGTTCCCATCCAGGAGTCACTCCCTCCATCGGAAATAGTCGTAATGGACACTCTGATGGTCAAACATAAGTACCCTATTCCATCTCAGCTTCTGGCCTCTAGCTCTCAGAGTCACATGAACCACCTTGCATGTGAGAACAAGTGTTAGAAAAAATATCTAGCTACTAAACATTCCACTTTGCAAAGGAAGGATGGGGAGTTGGAAGTTTCTACTCTAGCACCTTTTGCTATGTATTCTACACCTATCCCCTTTGCTTCAGTTCCATTAGCCTCGGTTCTACTTTTGACTCCTGTTGTGAGTGTAAACACCTCTAACCCTAAGATAGTGTAGGTGTTTATTGCTCCCTTGGTTAAGCCACCTCTTTTGATGCCCCTCCCAAATATTCCACCATTTTCAAATCCCATGGACATTTCAAACACCTTGGTGGTGTCCGCTACAGTCTTATCCTCCTTTTCTGCACCTTCCTTGTCTATGGGGGTCTCACATCCTCTGACGAAGAGCAAGATTGAGGATAGCCCTACTACTAAAGGGGGTCAAAAGAGGAGTTCACATTCTTTAGAGGGTGGTTTTTTATTGGCATGTGTTGTCCTTGTGATGGAGGAGGATTTGACATCCCCAAAGTTTGTCACTGCTCCCAAGTCTCTCGATAATCCTAGTAGTGAATCTCAAGCGTCACCTCCCTCACCAATTGAGTTAACACATGAAACTCCTCTAAAGTCCATGCTTAACTCTTTAGATGGGGTCCTAACCCTTTCAAAAATATTTGTGAAGTTGTTGACCTTCACCCCATGGGAACTGAGTGGCTCCTTCCTTGGCTTTTGTTGCAGGGGGTCAAAGGGTTCCCCCCTTGATATTCCACTTTTGCAAGATCATCCGCCTTCCATTTATAATGATCTAGATTGGGTTGTCGATGACCTCTTGGTTGATGAGGTCTAGGGGAGTTCCTCTTCTTTATCTATAGAGTAGAGTGTGTTTGTGTGTTTATGTACTCCCATACTTGTGTTATGTGTTTCTAAATGACCCTTGTCACCCTTGTAGGTGCTTGGATATAGGAGTGTTTGTGTGTCATGAAAATTCCTCTATTTTTTACATCATTCTTCCTTTGTTATGTGTTTTTATTTTTGACAATTGGGGATGATGCAAAGTATTGGGGACATTTAGGCTTCCCTTCATGTTGATCCATTTTTAAATTTTTTTTTGTTCTCATGCATACTTCACATGGTTTGATATAGTAGGGGGATGATGATAGTTAATCTATATACTATTGTTATACTTATCTATATTTATGAGTAGCACTGACCCTGAACTATCAGATCACCCCTGTCCCATGTGTGTTATGCTATTGTTTTGTCTTTTTTTCCATATCTTTATCTCTTCTTTGCTTGATTTGTGATGTTGTGGTGCTCATGTGTTGTCCCTCGCTTGTGCGACAAAATTACCATGGTGACATCTTGCTATGTTTCATGGGCCACAACATCACATTTTCATTGTTTCTTTTCTCTCCTTAGGATTCCATGTGCCTTGTGTTCAACACACACCATCCTAAGGGGGCCTATCATCTCACTTTGATTTTCAAAAAATGCATTTGGTGGCCAACGAATCTTTTCTTGAAAATATTTTCATTTTTTTTTTCAAAAATCACATTCTCAACAAGGACCCCTAGTGGAACATGTTTCCTTCATCATGGATTCGCAAAGAAAGAACTTGAAGAACTTTCCTCTAAGGGAGCAAGTTTTCCTATGTGAAAAGCCTTGATCTTCCCTTCACAAGGGAGTATTTTCTTCGCTTAATGAAGTGAATATCTTTCAAAAAGATTCCTTGATGATGAATCGATTTGTGAAAAAATTCTCTTACACTTTCAAGCGTGTGTCCCTTGATAGGACCCCTTTTATTTTGAAGGGTTCCCTAGGGACCCCTTTGAAATCTCTTCAATTTTTGGGCTATCTACATGACTATTTGTTTACTTATTTTCCTACATGAATGCTTTTTGTTTTCTAACATGTTTTATCTATAAAATACATGTTTCTTTCTAGGTGCACTTGTGAAGCTACTTTCCAGTCTAACTCTACAGAGTCCCCTTACATTAGGATTCCTTTAGGAGAGAGTACCTGAGGAAACCTTCATTGCAGGTCTGAGGGCATGTGAAGCACTTGCATCCTACTAGATTTTTCCATCGTTTGTCTATAGGCCTTCGGCGTATTGTGTTCAAATTCATAGTTTTGAGGATCTACAAAGCCCTTTGTTCGAACCTCCTCAGGAAAGAGTACCCATGGAGTTATTTTATTGTCGTATGCTTTCGATCTCACTAGATTATGGTCTACTTCCTTGACGATTCAGGTATACATTTATAAACTCTTCGATCTACTTTAAAGAACATTTGTTAGCATTCATGCTCGCTAAAGTGGGGGAAAAATGTATAGGAGAAATTTGCACCCCTCTTGCAAATTCTCCTTTTGAATCCCTCCACCTTATAAAATCAAATCTGACTAACAAATTCCACATCACCCATTTTCCTTGCATCCACTTGGAGCTTGTCTTTTGTATAAGTGGGGGAATTTATGTTGGAGACATGCATGCAACACATCAGATTTTTGTGTCGTGCACTGTCATCCCTAAGAGATTCCTTCCTCTAGAGTCTATAGGGACATTATCTTTCTCATTGGGGATGAAGCATAATGCCTCTATGTTAACCAGTCAACCCTAAAATATCTCTTTCCCTTCTAATTCTTCTTCAAATGCATATATTTCATGTTCATTCTATCCTCTACACAATAGTTGTATTTCTTTAGCATCTCTTGAGCAATTCAATCCATCTTCTACACATCTTGCTACACTTTTTACACCATTGGAGTTGTAACTTGGTGTCCCGAGGAACTACTTCATTGTTGCAGCAATGTAGACCTTACCAAGCTTGCAAGCTCCTCTATGTGCTTGAGGGAACCTTGATTGAGAAGGTGATATTGTTTCATTTCTCTACTTCCATAGCACTATCATTTGATTTACATAGCATATTATTATTTCAATTGTTTGGTATCCTTCCTATTGTTCTCTTTATCATATTTTTCTATCTTGTGGCTTTCCTGGTTTCCCGTGGAGGTGGAAACACCAAAGTGGGGGTTTGATTGAGGAAAACCCCTATATAGCCCCAACATTTTTCCTCTCATGGACGTGTGTAGGTGTGCATGCATGTGGAGCTTGCTAGCGAACTGGAATCTCAGTGAGTTGGTCTTCATCACCTTCATTTTTATTATCTCCTTTATCATCTTTATAGTCATGTATTGTACTTCATTATTATTTTCATTTCATTAAACTTTATTACCTACACCATAATTAAGTGTTTTGGTATTCGACCCTATCCTTTTTCACTTTTTGATCATATAGATTCCAGCGCCCCAGAAAGATGCTAGCACGCCAATTTGTGATCCTTGACCCACGCTACTATCCTTGGGCAGAGATTTGTCTAAGGTGTGGTTTAGGTTCCAGAAAATGGCTCGTTTAGCCCCATCCAAACATTCAGATCAGTAGAGTGATAGAAGCACTTGAGAGTTCTCTTCATTCTCTATCCTTGACCTAAAACACCAGCTTAGCTCAAGGTATGTTAGGGAAACCCTCCGCTCTCAACTCTCTATGACCTAGAGGCTTGGTGTGGTTGGTCCCCCTAACTTATAGCTTGTAAGTGATTTAATGCATTAAGATTCCTTTAATCTAATAACTCAAGCTCATACAATCTAGATACTTGAAATTCATCTTTATAATGGCATGCTTTAAGAACACCCTTAAGGAGGGGAGCTCAATCTCAATAGGAAAAATTATTTCAATTCCAAAGGCTAGGGAATGTAGAGTGGCTCTTGTGGGTGTGTGAATACTAGAGAGATATTCCCATAAAGTACAGTTATGTTTTAAATTATAGTCACAACCAAATTTATTGCCCTTTTTTAAGGATTTTCAATATAATTTTGTTTGAGGCCTCAACTTGAATATTACCTTGTAGATAACAAGTAGTTGAAAAATGATGTTGGATATGGAATTGATAACAAAGATCATGAAAATATTGATTTTTGAGAGGATTTCCTTTGTAATGGTAGCATGAGGGTAACCATAACGACAAATGATATAGTTTAGGATAAATGAGGCTATTTACTTTTCAATAATATTGGATAATGGAATGACATCAAACCACTTCATAAAATACTTAGTGGTAGTGATAATGAGATGATCGTTGGATGAGGAGGGATGGATTTTCCTTACAAGGTTGAGTCCCCATTGTCAAAAAGGCCAAGGATTAGTTATCAATTGTAACTCTTGGGTGAGTGCATGAATCAAATGTCCATTTTGTTGACATTGATGATATTCCTTAGCTAAATGTTGTGCATCTTGTTCCATATTTAACTAATAGTATGCAATTCTTAACAATTTATTGATAAGGGTAGGTCCACTAGAATGAACCTAAAAAATACCTTCATCTATGTTAGATAAGCTAGATTTAGCTTCCTTCAAGTTTTCAAACCTAAAGAGGAAACCATAAAGACTCCTTCAATAAAGGGTATCACCAAGGATGGCAAAATAGAATTATCACTAAATGATTATTTTATTTTGAGCACTAGATGATTTAGGAATAAGAGTACCATCATGGACATAAGCATAAAAAACATGATACTAAGGAGAATTGGGACCAACAAGTTCATACACGAATTCAAATTCAGGAACATAAAAAAGTTGGAATTAAAAGTATCTCTATCGAAAACACACAATGATGATGTTGCAAGTATGTTGTTGGTGTTTATGTTGAACAGTTTAGATAACTGAGAGGGGGGGTGAATCAGTTGTTATAAAAAAAAATTCTTCACTTTAATTAATCTGGAGAAAACTTAAATCAATTAGATATTAATGAACATGAAAGCACAAAACAACACCATGCACAATGAGCACCAAAATCTACGTGGAAACCCAAGAAGGGAAAAACCAAAGAGAATAATAATTCTCAATTATAAAGCATGAGTTAAGGTGACATTTGTCAAGGTGATTTTTACAAAGGCTCACTACCAAATTGCTCACTACAAGTAAGGCTCATTGCCGGTTGGGCTCACTACCCATCTATTATAGCCAAAGATATAAAAGGTTCACTGCCAAAATAGAAAGGCTCACTGCCAACATAAATAGTCTCACTACCAATAGAAAATGGCTCACTGCAAGAAGAATGATGTAAGGAAATACACCACTGAAATAAACGTTTCTTCCAATCCTATACTTTCACACACTTCACAATGTCTGGATTTTTAGATTCACATTCATTACACTTGCTTTCATCAAGCAAAATCAACTCTTATACCATTCTATGTCGTCACAATCTCCTAGGTCAGCTAGACATAATGTCTTCATAGTTTTCTAAGTTGGCCAAATACAATTTGAATTAGGTAGCCACAAAATCATTCCCACGGTGAAGAGGAATGAAATGTGGACCACACGAAACCTCCTTTCTCATGTCAACATGTTACAATGATATTTGTAAATAGAATAAACATGTTACAATGCAAATAATGTTCCGGGGTACACTAACCAATTTATAGATTAGTCTGGACCCAAAATAATATGTCTCATTATGTTGCAAGTTGAATGGGACTAAGACAAGCATGACCAAAAGATAGATCATCATAGCACAACATCCAGAGGTCATCAATCCTAATCACAAAAGCATTAAAATTAATCAACCAAGATATGTTGACATCAATGACAACAATCAATAGCATCACATTCCAACAATCTCCCCCTTTGTCATTGATGGCAACATCCATCAACAACAAACCAAAAAACTCAAATATCAACACTTCTTGTCTTCTTTT
Source organism: Sequoia sempervirens (assembly GCA_007258455.2). Taxonomy (NCBI): domain Eukaryota; kingdom Viridiplantae; phylum Streptophyta; class Pinopsida; order Cupressales; family Cupressaceae; genus Sequoia; species Sequoia sempervirens. The sequence continues at coordinate 536,428,980 of VDFB02047230.1, forward strand.
GTTCTCCCTATTTGACATCAAGGACAAAGGGAAAAAAATCCCCATGAAAAGCTTACTCTGCTACCCCTATGAGGAATCCTCCTACCATTGATCCAAATAAAAGTGAACATGTAATATTTTGGACCAATGCACACCTTGGTGCACATTATTGTAGATTAGGAGGGGGAAGAACCCCTAAATTTTTCCAGAGATACTCAAAGGTATTGTTGTGTGGTCTCACAACATGCCCCATTTTTCCCCTTGGAAAAATGTGGACTCCCTTTTTTTTTCTTTTTTGTTTTTGCTTCCGCTTGCTTTGGCTTCGTTTGATGGGTTGGTAAATTGTAGGTTTTATTTTTAGTTTGCTTGGTCTTTGTTTTAATCCTTATTTTTTCCAAGATTCGTGTTTCAGTCTTTTCATGAAATTTTAATATTTTACCAGAAACTAGAATCCAGGAGTTCTTGCAGTTACATCAAAGAAAGTTGTATCTTCAGTTGATCCTAGCCCCACCCAGTACGTCATCAGTTGAAAATATTTTAACCTTGATGATAGCTTTTTTATATCAGAGTTTGATTGTTGCTATTTTGTTGTCTTTTAGTCCAAACCCAGAAACTAGAGGTCCTGTTATGAAATGCTTTGATTATTTTTTATCTCTCTTGAACTCAATTTTTGGTCTCTTATTTGTTCCATTTTTCTTTAAAGCTTGGAGGTAATTGGCCTAGTCCTCGGTATTTCTTTTCAAAATTTGGTACCAGAAGTTTTAATCTTAATGATTACAATTGATCATGTATCTTAAAGGATTTTTCCTCTCACAAAAATAAAAGTGACACTAGAGTGCCATGCAAGATCTTTGCACCGTCTTTCTCCTCTAGTAGTGAGCCCACGTAGAAACCTAGGCATTCATAATCTGAACCCTAATTCATAATTATTACACCTTTATTTGAGAAATTAATGCATTTTAACAGGTAATTAATGAAGGTCTTGAAATACTCATGTACTTGGCATCACCTCAAGCATGCAATTGCTTTTATAACAATCCACTTCGCGTCATGCTACAAATTTGCAAAGGACATTGAATGAACAAAATAATACTGGCTCACAAGAAAAGGAAAATTTTGAGAAACTAAGAACACAGTTGCCAAGGGTTTTGAGGCTTTGTTCTAAAGAGATTGTCATCATCAATCAGAACCAGGTATGTTTCAAATAATTGAAACCTTGTTAATCATTTTCATGCATGAAAATCTTGAAAGTGGTATTTCCCTTTTAAAATTCAAATGCTAATTGTTTTTTATTTGAATTTAACTAAAAGGTGAAATAAAAGTTTTGTAAATTTGTAAGAAAATTTGATTAAATTTAACCCTAACTAGCACACAAGACACAAATTTGAAAATGCAGAACACACCAGCAAAAATGAGTACTTATGAAGCAAAGATAGAAGATGAATTTAAATACTATAGTTCACAAGCCATATCAATTAGTGTGTTAGTTACAAATACTCATATGGGGTGGTCTTCTAATGCTGAAATTCACACTCGGGTACAACAAGAAAATGCTTCTCAGTGTGCCAAAAATGTTATAGTAAATGGGTTATTTTTAGCAAGAGGGTTTCCACCAGCAATGGAGGCCCCTGAATTGGACATGGAATGTATAAATCATTATGACCCAAGAAAAAAAATTATTGAGAATGAGGGGATAATTTATACAGATCTCTATGAGAAAGCAATTAAATAAACATTTGGGCTCCCTATATTCACTTAGATGTACAACATTGATGTGAAGGAAAAGGCCAAAACTTATCAGAATGTCGAGGAGCACAACAGAGAAATTATGAGTACCTAATGGTGCCAAGAGTAGATTACAAAGTGGACCAAAGTAATTCTAAGGTCTATGTTCAACCAAGATGTTCAAGATGTTATAACTATGCTGAGTAGGATAGTTGGGTTATGAGATGCTAGTAAATTTGAACCCTGGTTGTTTGTAATAATATCCTAATTGATGGATAGTCTCATGCAATTGCATTGGGGAAAATTTATAGGTGACGGATTGCACGAACAGATAAATGAATTTCCCAAAACTAGATATTTTTATATGTTTTCATATGTGATTTTTTCCTGCACAATAAGCGAATTAAGTGAATTACAAAAAATTTAATGATGTGTTTTCCATGAAGCTAGTCAGAACGATCAAAGGTGACAAAGCCAAAAGATTATCCTTGGAAGTACAAAGTGTTATTAGACCGATGGGATGCTAGTACATTCAGTTCCCCACTTATTCCTATATTAGAATGGAAGGGTTTGATGGACATCCTTTCATGCTGCCCAGGTATCCTACAGAAAGAACTATGTTATTAGAATTGGTGAGATAGTTAAAGCCATCTCAAGCTCTTTAGAGCATTGCTCATAAGAAGGATTCTTTTAGATTTCCTATTGTGATAGGGAATTATAAATGCAGTGCAATCAGGACAACTGACTTGTGTGAAGAAGAATTGAGAACATATAATTATGAATATTTCCCACTCTAGAGGATGTATTATGATCCTAAAGGGAAATTTCCAAGAAAATAGTTGGTTATCATGCTCATGTCCAACACCTAGAGGATTATTGGCTAATTTGTGAAGATGAGCACATAGTAAGGAAAAGAAAATATGAAAGATTGTCACTAAAATCTGCTTGGTTTTTTATGCTTCACGATATCCCAAACCAGTTGGAAAAAGATGATGGTCAAGTGTTGAGTAAAACTTACAATGAAGATAGGGTGTATGATGAAACTATCCCAAACCCAGACTACAATGGTGAAGAAATGATGTCAATTGAAGAATTCTCTACACTGGTTCTGTTACATACTCAACACTAGATAAATGATTTTTGTAAAGTTTTAAGAGAAAAAGGAATTGAACCCATGTACTAACAAGATAAATGAAGGAAACAAAGAAATGAAACTACTTTTGAGAGTGGGGAACCTGCTAAGAAGAAGAGGAAGACTAGTAAAACAATTGTTGGTATAAGAATTGAAGAGAAAACCCCTAAGGCTTCAAGCCAAGGAGTTTCACTAAAGCTAGCTAATAAGCAAAAATATGTCGAATCAAGAAAAGTTAAGTCAAAATTAAAACCTAAAGGTGCATCTTCCTCTACAACAAAACCAAGGACTAAACCTACTATTGATGAAGAAGCTGGGGAACTGGAAAATATTGGTACACAACAGGGTCTACATGTCAAAGAGCTGCAACATTGTTTACTTCTCCCCTTTCTGTTAATATGGCTAGTATGAAACAAGCAATGGGAGGAACTCTTGTGGTTTTCGATGAAATTTTTGAGGTAGATTAAGCCATAATTAAGGAACAGATGGATAAATCGCATGCCATGGAGGAAAAGGTAAAAGAAATGAAGTCTAAGGATAAACCTATGGTACAACCAATGGTAGAAGAAATCCAAGACATAGGGTCCATTCCTATAAATGTTGAAGAATTTTTATAAGGAACACTTCCTTTAGAAGCCAAGAACCCTAATATTCTTGAGATGGGAACATGGGAGACTATAGGGTAGGATCCTATTGATGAAACAATTATTGAAGATACCTTTGATTCCCAATCTTCACTTGTGAACAATCCAAATGATAATGAACAACTGCAGGTCTTTGAAAAATTAGAGGAGGGTCAGTTTGAAGTTGAAAATGAAGAAGCTACACAGGTTTCAAGTGATAAAGTTGAAAATGAAGAAAATCCTGATGTGACAAGATACAAGGAAAGTGGCATCAAAGGAACTAATGTTGAACATATGGAAAGATAGGAAAATATAAGTCTTCAAATAGAGGAGACTGTTCCAAATCCCAGTAATCCAAAATATATACTAGAAATTTTCAAAGAGATTCCTATTTCAGAGGATGCAACAAATAAAATTGAAGAAGTAAGAGAAGAAGTTCCTCAATTGAGTGGAAACTAGTAACAAAGGAATGTTACAAAGGTAGAATGTGAAGAGGATGCACCTGATTGGTTGATCAAGGAATTGGCTTCTCCAATGGAAGTAGAAGTAGTGCCTTTGGATCTTAATATTTTTTTACAAGTAGATACTCCTAAGCCTAGACGTAGAGCTAAAGTAAAACATGTCATACAAAAGAATGCAGATGGAGACAGAACCATCCATATTGCTACTCCAATAACTAAAAAAAATAGACATGAGATAAGGCCTAAGGAGTATAGGATAATAAGTATCAATCTTGGACACTCATCCTGGAGGAAAGAGCTAGAAGAAAAAAAGATGAATTTAGATGCAACAATTTCTAGGGTACAAAAGAATAAAAAAAAAAAGAGGGTTGAAAGAATAGGTTTCTAGCCTAGAAAATTTTATAAAATCATTAACCCTATATGGTCAAGCACAAATTGAATTTCCCCAAAATCCAGTACTAATGTCACAAGAACAGGTGGATGCAATTGCAACAATTCACCATAAAATGAATGTATTTGAAGAATGGATCGAGTATTGGTTGAGGCAAGGAGAAGAATCTATTATAGATGCAATAGGGAAATTTAAGGAAGCATATTGTTGGTTTGAAAATTCTAGAAGATTTAAAAGTGAATGTAGGTTTCACTAGGAATAGGTTGATGCAAAAAAGAAAAACGTTGAAACTCTCATACAAATGGATATCCAATAATTGATAAGAGAAAAAATAATTTCATAACAAGAAGTTTCTTTGCCTGAGAAATGGAATAAATAGTTAAATGGGAAGGTGACGCGTTGACACAATGTATAGAAGGATTTGAAAAAGTCACTGAGAAATGTAGTAAGTTTCTTGATAAAGATCAAGATTTCATTGAAATGTTAGCACGTCAAGATTGTGATACTCAAACACTAGGACAACAAGGTAAAGAAGTGAAATCCTTCAAAGAATGGATTGAAAGGATAAATAAAGACCCTATTTAGTTGTTAATCGAAGAGGTCATTGATGAAATCATAAAATGTAGGAACACTATAGCCAAATATGCCCCAAAGAAAGTACAAAGGAATGCTATCATACTCTAGATATCAAAAGAATACACTAGGATCAAGTTCACTTGGAAGGAAATACAAGGGATTTCGAAGGAGTGTATGCATGAAGTATTGAATGCTTTTTTGAGAATATCAGCTGAATAAAAGTGAAGAAATGATCCTAGAACCCAAGCCTTGAATGATGGAAGGAAGTACTAGATATCGGATATCGAGTGTCATAAATAAATTCTTTTACTGTTGATTTTTATAGGTTGTTCCCAGTATCGGTGGATGTTTCATGTTTGGTATTATAAAAGATGTTGATAACCTTGATATATGCAGAGTATTGTGTACAAAAGTTTGAAAGTGAAAAGTGTTACTATTGAGGAAGTCAAAGCTTTGACTTTGTCTAGAAGATTCTGATGATAGTTGGCATATGCCACGTGCAAATTTTTGATTTGTTATTTCTGATTCTTTGGATAAACTTTAAGTTTGAACTGTTGAGGCCTTGTTCCTATAAAAAGCTATTTACTACTTTATTTTTATTTTAAGTTCAGAATTTGTGGATGTCAAAAGAGCCAAAACTTCTCTAAGTTCTTTTCTTTTTTCCTATTTTCTGAATCATTCAGGTCTAAAAACTTGTATGCACATAGAAATTAATCAATATCAGAGTCAATTTGATAGCTACCTATCTCATGAAACTTTGTAGCTGGTTTTTTCAGTTTAGTCGAACAAGACTATGTGTTGCACCATTTAAGGGTGCATGCAAAATCTACTCGGTGTACAAACTAAAACCCCTCTTTAAAATCTCACACCATTTTATATGTAGTTGTGAGGAATTCTAGTGAACCTTAAAGCAATTTTCTTTAATTTGATTAACTCTTTGGGGCATGCATGGAGAATAACTAAGATAAATTTTAATTTTAGTAATTTTTATGCTTTATTTTAGAATAGATGTTTAAATTCTTTGTTCCAAAAAATAGACAAATAAATGGAAATTTCTTGAAAATATTTCATTTTCTATGAAATTGCTTAATATTTAAAGCTAAATCTACTTAAGTGATAGCAAGAAATTTGTTGATGTTCATGAAATATTCTTTTAAGTCTTTCAATTTCATGATATCATCTTATGATTGAATTAAAACTCAATATCCAATACATATGATTCCAAAAAACTATATTCCCTTTGAGATTAATAGCAATATCACATCATACCCTGAAGTGAACCTAGTATGGTCAAGACTTGCCTATCGAAAACTTTAGATTGAACTAAACCAAACTTTTCCTATTAAAATAAATTCCCCTTTTAGGTTTTCTTTTCTTAATATCTTTCAAGAAGGATAGGATCTTCACATTTTTCTTGTGAGGAATTTATTTGTGTTGTTGCTATGAGTGACATCATCATCAATAGGTATCTTTTCTCAACGGTGTTGTAAAAATATCTGCAATCTTCTCTTTTGTAGGTACATATTCAATTCTAACCCCATTGTCCAATACATTCTCCCTCAAGAAATTATATCTAATGGATATATGTTTCATTCTAGAGTACCGTACCAGATTCTTGGAAATGTTTATTGCACTAGTATTATTACACATAATTGAGATCGGTTCATCAAGTGATATGTCAATGTCCTTCAATGTTCATTTCATCCACAGTATCTGAGTGCAACAAGAGGATGTTGCAATGTATTTAGCTTCAACAGTAGATATAGATACAAAATCTTGTTTCTTACTTGACCAAGCAACCAACTGGGAGCTAAGGAAATAAGCTCCACCACTTGTACTCCACCTGTTATCAACATGTTGGTGTTTTTCCCAGTACACCTAAGGAATCTCTAAATAGTAGCCAACTCCTATGCTCAAGACCCTTAAAGTGAATGGCCAACTGACAAGATTCAGTCAAAGACTGCAATCTTCTACACTTCAGGCTCTGTGGGACCTAGGAGGGTGTTCCTTTTAGCATTTTATTTGACTACCTTGATAAATTACATAACAAATCACATATTGGTTCCTATAAAGGGTAAACAATACAATTCACTCAAAGGTTGGCTAATCTTCAAGCAAATATCCATCAATTTACCAAGACCATGGAAAATATCTCACATACATGCTTCATTGTATATAAATTTTAAAAGATTTGTATCCTAAACCTGAATCAATAGTTTGATATATCACTATTACTCAAAAGACAAATACCAAGATAAATAGACTAGCGTCTTCATCAATTGGGAAATGGAGTCATGCATCTTACAACCTGTCATGTAGAAATTCTTTAAATTTGATAATTATGGACTATTTCCGCAAGAACTTGTGCTATGGAAACTCTCTGCACACAATTCATCACTTCTTACCAAATTCTTAGTAAATCATCACAAGTTCATGACCACATTTAAAAATTTAATTGATTCATTGAATCAAAGAAGAAATGAAGACATACATTCAAATGAAGCATCTGAATATGAACCAAAAATACTTGATATTATATTCATAACTTACAAAATGGTTTACAGAGAAGAGTAGATGAACTATGTATGGAATTTATTTCGATATCAGTAATTTCTACAAAACTCTTTAAGATTTTCATATGCAAAGTTTAGGACCCAAGACAATTCTACTATCCTATTTTTTGGTAATCTTCTATTTTCTACCCTTTTATATATTCGACATGAGACTCAAAAAATTAGAACCCCTACAAATGAGCCCTGAATTCCCTTTTATAGAAAAAGGGAGCCAACAAGCCACAAGCTCGAAATGCAGTTACATTACAAAATTTCATTTTGTACCACATTTTAGTTACATTTCAAAATTCCCCACATGATGATTCTATTGAAACAAGGAAAAGAAAATTTCCACAGCTGCCACAAGGAAGAAGTAAAGTATTGCCAAAATCTCCTCAATCGCCATGTAAGCAACAAGACCGACCTTCATACCACCACGAGGGCACATAGTCAGCACCTAACACCCCAAAAATTTGTTAGAATCCAAGATCACCTGCATGCAAATGAATACCTGTCACATGCAAAAGACATGCAGAACCAAAGAAGATGTTCTGTAAAACCTCTCAGTAAAAATGCATTAAGAGAATCTGTTATTACAAAGTGATCAATCCTTATGAAGGAGATCAAGAAACCCTAAATGAAACCCTAGTGTGCACACTTAATAATTAATAATTAATTATTAATGTGCCTAAGTTTAGCTTAAGTAATAAAGAGGAATAAGTGACTTAATTAATTAATCAATGTGATGTAATTAATTAAGCATAATAACTTATTACTCTAACAAAATTTTCCATGCATGCAAAGAGAGAAAATGACAACCACAAAAATCAATAAACAACAAAAAAAATCATTCACCACCACCCTTTCATTAACTATAAACCCTTTCACTAGCAGCACATACAACATGGTACACATTCCCACTTCGTATCGTAGCAAGGGTTGGAGATGAAACTTCAACCCCTTCCTCATCCTTATCTCACTTTAGCACAACACCATCACACCTGCTAGGAGTCCTAACTGCTAGAGGTGGAACAAAGAATGCCTCAACTCCCAGAGATAGACCTTGACACAAGGTCTCAAGATATTGATGGTAGTTGGAACCCATCTCCGTTTTGGTATCTAGTAGGTTCTTTGTGATGTTAATGGTAAAATTTTCATGTCCAAAGGAGCCACAACCATATCAAATCTTGCACTAAATTCTACTAGTAGACCCAACATTCTCTTCTCCTTTTATTTCCACTACTTCCAAACTCATGAACTAGCCTTTCAGATAATAGTTGCATCTATTATCAATAGTTACAAATCCATTTCCCATGGTATCCTTGTGTGCACCTTTTCTTCGCTTTGGGTCTTCATCATGAGACCTCTATTAATTTAGCCTAGAAAACCTCTATATAGGAATTGATGAAACACTAGGCTTGCTCATTCTACCACCAGAAAATCTTCATGCGCAACCTTGGCTCTTTGCACAAACTCAAAGACTTGACAACTAATTTCTATGGTGAAAATAGCAACTCGCCACTTCTATTTATTGAAGAGAGTGATGATAGAAATAATCAATGTTCAATGAAGAACACACACACAAACTAGATAGTTCGTTGGCATGCATATTGTCACCGTTTAATTCCCAAATGCATGAAAATCTGCATATCCTACTTCATGATTGCTGGCAATTAAGTTTTCACATGCACGGGGATCAATTTGATTGCACTTGTAGAGAGTAGATCATTAATTCCCACTAGTTGTACAATGAAATGGCTATCATGTGCCATTTTATCAACCTTAAATTTTGGTCATTGATCTCATGACGAGATGGTAGATCGAACGACTTAGTTTGGGTTGACCAAGTTTAAAGTCTAGTGGTGCTTCACTAATTTGTCTTCGGCCAATGGTGTTAACCCAACTTAGATGGCAACTTTTCCATCAGCAAGCTTCATCTATCTCATGGACTAGGTGGATTGATCCATGTGTCAGGATCTCATTGATCTCATGGCCTTTAATGATCCTTCATCTTCTCCTCGCAAGCCAATGGGGAACGATGGTAATTATCCCTTATCATTAAATCTCATCTGTTGGTTTAGAACCATAGGAAATGAGCTAGATAGTGGAGACTGGGCCCCACGTTTGTGTGAGGACACATGACTTCATCTCATTATTCTTGCACTGCATAACTAGAGAACATTTTCCATCCACGAGTTGTTGGGGTATAGTCAAGATCTCTTCCCACGGTCTCGAATTAATAAACTTGCATAAACAAAAAGGTTAACATTAAAGAAAGGGTGAATACTTGGCTGATGGTGACATGACCCTCATGGGTGAATGACTTAAACTTAAATCACCAGGGAAAATTAAAACCTGGCTTTAGGAAACAACTAAAGTTGATTATTGACTGGGTGACCAATGATCTAGATGAAAGGGGATATTGGGAAAATTCCCGCAATGGCTCAGGTGATGACTTAGGGAATGAGACACTGACAGGGTAGGTCAACACAAAAATAGAACAACTGAGGGTTTTTCAAAGACAAACCTTGTCCAAGTCATGAAAATGAGGGTTTATCTTGTAGACCATATCCATAATATCCCTAGATATTACAAAAACTTTGGAAGCTCCATTAGTGGCTCATGCTCGGGGATGTATACCCCCAGTGGGTATAACAAGAATCTAAATCTTAGGTTGAAGTAGACTAGGGTAGAAAATCAAAACCCAAGGGCTTGCCTGGACAAGGAGAGTAGACATAATAGAAAGAAAACACACCAAACCAACCTATGTACACTATTTTCAAAATATATATTTTGATTCACTTTAATAAATCGGAGGCCCTTGGCCCCCAAAATTTAGGGATAATTATTCCTTTTGTGAGACACTCCAGCCTATTTTATTGATAATGGGTCCACATGAACATTATGCAATTTCATGCCATCAGCACCATCACAATCAACACTGCCTATGACATTTGATGTAACCTTACCACATTTACCTCTCTACATGACAGGCTCATCAAACTGAACAAGAAGATGAAACCCTCATACTCCACATTGTCATGAAGTGTAAAATCATGCCCCATTTGTTCATCAAATTTGAAAACCTCATAGGCCCTTTGGCCCATACTTGCCAGTCTTTTATAATGTCATGGAAAGAAAAACTTGATCCGGTATATCCTCAATCTATCTATCACAAGTGTTTTCTTCATGAGATGAAAGAAGTTCCATGATTAGGTCCATAAGATAGGGAGCATCTACAAAAAACTCCATTGCAGATTCATACTGACTTATATTATTCCCCTAGTTATCTATTCCTTTGAACTGCTCCTCACATGGATGAAATAATCCTACAATACTAATGTATTCTACAGAATCATCAAATAATCCTTTCTCCTCAACATAAAATAATGTTGTTTGAGTGTCCATGCCTTTATCCTGATTCACCTCTTGGTCTCCTAAGAGTGGACTTCCTTTTGTATCAAGGAAAATATCATCATGTGGAAAATAAATAGATAAAATTTAAATTATCTTTTCAAGTACATAGCTAGTTACCATAAGAAAATCAGTACAATAATCTACATCCTTTTTAACATCCATGCTACGTTCAAAGTCGACACCATAGTCTTGAGCTTCTTTATCATGTGAGATATTGTCACATTTAGACTCCAATGAGTCTAAGGAATTCTCTTGATACTTATCAAGTATGATCTGCTCAATCACATGTTAGTGAATTGATTCATTATTTTTTGTGTCTCCACATCCTCTATTTAGCTGGGAAACTAGGAAGTTAGAGGTGACATTGTCAAAGGTAGGGTTTCCAACCTTAATATCACCTTGATTATTGTGTGTACCATCCATGGCACATCCACTAGTAATACTTGCTAAATACTCATTAGGGGTATCTTCAAAAAGAGGATTGCTTCTATACCAATAGGGATTATCATTTATAACCTCAATTTCTATTGCAGGTTCATCAAATAAAGGATTTTTCCATACCCTCATGATAATTGCATGTACCTCATCTTCCTCAGTGGAGTATTCCAACAATTTTGATAATCAGTGTATTCAAATTCAGTGTAATCACTTGAAGAACATAGAGAAACATTCTCAACATCCTCCTCATCATTTGCACTCATAATAATTGGCCCACATTCAGAGAATTCTTCACACGAAGAGAACTTTTCATTGCCTAGGAAACATACACCCTCAAGGTTATTAACATATCCCCTACTAGAAGCAAGTGATTCCATCTCCACTTCATAAGAAGAATCATATTCAATAGAAGATTGTCCAAACTTGATCTCATCACTTTGATTCATCATTTGTGCCATATCATTGAAGCCAAGTGTATTCCCCTCACCGACTAGTGCATGATAAGTGTTGGCTAAATAAATTTGTGGGGTTTCACCATGTACCTCTTGTGTTTTCTCATAATTATCACATCCGAAGGAAGATAATTAGGTACTTTCTCCTTGTTCTCACACTCAGTCTCTTCATCTTCATCACCACTACATGCACTTGCTTCTATGTTGCTTGTAAAATGACAACATTCAACAGTCAGTTGCTTAGACTCTAATGCTTCTCCTTGATTTGTCAATCTTAGTCTTTGATCCTCCTCACTATGGCAATTATTTCCCACATTATGGGAAACAACTAGGGGCATATGACCATGCTTAATTTCTTCCACAATGTTAATCCAATCCACTACTTGATCAAGGATTTGAGGCTTCTGATTCTCAGACCACTGGCTGGATCTTGATATGTAGGCTTCACAAAAAAAATTAATGCACATTAAGTCACTAGGCCTAAAATTCTCGGGTATCTCCATCAGAACATCCAAGAATCTTGAAAACAAGTCATATAGTGACTCATTTACATTTCTTTTCATTTCATAAAACTTTCTAATAGAGAAAATCAAGTCAGCCCTTCCCATCCTTGGTTGATGTGAGGCTGATTCTTGCTCATGTTCTGCATCTATTGGGAGTAATGCAGATGCAACATCTATAGGCTCCTTTGCTTGATAAACATTTTTGTTTCCTGATTAGTTTGGCTCAATAGCCTGAATGCTATTAGAACTACTGCTAGCAATCATAGGTCCTCTCATGATTGAGTATTTCAAATTATTCTCAATGTTCATAGCCTCTTGGTAGGCTTGTTGTAAGGTGGAAGGATCTTTATCTCTTAACAAGAAGCTCATCTTACTATCAAATTCTCCCAAATATACAACCAAACACTCTGCATCATTTGGTCTCATGTGCTCAGGGATTTCCCTTATGACCTTAGAAAATCTAAGGATGAAAGCAAGGACCAATTCCCCCTTATCCCTAGAAATCTCCATGAAATTCTTTCTTGCAACACTTGGGTTTATCCTTTCACCAAATTGGTCCATGAAGGCAACCTTATGTTCATTCAAACAATGTATAGAAAAAATAAGGTAGAAAAGAGAACCAATCTCTTCCATCTCCTTTCAAAGATTGAACAAATAGCTTCATAACCACATCTTCAGTGTCTATCTCATAATCACCCATCACATTAGCAAATTGTTGCACATGCCTACTTGCTAATTTTGACTTGTCATCGCTAAATCTTGGTAGTTTGTCCATGACCTTGGGTGGTACCATATTTGGGTAACCATAGATATTATAGAAAGCTAATTTCCTTGTACCTATCAGTACTGATATTGCCTTGGTGAGACAATGACTATTCACCTTCCATGCCCTTTTCCATATTTATGCCAGAGGATATGAATTGATAACCCATCCTTAATTCTTAAAAAGGAATTTAGAATATACCAAAAAAAAATACAATATTATCCCAATTCCTTTCACAAAATATGATCCTAAGCCTTCAGCATATGTAATTCTTACAAATGCTACCTAAGATCTAACAATTTAACATGCTCCTTTCATCATGACGCAAGAATTTTAACTTATACATAAAAGCATGCTAAAATATTACTATCATTCCCTCATCTAGTGCTAATTCACTCATTAGGGAATCATTTTCTTCTCAAGTATGGGAAATTTACCTTAATTTATCAATAATGTGCTCCTATTTCTTCAAATTTTATGATAATACTTGTTAATTTGCAGCATGGGACCGTCCTTTTCCTTGTAAGTTGCAAATCCAATCAATTGATGTATACTTTAACAAGTTCTTTGAGTTAGAGTCACCACCTCTTTCCAGAGGAATGAACTTCAAGTGAGATGAAGTTTCTTTACAAGTAGTATATGTTTTGGGCTATCTTCCAAAGCAAAGTCATGTTCAGATCCTTCAGTCTTTGCTACACCCAAAATATTTGCCAGGTTCTAGAATTTGTTATTATCCAATCAATATGTTTAGGTTTGCTTCACAATTTGACTCTACACCTCGTATTTGTGTTTGGAGAATGAGAATTTCCCCAGTAGAGTGGCCATTATGTTGGTGTTTTTCCTATTACACCTAAGGAATCTCTAAAGAGTAGCCAACTCCTATGTTCAAGACCCTTAAAGTGAATGGCCAATTGACAAGATTTAGTCAAAGACTACAATCTTCTACACTTCAAGCTTTGTGGGACCTAGGAGGGTGTTCCTTTTAGTATTTTATTTAACTACCTCAATAAATGACATAACAAAACATAGATTGGTTCCTATAAGGCATAAACAACACAATTCACTCAAAGGTTGGCTAATATTCAAGAAAATATCAATCAATTTACTAGGAACATGGAAAATATCTCACATACATGCTTCATTGTATATAAATTTTAAAATATTTGTATCCTAACCCTGAATCAACAGTCCGATATATCACTATTACTCGAAAGACAAATACCAAGACCAAAAAACTATTGTCTTCATCAATTGGGCAATGGAGTCATGCATCTTACAACTTGTCATGCATAAATTCTTTAAATATGATAATTATGGACTATTTCCACAAGAACTTACATTATGGAAACTCTCTGCACATAATTCATCACTTCTTACCAAATTATTAGTAAATCATCACAAGTTCATGACCCCATTTAAACATTTAATTGATTCATTGAATCAAAGAAGAAGTGAAGGCATGCATTCAAATGAAACATTTGAATATGAACCAAATATACTTGATATTATATTCATAACTTGAAAAATGGTTTACAGAGAAGAATAGATGAATTATGTATGGAATTTATTTCAATATCAGTAATTTCTACAAAACTCTTTAATATTTTCATATGCAAATTTTAGAACCTAAGACAATTCTACTATCCTATTTTCTGGTATTCTTCTATTTTCTACCCTGTTACATATTAGACCCGAATACTCAAGAAATTAGAACCCATGTAAATGAGCCTTGAATTCCCTTTTATAGAACAAGGGATCCAACAAGCCTTAGGATCAAAATGCAGTTACATAAAAAAAATTCATTTCATACCACATTTCAACTGCGTATCAAAATTCCTCACATGATGATTCTGTTGAAATAGGGAAAACAAAATTACCACAATAGCCACAAGGAAGAAGTAAAGTTTCACCAAAATCTCCTCAATCACCATGTAAGTGGCAAGACCGATGTTCATACCACCACGAGGGCACACAGTCAGCACTCAACACCCTAAAACATTTCCACGCACACAAAGAGAGAAAATGACCACCACAAAAATCATTAAACAACACAAAATTTCATTCATCACCACCCTTTCGTTAACCAAAAACCATTTTTCTATTAGCACACACACCAATGTTAAACACGCCCACTTTGTGTCATAGCGAGTGTTGGAGATGAAACCTCAACCCTTTCCTCATCCTTATCTCACTTTAGCACAACACCATCATGCCTACTAGGAGTTTTGACTGCTAGAGGTGGAACAGATAGTGCCTCAGCTCCAAGAGATAGAGCTTAACCCAAGGTCTTGAGGTATTGATGGTAGCCAGAACCCATCTCTGTTTCGATCTCTGATAGGCTCTCTATGATGTTAATTGGTGAATTTTGTCATCCAAAGGAGCCATGAGCATATTGAAGCTTGTGCTAAACTCTACTAGGGGACCCAATAGTCTCTTCTCCTTTTATTTACACTGCTTCTGAACTCATGACCTAGCCTTTCAGATGATAGCTCAATCTAGTAGCAATAGGTACAAATCCTTTACCCCTGGTATCCTCGTGTGCACCTTTTCTTCACTCTAGGTCTTCATTATGGGACCTCTATGAATTTAGTCCAGAAGACCTCTATATAGGAACTGATGAAACTCTAGGCTTGCTCATTCTGCCACTAGAAAATCTACACTCACAACCTTGGCTCTCTACACAAACTCATAGACTTGAAAACTAATTGCTATGGTGAAAATAACAACTCACCACTTCTATTTATTGAAGAGAGTGATGATAGTAATCATCAATGTTCAATGAAGAACACACACACAAACTGGATAGTTCGTTGGCATGCGTATTGTCACCGTTTAATTCCCAAATGCATGGAAATCTACATATCCTAGTTCATGATTGTTGACAATGAAGTTTTCACATGCATGGGGATCAATTTGATCACACCTGTAGAGAGTAGATCATTAATTCCCACTGGTTACAGAATGAAATGGCTATCATGTGCCATTTTATCAACCTTGAATGGCAGGTGTTGATCTCATGACGAGAGGGTAGATCAATCGACTCAGTTTAGGTTGACTAGGTTTAAAGTCGAGCAGTGCTTCACTGATTTGTCTTTGGCCAATGGCATTAATCCACCTTAGATGGATTTTTTTTGTCAGCAAGCTTCATCTGTCTCATGGATTGGGTGGATTGATCCACATGTTGGGATCTTGCTAATCTCACAACCTTTAATGAGCCTTCATCTTCTCCTCACAAGCCAATAGGGAATGGTGGTGATAATCCCCTATCATTCAATATCAGCCGTTGGTTTAGAACCATAGGAAATGAGCTAGATAGTGGAGATTGGGCCCCACATCCATATGAGGACACACATTTTCATCTTGTTGTTCTCGCACTACATAATTGACAGACATTTTCCATCCACGAGCTGGTGGGGTATGGTCAAGATCTCTTCCCACGGTCTCGAATCACGAAACCTACATACATGGAAAGGTTAGAATTAAAGAAGGGGCTAATACTTGGCCAACTCTGGCATGAACCTCATGGGTGAATGAATTAAGATTAAATCACTAGGATAAATTAAAACCCAACTTTAGGAAATAGCTAAAGTTGATGGTTGACTGGGTGACTAGTGCTCTAGACCAAAGGCGCTAGTGGGAAAATGCACATGATGGATTAGGTGATGACTTAAGGAATGAGACACTAATAGGGCGAGTCAACAAAAAAATAGAACAACTGAGGGTTTTCCAAAGACAAACCTTGTCCATGTCATGAAAATGAGGGTTTAGATTGTAGACCATATCCATAAGATCCCTAGAGATTACAAAAACTTTGGAAGCTCCATCACAACACATCTGTCCCAATCAACATTAGTGTAAGCTGTCAAATTGAAATCTAAGTCCTTTGGATACCATAACCCCATGTCTTTTTTACCCTTCATTTATCTAAAGATCCTTTTTACTGCAACATGTGATTCCTTTGGTTCTTGTTGAAATATGGCTTCTAAACAAACAACATACATAATGTCTGGTCTAGTTGCAGTCAAATATAACAATCTTGTACATACTTGCATCAGCTTTAGGTGAATCATCTTCTTTCTTCAACTTGCACCTGGTAACAATATGTGTACAAACCGGTTTAGAATTTTCCAATCCAAACGTCTTCAATAATTCTTTGGTATACTTGGATTGAGAAATGAAAATTCCTTTGTTTTTTTATTTACTTGTAGTCCAAGGAAGAAATTGAACTCACCTATCATAGACATCTCGAATTCCTTCTACATTGAACATCTGTAAATTTTTTGCACATATCATTTCCTCCAAAAATTATATCATCAACATAAACCACAACAATCAACATTTGATCGAGTGAGTTTTGTAATACAAATTATTGTCAACAGATCCCTTTTGAAATGCTTGTCCAATCAAGTACTTGTCTAATCTTCCATACCAGGCTCTGGGTGATTGCTTCAATCCATATAGATCTTTCTTCAACCTACAAATAGTATCTAGGTCACTTCTGGACTTGAATCCTTCCAGTTGCTCAATGTAAACTTCTTCCTTTAGTTCTCCATTCAAGAATGCAAATTTTACATCCATTTGATAGACTTTCAAATCCTTAAAATCTGAAAGGCCAAGAATATCCGAATCACTTCCATTCGGGCAACAGGGGCATATGTTTCTTCAAAATCAATACCTTTGATCTAAGTGTAAACCTTTGTAAACCAATCTTTCCTTGTTTCTCACTACCTTTCTATTTTCATCTAGCTTTTTTGGGAATACCCACTTTGTTCCAATTACATTTTTGTCTATTGGTTTGGGCACAAGTTCCTAAGTCCATTTTTTCTCTATCAGATCAAGCTCTTCCTTCATTGCCTTTACCCAATTTTGATCATTGCATGCTTCTTCTACACTCTTTGGATTAATTTCTAAGAGTAGAAACAATAGTACTTTCTCTTGAGCTTCTTTACTTCTTGTGGTGATTCCCTTATTCTTATCTCTAATGATCTAGTTTTCTGAGTGGTTTTTCTAAACATACCTTGGAGTTTTAGTTGTAGTTGTCAGAGCCTCCTTTGTATCTTCTTCTTTTTCTTCTCTCTTCTCTTTTTCTCCTTTGTCATCCAAGTCATCTGATTCATATTCAATATGCCTTTTAGGATTTCTTTGAACATCTTCATCTACTTTCACATTCACACTTTCAAAAATATTGTTCAATCTCTTGTTGTAACACTGGTACACTTTGCTTCTTGTAGAGTAACTCAGAAATATGCCTTCATGAACTCTACTATCGAACCTTCCAAGATTATCACCATCTCTCTGGATGTAGCATTTACTTCCAAATTCTTTTAAGTACTTTATTGTGAGAGATCTTCCATGCCATAGCTCATATGATGTCTTTGTATATTTCTTCTAGAACAATACTTTGTTAAGAGTGTATACTATTGTGTGTATTGCTTCTCTCCAAAAAATTTGTGGTAAAACTACTTCCATAATCATTTTTCTAGCTACTTCTTAAACTATCTGGATCATTCTTTCTACTACACCATTTTGTTGAGGTGTTCTAGGGGAAAGTAGTTGTCTTTTAATACCATGTTTTTCAAAGAATTTTTTGAATTCATCAGAAGTAAACTATCCTCTATTAAATTTTGGACACTTGATTCTTCTGTCAACTCCATTCTCAACTCTTGCCTTGAAAATCTTGAATTTTTCTAAAGCTTCTAATTTTTCTCTTAAAAGTGCTACCCACATTATTTTGGAATAATCATCTATTAAGAGAATTAAATACCTCTCACCTTGTAGGCTTCTTGTTTTTGTCGTACCACATAGGTCAATGTTTACAAGGTCCAACAAACTAGTAGATGATTCTTCTTTTCTCCAAAATGTTTCTCTGGTCTACTTTCCTTATTGACATCCCTTGCAGATAGTGTTATCTGGTTTGGTTAGTCTTGGAAAATCTATGACTTCTCTTGTTGAACTTATCCTTACCAAATTTTTGAAGTTGATGCGACACATCCTCCGGTGCTAGAGCCAACTGTCATTGGACTAGGAGAATAAGAATCTCTTTATAGCTCCTCCCAATTGATACATATTCCCACTTGTTCTTTTTCTAGCTACAATAGAAAATATAGATCCCTTCTGGATCTCACGACCATCATCCTGAAACACCACATTATAGCCATTTTCACACATCTATCCAACACTTAGAATATTATGATATAACCCCTCACATAGTAAACATTGTTAGTGTTATGCTTTCCATCAAATGTAATAGAACCAATTCCAACAATCTGTGTTGTTTTATCTTCTCCAAATCTAATAGAACCTCCATCATATTTCTCAAGCTTTACAAACTTACTTTTATCACCAATCATATGATTCAAACATCCACTATCAATCAGCCATTCATCTTTGTTTCTTTCAACAAACAATGCAACTTCAGTGCTATCATCAAATTTTGAAAAAAATATTAGAGATATCAAATTTAGGTTCATCCTTTTCCACCAAAAACAAACAATCCTCATGATATGATTCATCATCTAAAATTTTGGCATTCTCATTAACATAATAGGCATTCTTATTGATCTTTTAAAACTTTTTTCTTGATCCTTTTTCTAGGTAGTTAGTTCCTAAATGACCAATCTTTCCACATCTAAAACATTTAAGAGGTAACATACCTTTATACTTATCGGTACCTTTCTTTAGCTTCCATGTGAAGTTTGCTTCCAACTCTTCTAAAATTTTATCATCTGGATGTTCTTCTATCTTTGTGGCTTTGAAGGCTGCTTCAGATTTATCCTTTTTCTTTTCCAAATTTCCTCATCTCAAATGTAGTCAAGGTGCCAAATAGTTGCTCGCTGGTGATTTTCTTTGGATCATAAACTTCCTCAATGGCTGAGATCTTGTCACTATAACTCTTTGCTAAGGTCATTAGAATCTTCTCCATTACATCTTCATCTATCAAAGTCCCTCCTTGATTGTTGACTTCATTTACTACACTATCAACTCTCTAAAATTAGCTTGCTATATCCTCACCTTCTTCCATTCTCAAGTTTTCATATTTGCACTTAGCTGCCAGCTTCTTTGATAATTTGACTCTATCATTTCCTTCATAGATTTCTTTTAAATTTTCTCAAAATTCATAAGTAGTTCCCAATGAAATAAATTTTCTTAACTTATTCTTAGACAAACCACTAAAGGTTGCATACCTTTCTTTTTTATTCTCTTCATAGGTTAAAATCTCATATGCAATAGAAACACCTTTTGATGGTTCAACATATTTTGTCTCAACAACTTTCCAAGTCTTGTATCCTAGAGAGAGTAGGTAACCTCTCATTTGCACCTTCCAAAAATGATAGTCAGATCCATCAAATACAAGAATTGTTAGTTTTTGTCCATTGGATCTACCCCAAGCAGTTAAGCTCTTCTTTGAGGAACCAAAGCTCTTATCCCAATTGTTGAATAGTCTGAATAACTGAGAGGGGGGTGAATCAGTTATTATAAAACAATTTTCTTGAATTTAGTTAATCCAAAGTAAACTTAAATCAATCAAATATTAATGAACATGAAATCACAAAACAACTCCATGCACAATGAACACCAAAATTTACATGGAAGCCCAAGAAGGGAAAAAACACGGATAATAATAATTCTCAATTATAAAGCATCAGTTAAGGTGACACTGGTTAAGGTGATTTTTACAAAGGCTCACTGCCAAATTTCTGACTATAGGTAAGGCTCACTGATGGTTGGGCTCATTGCTTGGCTATTATACCCAGAGATATAAAAGGCTCACTGCCAAAAGAGAAAGGATCACTACCAACAGAAATAGGCTTACCACCAATAGAAAATGACTCACTTCCAGAAGAATGATGAAAGGTAATACACCGTTGAAATAAATGTCACCAACTATGAATCTAGTTAGAATCTCACTATTTGTTTCTTCTGATCATATACTTTTGTACACTTCACAATTTTTTTTTTTCAGATTCGCATTCATCACACTTGCTTTCATTGAATAAAATCAACTCTTACTTATACCATTCCATGCCATCACAATCTACTAGGTCAACCAGACACAATGTATTCATAGTCTTCTAAGTCATCCAAATACAATTTGAATTAGGTAGCCTCAAAATCATTCCTGCAGTGAAGAGGAACAAAACATGGACCACAAAGAACCTCCTTTCTCAAGTCAACATGTTACAATGATATTTGGAAATAGAATAAACATGTTACAATGCAAATAATGTTTTGGGGTACACTAACCAACTTCTAGATCAGTCCAAACCTAAAATAATGTGTCTCATTTTGTTGCAAGATGAATGGGAAAAAGACAAGCACAACCAAAATATAGATTTTCACAGCACAAAATCCAGAGCTCATCAATCCAGATCACCAAAGCATCATAATTAATCAACCAAGATATGTTGACATCAATGGTAAAAATTAATGACAATAATCAACATCACATTCTAACAATTTACATTGATGTCAAGAGTTGTTGGTGTTTGTCATTGTTGTCAACTATATGGAGACTATGTGTTGGAATTGTTGAAAGGATTTTTGTGTTTTCATAGTTGGGGAGTTTTTCTTCAAGTGTTTGTGCTAGTATGGATGTGTTGTGGTGTGATAAGAAGGTGTTGTGGTGTTCCCATTAGTATTTCCATTGATTTCTTGATGAATAAGAGTTGCAGTTGTACTAAGTTCACTTGGTTTCAATGTTATTTTGATAAAATTTGAATAAAAGAGTGTAGTATGATAGAGGTGTGTTCAGTGTTGTCCTCCAAATTTTTTCATGGTTTAAGATATGCTTGTACAGTTTGGATATGATGATTAGAGGTGTTCTAAGGTTCTATATCTATAATGTTAGGTTCTGGATCATTCTGTAATGAAAGTTGGGATTGATTGTCCATCTATTTGTGTAGGATTTTGTCTAGGAGAAATGAGATTGTTTTTCATTTCTCTATAGTAAAGTTTATTTTCCTACAGATTCAGGAGTGAGCTAATATTATTTGTAACTTCATTCCCTTGAGGTTTTAGTTGCTAATATGTTTCGCAAGGTTAGTTCATAATTTGTGTTATGTCGTAGTATGTTTGGTATTACAAATTGATGTTCTTAGTTTTAGGTAGTTGTGGTAGAGTTATAGAATAATTTGATGATGTTATCATATTCTAAGATGTTTTTTGCATGTTTTGAAGTGTTCTTGTGTGGTCTACATGACCTAGGGAAGTGTGTATGTGGCCGCCTATAGTGTTAGTTCAAGTTTGGATTACCTCCCATGTTTAGCACTATTTTTGGAGGTTCCTTGTCGCTTGTGAATGTGTTGAGTAGTGTGTTGATGTGTATTTGGGTCCTAGTTTACCCATGGAATGTTTTTATTTCACTTATTTCCATCGCAGACGCGTTTAGTTCCAACCTATTTTGGTGTTCTAGTTTTAGGTGCATACATTTCATTAAGATTGACCTAATTGAGAATGTTTAGGTAGTGGATGGTATGCAAGTAAGGAAAATTTTTGGAGATGAGTTTGGATCTATGAAAGGTGTGAAGGATTCATATTTTTATAAGTGTGGTGATCTAAATATGATCTCAATGCCTATGAGTCCAATGCAGTGAGAAGAATGATCTACATTTTTAGTGTACTTGAAGTTGATGGAGGTAGTGAGCCAAAGGTTGCGAATAGCATAAGGTTTTAGTGGTGGGTTTATCATGTTTCCTTGATATAGTGAATCTCTTTGCAATAGTATTCCTCTATTTTCTTTCTTCTTGGTAGTGAGCCACCTGGTAGTGAGTCTTTCTTCTTTTTTTGGGTAGTGAGCCCTTGGCAGTGAGCCTAATTGTATTTGGTGTTACAATTCATATATATGTGAGCTAATCCTCATTGTGGTTTTTCCCTTCTTGGGTTTTTCACATAAATTTGGTGTTCTTATGTGTTCGGATGTGTTTTCATTACCGTTTTGTATTTTTACATTTTGCTAATGCATGATAAGGTTTTAATGGTTGATAAGGGTTTGAAAATATATTGAGTATTTGAATGTTTTTAAGTATACAACTGATTCACCCCCTCTTAGTTGTCCTATGCTTCTAATAGTTGGTATTAGAGCTATGGTTCCTTGGAGAAATATTAACCTCTTGAGGTAGACCTGAATGGCACATAGGAAGGGTGTCAAATCTCCTATGTTTGATGGAACAATTTTTTCTTACTAGAAGGCTAGGATGGATTCCTTTTAGGTCTCCCTTGGATTTGGTGTCTAGCAGTAAGTTCAAAGAGAATACACTATGCCTTTTTTTGTTTTAACAGATGATGATAAAATAAGGAATATGAGAGCAATGGTAAAGAAATGAATGCTATTCTAAGTGCCTCTCTAATTTTGAACTTGGAAAAGTAAAAAGTTTGAAATATGCTAATAAGGTCTATACAACATTGAAAACTATTTATAAAGGAAATGATAAGGTAAAACAAGCAAAGATTCAAAACTACAAATCCAAATTTGGAACCCTAAGGATGCTTGAAGATGAAGATATTTACTACCTACATGCTCAGAGTGGATGAAGTTTCCAATGCCATCAATGGTGTTGGTGATAAGATGGAAGAAAGTGAAGTTGTGAAAATGGTGTTAATATTTATTCCTAAATCTTATAGTTCTATAGTGTCTGCTATTAAGGAAGCTCAAAATTTGTATTCTAGAGATCAGATGTTTGGTGATTTACTTTCTTATGAATTGAGAGAGTTTTCTTAAGATGCTAGAAAAAAAAATCCTTTAAATGATGTAAAGCAGAGAAGGATGATGAATTAGATCTAGATGATTGTGATGAGGTGGAAAAAAAAATTGTAAGGAGATTGAAAAAGGGCACTAGAAAATACAAAGGTAACTTAACCTTTAAATTTTTTAATTTTGGAAAGATAGGTCATTATGTTTCCAAATGTCCAATCAAAGTTACAAATGACAAACATAAGGATCATAAATGAAAATTTGGTAAGAAGATTTATTATGTTGAAAGAGACAATGGTGTATTTGATGATGAAGAATCTAACTATCCTGATGAAGACAGTGATGAATTCTTGTTCATGGCTATAAAGGTTGGATATAATTCTACTAATCATGAAAGATGTGTGAAGGGAAGTACTTCGGTAATAGGTCATAACATTGAAGGAACAATGTTAACATCTTTTCATGCAATAGAAGAAAGGAATTATTGGATCATTGATTGTGGATGCTCAAATCATATGATAGGTGATAAGAGTAAGTTTGTTAAACTTCAAAGGTATGATGGTGGTCTTGTTAAATTTGGTGATGGTACATCTATTAAGGTTCATGGAAAAGGCTCAATTAGTTTTGATGGAAAGAATAATACAGATGATTTTCTTTATGTCAAGGGTCTCTAGAATAATTTTCTAAGTGTAGGATA
This sequence comes from Sequoia sempervirens, assembly GCA_007258455.2. NCBI lineage: Eukaryota > Viridiplantae > Streptophyta > Pinopsida > Cupressales > Cupressaceae > Sequoia > Sequoia sempervirens. The sequence continues at coordinate 536,453,379 of VDFB02047230.1, forward strand.
GATGTGTAGTAAAGGATATAATCTTTTGTTTCAAGATGGTGGCTATGAAATTAGAAAAGGAAGCTCTAATACTATGGTTGTTGTTGGAACAAGGACATAAGGTAATATTTATCAACTCAAAGGTAGTGGTGTAGAGTAATTTATGTCTCAAATTAATGAAAGTTGGATATGGTATAGAAGGATGGGTCACATCAATTTTGATAGCCTATTGAAGATCAGTTCTATTGATGCTATGAGAGATCTTCCAATGATTACAAATCCTATCAATGCAATCTACAAAGAAATTCAAGTGGGAAAGCAAACAAAGAAAAGGTTCAAGCCAAATGAATATTCTACCATAGGCCCTTTGGAGTTGGTGCATATAGATCTATGTGGACCTACTAGAATAAGAAGCTCATATGGTGGCACAAATTTCATGCTATTGATTGATGATTATTCTAGAATGATTTGGGTGACATTTCTTAAAGAAAAATCAAAAGCCCTAGATAAGTTCAAAGCATTCAAGTCTATGGTTGAGAATGAAATATATGTGAAAATCAAATGCTTAAGGTTTGAAAAATGTGGTGAGTTCACTTCTAATGATTTTAAGAGATTTTGTGAAGAATATGAAATAAAAAGATGTTTTCCAGCTCCTAGGACTCCTCAGCAAAATAGAGTTATGAAGAGGAAGAATATAATAGTTCAAGAAGCTGTTAGGAAAATCCTGAAGGAATAAAATTTACTAGATGTCTATTGGAGAGAAGAAATTCATATTGCAGTCTAAATTCTTAATAGAGGTCAAGAAAGAGTGAATAGTTCAAAGACTCCCTATGAGTTATGCTATGGTAAACCTCCTACTATAAATTATTTCATAGTTTTTGGAAGTAAATGCTATATCATAAGAGATGAAGAAAACTTAGGAAAGTTTAATGCAAGATTTGATGGACTCTTCCTTGGATATTCTACAAGAAGAAAAGCTTACAGGTGCTATAATAAATGGTTGAAGAAGATTGTTGAAAGTGAAAGTGTTAAGGTGGACGGAAATCCATTGTAGATTTTAGTAGTAATAGAAGGATATGAATTTGATGAATCCCCCTATTGTGAAGAAGAATAGGATGATGAGAAAGAAAAAGAGATGACAATTGAAGAGGAAGAAGCTCCAAAAATGATACCTAAGACTCCTAAGTATGTGTAGAAGAACCATTCTAAAGATTAGATCATTGGAGATAAGATAAAAGGTATGTTGACAAGGAAGAAAGTAGATATGACAAAGTAACAATTAAATTTTTGGTTACTTTTAGAGGTGAACCCAAAACAATGGTTGAGGCACACAAATATGAAAATTGGATCAAATCTATGAAAGAAGAATCAGAATAGATTGATAAGAATCAAACATGGGAATCGGTCCCAAGACTTGCAAATAAGAATGTGATAGGAAATGAGTGGGATTTTAGGAACAAACTGAGTGAGGATGGAAAGTTTGTTATAAACAAGGCTAGAATTGTGTGTAAGGGCTAATCACAAGTAGGAGGAATATATTTTGAGGATAAATTTTCTTTAGTGGCAAGGATGGAAGCCATTAGAATGTTTTCAGCTTTTGCAAGATGTAAATACTTGAAAGTATATCAAATGGATGTAAAGTCTACATTCTTGAATGGTGAGTTGAAAGATGTATACATTGAAAAACCAAAAAGATTTTAGTTATCAAATAATTTTTATATGGTTTTCAGGTTAAATAATACATTTTATTGACTCAAACAAGCTCCTAAAACTTGGCATGGAAGGTTAGATAAGTATTTGCTACAAGGATTTAGAAAAGGTATTGCACATAGCAATCTATATTTTAAAGTTGAAGAAGAAAAAATCCTAATTATGGTAGTGTATGTGGATGAAATTATCTTTGGAGGAAATGAAGGTATCTGCAAGAATTTTTTAGAGGAAATGCAAAAATAATTTGTGATGTCAATGTGTGGGTAATGAAGTTCTTCCTTGGATTACAAATCAATTAGTCAAGAAAAAGGTATTTTTAATTCACAGTCAAATTATGTTAAGGAAATGTTGAAGAAGTTTGGAATGGGAGGATTCTAAATTGGTATGTACTCCTATGGTTACTTGTTACAAGTTGAGAAAAAATACGAATCTCCTAAGGTTGATTAGAGAAAATATATATCAACAATTGAAGGATTTCTATATTTAACTGCTACTAGACTGAGTAGCATGCATGCAATCTATCTTGTGGCTAGATTCAAGAAGACCTCAAATAATATCATGTTGTAGCTATAAAGAGGATATTTAGATACTTGAAGGGCACTCTAGACTCTGGTTTATGGTATCCAAAGGATACTGAATTTTCCTTGAGTGCATATACTAATACAAATTGGGTAGGTGTATAGATGACAAAAGAAGTATGAGTGGTGGTGCATTCTTTCATGGAATGAAATTGGTTTCATGGTTAAGTAAGAAGTGGGATTTAGTGCCATTATCTACTGCAGAAGTAGAGTATATTGCAATAACAACATTTTGTACACAGGTGTTATGGATGAAGAAAATATTGAAGGATATCAAAGTATCATATGATGAACCTATTTCTATCTTTTGTGATAATACAAGTGCTATCAATATCTCAAAGAACTTAGTAATTCCTTCAAGAAAAAAACATATATGTATCTAGTATAATTTCTAAGAGAGAAAGTTGTAGAGAATGAGGTGAATCTAGGATATGTTCCTACAAAGGCTCTTCCAAAATATAATTTTAAGTATCTCTAATAAAATTTAGGGGTTATTGCCTCTCCTTTTAACAAGATGCATAAGTGTGTGCATCTCTCTAGGAGGCATTTCAAGATACATTCTTGGTCCTAAAATGATGTTGAAGGCTACCTCTAAGGGGGAGTAGGTAGGAGTGATGTTAGTTGGTGTAGTTAGATGTAGCATATTTTGTGCCCCTAAGGGGAAGAGTGTAGAAAAGTGAATGCAGTGAAAAGTGAGTGCAATGCAGGGGCTTGTTGGTATTGCAACTAGTGCCAAAGTGGTGTATGAAAATGTCAAAGAGTGAGAACACGAAAGTAAAATTATATGAAGATGATGTGTGAAAGGTAAAGTTTTTTCCCTTTGAATGTTGTTAAAGGTTGGGTGGCAAGAGAGTACAATTCAAGAAAGAGAGTTGGATGAGATTATGACACTTTACCATTGATGCCAAAGGGGGAGAGAGTTAGAGTGGTTGAAAAACCATAGTACAAAAGAGGAGCATTGTAGGATAGAGAGAGAGAGAGTTGTTTGAGAGGGAGTTGGTTGAATATGGTATGAAGACCAAAGGGGGGAATAGTATTCAGGAGCAAGAGAATGAGAGTATGAAGAGTTTCCCTAGTCAAGGGGAGTACCGCTTATTGGAGAGTTGTTGGTTTTGGTTATTTTTTTTGCTCATGGTTTTTTAGAGATCTAGTGTTGCCATCAATGAAATGGTGGATATTGTTGCAATTATGTTTTTGGTGTTGTCACTGATGTCAATAGTTTCTAGTGTTGTTCATTCATGTCAACTATATGGAGATTGTGTGTTGGAGTTGTTGGAAGGATGTTGATGATGTCATTGTAGGGGAGATTGTTGCCAAGTACTTGTGATAGTATGGATGTGTTGTGGTGTGATAAGAAGGTGTTGTAGTAATATCATTAGTATTGTCATTGATGTATTGATGAATAAGAGTTACAATTGTAGTAAGCTCATTTGGTTTCCAAGTTCTTTTGAGAAAATTTAAATAAAAGAGTGTGTGGTGTGACAAAGGTGTGTTTAATGTTGTGTTCCACATTTCTTCATGGTTGAATATATGCTTTTTTAGTTTGGATATGATGATTAGAGTTATTGAAAGGTTCTATATCTAGAGTTTCAGGTTTTGGATCATTTTGTGGTGAAATTTATGTTTGACAGTCTATTTGTCTATGTAGAAGGGTTTCTGGGAGAAATGAGATTGCTCTAAATTTCTTCATAGTAAAGTTTCTTATATTGAATATTAGGGAGTGATCTTATATTGTATATAACTTCATTCCCTTGAGGTTTCAAGTGCTATGATGTTTTACAAGGTTATTTATTAAGCTGTGCTTTATGGTAGTATGTCTAGTTACACAGATTGATGGTGTTCTTAGTTTTAGTTGGTTATAGTAGAGTTGTAGAATATAATGATGATTTTGGAATATTATGATACACTGTGTAAATGTTGTGAAGTGTTGTTGTGTTGTCTTCATTACCTACAAAATCATGTATGTGGTTGCTTGTAGTGTTCATTCAGGTTTGGCAGAACTGGTGTGCTAATGCCATTTGTGGGGGTTCCTTATGGATTGTGAATGTGTTGAGTAGTGTTGTGATATGGATTTGGGTCCTTTTTAACCCTTGGTGTGGTCATATTTCACTTATTTATACCATGTAGGTGTTTGATGCTGACCTATTTTGGTGTTGTATTTTTTAGGTGCATGTGTTTCATTAAGGCCAACCTAATTGGAATTATTTAAATCATGGACAGTATATAAGGTGAATTATTGCATATGAGTGTGCATCTCTGAAAGGTGTGAAGGATGTAAATTTATTTATGTGTGGTGATGTAAGTGTGACCTTAATGCTTATGACTTCAATGTAGTGAGTAGAAGGGTCTACATTTTCAATGTGCTTGAAGTTGCTAGAGGCAATGAGAAAAGGGTTATGGATGGCATAAGGTTTCAATGGTGGATTTATCATGTTTCCTTTAGATAGTAAATCTCTTTGTAACAATATTCCTCTATATTCTTTCTTCTTCATAGTGAGCCACTCGATAGTGAGCCTTTATTCTTTTTTGGGTAGTGAGCCCTTGGCAATGAGCCTAATTGTATTCAATGTAGCAATTCATATATATGTGAATAATCCTCACCATGGATTTTCCATTCTTATGTTTTCCACATAAATCTAGTATTCTTATGTGTTTAGATGTGTTTGAATTATTATTTCATATGTTTATATTCTTATAATGCATGATAAGGGTTTAATGGTTGATAAAGGTTTGAAAAGATATTTAGGGTTTGAATGTTTTTAATTATACAACTAATTCACTCCCCTCTCAATTTTCCTATGCATCTAATAGATCAGTGTTATGAGACATGTGCAAGAGAGATCCAATAGTATCCATAGCATCACTATCTCTATTATTTTACCTTGGGATTTATTTAGAAATTATATTTTAAAAGTAATATATAACTGAAGTAGGAGCATCGAGTGGTGTAGGGAATCACCCAAAAAAATTGTGTTTCCTTAATTTATTTAGTAGTTTTCAGTTCCATGATGGCATATAAGGGGTGTAAGACAATCATGAGTTAGAAAAGAAAAAGAATGGTCACTCACTATTTTTAGTAAGTCAGCCTAAACGAGATCATATGAACTTGAAAATTTACCCCAAGGAGCAGAACTAAAAAACAAATTCCAGTCACAAAAGAATCGTCTTAATGCCTTGCACAGTCTCGGTAATTAAATTTTCCATCCTAGGAAATTTCTCCAATGCAGCTTAAAATTTAGATATAAAAAATTTAGAGGCCTTGAAAAAACTTGAAAACTTGATGAATTGAAATCTAGTGGGTTCAAATTTGTAAATATCTTTGAGAGCTTTCCAACGATATGTTATAATAGCCAATCAAACACCTAGATCAAAAGTTATGGGCCAACAAAGTTGCCCCTCTAAAAAGTGAATTTCATTAAGATTTCTTCCTAGGGAAGAAATCAAATGGCGACACTTTTGACACCAAAACAAAAGGGAAAGTTGAAATTTCTAGAACATTCTAGGGTGGTTATTGGGTAAAATAAAATGGTTAAGTGGGGGGTTGCAGAAGGTGGATCCAATAGTGCAGATTGTGGCTCTGAATAATACCTTTTTCTTTTAGAGTTGATTTTGATGTAATGAATCAATCCCATGAGGATATAGCATGTAAGTTTTGAATTTATAATTTCATTTTTTAGAAAATAATTGAAAGTGGGTTATTTTTCTATCATGCATCTTTTGTGTTGGTATCTATTGTGGTGATTTCTGTGGGTTTCAGACAGTGTGACCTTCATCAAGTGGTATTGAGTAGTAGTTCCCAGGTCTATAATAGAGTGTCGAACATGAGGTAGTTGAAGCAAGAACTATGAGTGTGGGTTGAGTTCAAGATGCATCCAAGACTTTCCTAACATGGTAGAGGTAGACATAGAGGTGGTAGAGGAAAAGATCCACCTAGAGATGAAATCAGAGCCCTTAGAAGGCAATTAGAAACCTTGCAGCAAGAGGTTCGAAGAAGAGATGTGCATCAAGAAAGAGATGACATTGAAGATTAAATAGAAGAGGAAATGGAAGAGGAAGTGTAATTTCTTGAACCAAAAATAAATTAATAAATTCAAATATGAAATTAGATTTGCAAATATTTTGCCAATATCACCCAAAACCACCAATACTGCTCAACTAGTCTTGCATAAAGAGGATAGAAAATTCATGAACCTTCCAAGGATCACCATTAAAATTATTTTTATGATATTCAATAGAAAATAATTAGGTATTATATATTATCTACAACAATATACAATTATTTTACTCTTTTCTCCAAAAGTCTAAAAAAACCCACAAACTATGTTGAAACTAGACTACCTGATTTGCTCCAAACTTCACTAAAATAATTAAAACCAAATGAAACTTTATGGAAAACCAAAGGAATTAATTTTATAATATATTTCAAAATAAAATAGGTTTTAGAATCATATTTTAATCATCAAACCAAACTTTATCTTCACACACCAATTCTCTTCACACATATCACCAAACTATGCCAAAATAATGCTACCTGATCTTTTCGCAACTTCACCCAACTAAAAATATATGCTAATAAAATTAAAATAATAGTAAATAGGACTGATTACAGACTCTATAAAATCAGCATAATACTATAACACTATCTCTAATTCTACACAACATAAAATATAAAATTATGCTTGAAATGGTACACAAAACTGCATCTGAAGCACACCTGAAACCACAAATGCAATTTTTTTGAGACAAAACTAGAAATACCCAGCTCCTAAAATTTGATTTAAACCTCTAAAATAGATGAAAAAAAACTCCTACAATGACATGCAATAAAATGAAACAATAAAAACTCCAAAAATATCCATAAAATCAACTTCAGCACACAAAACACTGAAATTGCCAAAATCTCTAAATCCCTTATGCTCTAATGCAACCTCTGGATGAGATTGCCTCTAGAGACCTATAAGAACATTTCTTGCAAGTTTCTATCTCCCTGGTTTATCATCCTTGGAGATTACTCCTTCAAAGGTTTCTCGGCCTCTAAAGAAGAACATCATAAGCTTGTAAAATTGATAAAGTAGAATAATAAAACTTGGAGCCAAAACCAATAATATATGAAAAAAATTCAAAACTCAAATTAGATGCCAAAATACCACTACCAAAGAAAATAAACTTTCCTTTTTCCAAGTGTCTCCAAACTTCCACAATTCCCCATGATTTGCTAGCTTTACCAAAACTACCAATTACCACTAAAATCCAACGAACAATCGATTTGAAGCTTCCAAATATACAATTACCAAAATGAGGGAATATATTTAAATAAAATATATTTTGATGTTTAAATAATATTCTAATCTTAATCAAATCAATAAATTTATTATTATTTCCCAAATTGTCAATTGATCTTCGTTTTCTATTTTGGGATTGTTGACTTACTATTTTTAGTAAGTTGATGTTTTTTAGAAAATTTTAAAAAAGGGACATGACAGGAAGAGTAGGATCCAATGGAACCTACAGAAAAAATATATCTATGAGTGATCTCAAGAATTGGGAAGAGACCTAAATTGGAGGTTTCAACATTCAATGGAAATCTGAATCTTGAAGAATTGATCGATTGGATCAATGACATGGAGGAATTTTTTGAGTTTGAGGAGATTGAAGATCCTCACAAAGTGAGGTTTGTAAAGAAAAAAATATAAGGTCACACCAATATATGGTGGAAAGAGATCCAGTTAGGATGAGGAAGATAAGGGAAAGATAAAATTTCTAGATGGGACAAAATGGTGTCAAAATTGAAGAAACAATTTATTCGAGTTGATTATGAATTGGAGTTTCTCAAGAAGATGCAAAGCCTAAGGCAAGGAATAAGGACAGTGAAAGAATACACAGAGGAATTTCACAAGGTATTGATTTAGAAAGGAAATTTTGAGGCGAATAAAGAGAAAGGTGCTCATTATATTAATGGGTTGAAGTCAAGCATACAAAAAGAATTGGCACTGGTAAGAATGACCACCATTGAGGATGCTTATCAGTTTTCTCTAAAGGTTGAAGAACAATTGAACAAGAGGTTTGAGAACAAACAATGATGTGGAGCCCTTGGAGGAAATACCACTAAACGACCATATGGAGGTCAAAATGTAGATCAAAAGAAGGGTGAATGCTCCAATAGTAGCCAAAACTAGAAAGGAGATAATACCTACCATCCTCGTGATTAGAATAATGGAGACCAAAGAGGAAGAGGAAGATCTGAATGAGGACTAGGAAGAGGAGGCTTTTGTGGAACTTGTTTCTACTGTGGAGAAGGACATAGAGCCTATGAGTTTCCTCAACATCAAGGAATGACAAATTGAAGACTTGAGGGTAATGCATGAGTTGTACATGTAGATGAAGATGTTGAGTCTTCACATTCTGAGTATGCAGAAAGAGGAGAGGTTCTTGTAACTAGAAGAGCCTTGGTAAATGAGGAGAAGGAACTAACTCAAAGGAATAATTTATTTCACACCAGATGTAGGTGTGAAGGTAAATTTTGCAATGTTATTATTGATGGAGGTAGTACTAATAACCTTGTTTCAAAAGAGATTGTTAGTAAGTTGCGGTTGGAGAGAAGAAGGCATATGAATCCATACTAGATTGCTTGGTTGCAAAAGGACCATAAGGCTTTGGTAAATGAACAATGTTTGGTAAAGTTCAAGATTGTAAATTACCATGATGAGGTATTGTGTGATATTATGCCTATGAATATTCTTCATATGTTTTTTAGGCATACCATGGAAGTTTGATCAGAAAGTAGTACATGATGGACATGCCAACACCTATTCTTTGAAAAAGGATGGAGTTTTTCATAAGTTAAAACCCTTGAAAGAGGTAGAGGAAAAGGTATGCAATAATGAAAAAATTTGTTTGGTTGATGGAAGAAAGTTCCAGGAAGGTATGAGGCATGAGCATATGTGTTTTGCATTGATCCCTAGAGTTGATAAAGAGGATACAAAAGAGGTACCTGTAGAGGTTTCACATATGTTGAATGAGTTTCAAAATATTGTTATTGATAATGTACCTGAAGGTTTACCTCCAATAAGAAAGATTAGTCATCAAATGGACCTAATTCCTAGAGCCACTTTTTTGAATAAGGTAGCTCATCGTATGACTCTAAAAGAGAGTGAAGAGTTGAATAGACAAGTGTAGGAGTTGTTGTGAAAGGGATTGATTAGAGAGAGTTTAAGTCCATATGCAGTACCTACAATACTAGCACCAAAAAGGATGGGGAACAAAAGATGTGTACAAATTCTAGATCCATCAACAAGATTACCATCAAGTATAGATTTACTTTGCCAAGAATGGATGACATTATGGATTATTTGAGTGGAGCTAAGTACTTAATGAAGATAGATTTGAAGAGTGGATATCACCAAATCTGAATTAGAGAAGGAGATGAATGGAATACAACCTTCAAAGCCAAGGAGGGCTTGTACGAGTGGTTAGTCATTCCTTTTGGACTAACCAATGCACCAAGCACATTTATGCAAACTATGAATGAGGTATTGAAAGAATTTTTAGGAAAATTTGTTATTGTTTATTTGGATGTGTATAGGAGTTAATTTTCACCCCTCTTGTGAATTCCCCTTTTGCATCCCTCTGCCTTAGAAAATAAAACCCAAATACAAAATTCTGCATCACCCATCCATAATGAATCCATTTGGTGCCTATCTTTTGTGTCAATGGGAAAATTTTAGTTGAGGACATGAGTGAGGTGCATGGACATCTACATGGTGCATTGTCATTCCTGATAGATTATTTCCTCTAGCATACATAGGGATGTTACATTCTCCATTAGGAATGAAGCATAACACCTCTATGTCAACTAGTCAGCCCAAAAATGGCTCTTTCCCTTCCATTTTGATCTTCAAATGCCTATCTTGCTCATTCACTTCATATCTAATTTCAACTTGGACTCCATTCTACACCAACTTGATTTCTTGAGCATTTTTTGAGCATTTCAAGCCATCCTCAACATATCTTGCTGCACTTTTTCCACCACTGGGGATAATAACTTGGTGTACCAAGTGACTACTTCCTCATTGTTGCGGCAACATAGAATTTACCAAGCTTGTAGCCTCATTTACATCCTTAAGAGAACCATGATTGAGAAGCTGATATTGCTCATTGATTCACATAGCCTAGTGCTTTTTTATTTTTTGGTTTCTTTCCATTCTACTCTATCACATTTTCTTTCTCATGTATTTCCTAGTTGTCTATGGAGGTGGAAACAACAAGGCGGGGGTTTGATTGAGGAAAACCCCTATATAGCCCCAAAATTTTTCCTCTCTTGGTTGTGTGTAGGTATGTGTACATGTAGAGTTTCCTGGTGAACTATACTTTCAATGAGTTGGTCTTAGTCTCCTTTGTTTTCATCTATCTTCTTTATCATTTATATAGTCATTTCTTCTACTTTGTTATTCTATTTAGTTCACTAAATCTCATCAACTAGACTATCAGTAAGCTTTTGGATTTTCATACTGTAATTCAACAATTTTTGGCCATATGGATGCCAGTGCACAAGAGAGATGTCAATGTGTCCAACTATTGTTCCAAATCTATTTTGTCATCCTTGGGAAGAGAGTTGTCTAAGGTAAAGTATGGGTTCCAAAAGCTGACTTGTCTTGTCTCATCCAAGTATTCAAATCAATAGAGTAACAAAAGCACTTGAGAGTGCTCTTCATTCACTATCCTCAATCTAAAACACCCACTTAGCTTGAGGTAAGCTAAAGTAGCCTTCTCTCAGCTCTATGTGACCTGGAGCCTTGGTGTGGTTGGTCCTCCTACCTTACATTTTGGTGAACCTCACATGAACCATTTTGGTTATGTTTAGTAGTGTTGAAAGTCCCTTTCCTCGTATCCTAGGAGTGTTGTGGGTGTGAATGTTGTGAGGTGATGTACCTTGCAACCCAACTTGTGACCCCTAGTGGTATAGTTCGAAGGTTCGTAGGAATTGCAAAAAAAACCTTAGTTGGTTCACGGTATAGTTGCAAAACCTTTGTCGGCTCTGTGAAAGGTTCACCTAGTGTATGTGATGGCCTCCTTTTTGCACCTACCCATCCCATCCCCACAACCTATGAGTAGTTCTCCTTGAATAACTTTCACCTTACAAGACCTACCAATGAATTATAACAGACAACCATCTCTTGTATACATCCTTGTGTGAATCAACGAAAACACTATAACAGGGTGTTCTTGTTGAGCTAACATTTCAGGTGAATATCATTACTAAGGAGATTATGCTGATCAATTTCCTACACAAAGATAACTATGATGCATCTGAGAGTACCATCCATACACACAACAAACTTTTTGTACCTCCCCTTGGTTGCATCACCTTGTCAGTCCTCATTGGACCTAAATCAATGAACTTTCTTGTTGATATAATCCCAAGGTCTAAACTTTTCAGGGTGAAATTGGGCATCCCATAGTTGGTCACTATGAATTTAGTTACCTTGTTTGTGCATAAGTGTCTAAAATTTATCTATGAGGGTACAATGCATGTAATATATAACACCACTTATAAACCATCAATTGCATGTGGTAACTATTCATTGGATCAATTTTGGCTTTCACCCATTGGTACACTTCCTCCTAGGATGGACCACTTGTACCAAACCTATGTAAAGTACAAGAGTGGGTGCTTAACACCTAAAGTGAGACACCTTATATCTCCCTATGCCATCTCGCGTAGGGCTTTCTAGAAGGCTGAAAATGATGTCACCTTGGCTTAGCACTCTTCTTCTTTTGTTGCCTTTGTCCCTCCTATCTTTTCCTCTCTCCCTAGTGCAACATCATCAAATTCTACTCCTAAGTGATTAATAGAGAATCTGATGGTTCGTACATAGCGAAAGCCCAAGCATCTAGTGTTTCAACTTCCTGTTCCACCCACGGTGCCCAGGCCCATTTAGTATGGTAAGGGGAAGGCGTGTTGTAGAGATCCCTCTATGTCTTAGCCTCAGTGGCCTCCTACTACTCTTTCCCCAAGGAAGTGAATGGGAAGAGGCTTGATGCCAAGGTGTTAGAGATGACTACCCCCATTGTTGCTCCAATCTCTACTTTGTCTCTCCCTCCTGCTCCTACCTAGGAGTCTCTCCCTCCACCAAAATAGTCATGATGGACAGCCTGATGGCTGAAAAAGATCCTTTTGTTCCATCCCAACTTCCCATCTCTATCTCTCGGAGTTGTAGGAACCACCTTACACATGAGTGGAAGCATCGATGGAAGGCTCTAGCCATTGAGTTGGCCACTTTGTAGAGGAAGGAAGGGGAATCAACTACCCCTAATTTTGGGCTTCATGTTGTGTCCTCCTCTCTCATCCCCTCTGCTTCAATTACATTAGCCTTGATGTTTCTTTTGGCTCCTAACCCTAAGAGGGTGTAGGTGTTTATTTCTCCTTTGCTTGAGTTGCCCCTTTTGATGTCCCTCCCATACATCTTGCCATTCTTGAAGCTTGTGGACATGTTGAACACCTTGGTAGTGTCCACTATGGTTTTATCTTCCTCCTCTATACCTTTTTCCTC
>VDFB02047230.1:537203189-537252467 GCA_007258455.2 Sequoia sempervirens
GACAAAACGAATTCGCGTTATAACGCGAACGCGTTTTGGCTCTTTTTTCACTTTTGTGGCCACAAAAGTGCGACCATCTTGGTGCACTTACCATTTTATCGAATTTCCTTGTCTTTGTATTTTATTGAGTCTCTAAACTCCATGGCTGGTTGGCCACTCTCTTCCACATTCTTCTATGTCCAAGGGATTTGGTGCTTTATCTCTTTGCTAGAGTTATTATGTAGGGTCTTTGATTTTTCTGAGCACATGCTCATTCCTAGCGCCTTCATTCTAACAACAAGTAAGTCAATTCTCATACTTGGAATTTGATTAAATATAGTGTAAGTTGAGTCCTTGTTTTATAAGGTGATTTTAATTCAATGTTTAAGCTTAAGATTATGTATGTGGTACTATAAGTAACATTAATTGAGTAAATTGTATGTAGGGTTCACCTCATATTTGGCATTCGATGACTGCATAGTTTGTATTTATATATAGGCTTTCAATGTAACCAATCTGTATTTGGTAACCAAAGGATATTTAATGCGTTGGAAATTTTGAATGATATGCATTTGGTTGATAATCAATGTCTTTTGTCAATACTGAATGCTCAAGTTTATATTGATAGACATAATGCATATTGAGAGATTGATTTATGTATTGTGATTTCATTTAGAATATAATTTAATTTAGACATTCATTATACTCGATATTTTTGTAAAATGTATGATAGAATTGTAGATTTTTTTTTATTGCTAGCATTCGATATACAAGTATCATATATATATATATTTCATAAATAAATGGAAAGAATTTAACCAAACCTTCAATTTGAGATCCCATCAATCCATTGTTAGAGGAATGAATTCACATCTTAAGGAAGTATCGAATCATACTGACCTGATCATATTCAATGAATACGAAATTTTCTTGGTCATCGATTATTGACCACTTAATGCATATGTGTTTTGTGTAGTATTCAATAATATTGAAGTTTGAAGTAAGAGTAATATGTTGATTTCCAGATTATATAAGTTATGCTTATATGTGTATGTAGGCATCGGTTGTAACATAATCCGTTTAGAAGAAAACTAAATTTTGTTTTGTTGCTTGTACATATTTACATATGCATGTATGTATATATATATTTGAATATATATATACAAATATATATATGTATATATATACATATATATATGTGTATATGTATATGTATATTCATGTATATATACATACATACATGCATGTATATATATATATATGAATATATACATATACATATATATATGTATATATATATATGTGTGTATATATATACATGTATATGTATATATATACATATACATGTATATATACATACATATATATATATATATTGTAGACATGGAAAATATACCAACATACTTGATCCTAATTAGTAACACCATTTCGTCTTGAATCACCTTCTCAGCTGATCATCACTCCTCATCCCTTAATTAAATAAATAATCACTTATCTGATTAAGTAATTCTCTCTTGTTAATTAAATGAACCAATCTGATCTAACTAACCCTAAGTGTCTATTTAATTAAATAATTCATTTTATTTTATTAAATCTCTAAAGTCACCCTATTAAATAAAATAAATTAAACCTTATTTAATTTAATCTAACAATCATCCCCTTTAGTTAAATAAATTAAATCATTTATTTAATTAAATCTAAATCAAATTCTTTTCATCCTTTGATTTAAATGAACCCATGTAAATCTAAATCAAATAGTCACATCATCTAATCCCTCATTAAATTAATTAACCCTTGATTAATTTTGAATTTTTATATTCCAATATATTTTTCCATTTTAAAATACATGAAATAAATTTTAATTCCATTTATATTAGACTTTCTATTTTCTCTCAAGTTCTGGCATCTTTTAGAGAATATTCCTCTCAAATTCTTGAAAATTCTCCAAGTGGACTCTTGGATTCAACAGATATCATCTGCTTCACATGTCTCCAGCATTGGAGCCAAGTGGCATTTCTAAGTCATTCTATTTTCCCTCTTACATGTCATTACTTCACTCTTTCAAATTCTGCCTAATTGCATTTATGGCACAACTCATCATAATGTGCACATCCCTTTTCCCATTATCTTGGACAGTGGCATTCTTGGCCATTGGTTGAGCAGGTCCCACATTGCTTCCATTTTTGGGAATTTCTCCATCCATTTATATAAATGAGAATTCCTCATTTGATCATCCACCTACAAGTTTACACCAATTTTATCAAAGTCCCAGTTGCTGGTTATTGCCCATGGAGCTCAAGGAATCTTCAACAAAGGATCAAACTTTATCAACATCAACATTGCATCATAGGAGTTGGAAGGGCCTATCATTTTTCATTAATCACAACTATGCACCAATTCTCCATAAGATTTTAAAATGTTTAGATCATTGCTTCTCATTGTAAACTTTCTAATTTTGCATTCTAGTTTGACCATTGCTAATGGATTCTCATGGGGAATCCTTTAATTCCACTTGCATTTGATCTAACCATGTGTTAGTTTCTCAGGTTTTGCAGGCATTAGGATTTGGTTCTAGTATATATATATATATATATATATATATATATATATATATATATATATATATATATATATGTGCATGTGTATATGTATGTATAGATGCGGGTATTTATATTTTAAGCTTTAGTAAAAGGACAATTCTTTATATGAGAATTAATGATTAGGAGTATACAATATCTAGATAATTGAAGGAGATATTAGATAAATGAATTAGAGTATTAATTAATGACCACTAATTTCTTTCATGATTGATTAATAGACAAACTATACATTTATTGTGACAAGTTGGTTATCCTCTGAGGTGAAAATGATATTTTCCATGGATGTTTTGGTTGTTTGGCTATTAGCATTAGATGTTGTGTTTTTTTGTGTTATTGGAAATTTTCTTGGTTATTATTCAATATAGGAGTCTTTAGTGCTAGGGTTGGCTTCTAGGGGCTTGGAGGGAGTTTTGTTATTTGAGATGACTCTTTTGATTGTTTCATTTTGCAATTGGTTTCACAATAAATTTGTGTGCGCACAAGGTGGTTTACGCCTTGCAACATGTAATGACTCTTGTGATTATGTTATGTGTTGCACTAATTTCTTTTGACTATGATATGTGAGCATGATGAGAAATTCCTTGCTCTATGTATGGAATTATATGGATTAATTTTCCCTTACATGATGGTTTTACCTTGCTTGTTGCTTTGGACCGTCTCTAGCTGCATGTAGTGGGAGTGGCTCTCAATGGGGGCCGACATCAAAAGTGGTGTCCAGGGTAACCCATTTGAGAGTTCCTTAATCTAGTGATAACCTGATTAATGAGTTAGGGGTTGAGTAGATTACACATTAATCAAGATAAGTGAATGCCTCACCCATGCTTGTAGTGTCCGTTTAGGCTAAGGATGGGTTGAGAAGGCTAGGTTGGAAAGACCAACTTCTTTGTACTCACGAAAAGAATATTGGTTCCAAATGTGTCACCCTATGGTGCCAGCGTCTAGTGAGTGATAGTCAGGGTAACCATAGATGGGGGTCGACGTCTAGTGAGAGACTATCAGGGTAACCCATCTCAGGACCATGTGATGACACTCTTCCATATGTAGACTACCATTCCCTTGTTATGTTCTCTCCCTTTGGTATGTGATATCCTCTGGAATAAATTTATGTTCTTAGTGTTTTTAATGTTGTTGCAGTGTCAGATTGGACTCCTGATTTGACTTGTTATGTCTGTTTGTGGTCATCTTGTTTTTTGTTATTATGGGACCTTGTGTTATCTCCTACCATAGGGGGTGGACCTCAAGGGTCCACATGGTTGGGAGGTTTGTGCTTCTTCCTCCATTGGGTTTCCCTTGCTATTGTTTGTATGTGTGGTGACTACTCATGGTGATATGGACTCCTACACTTGTTCCTGTTCGAGTGGACTATCGTTCATGTACTTGTATTGAAATATAATCATTTGTATCATTTAATGGAATTCAAATGTACTCTCCTCACTTTTATTTAACGAAACATTGTTTTACAAACTGTTGTAATGTTGTAACTGACTTGATGAACTCTGTCTTGTAATGGGTAATGTAAATGATGTACCTTGTTTAAGTTAGTTAATTAAATTGATTTTGATTGGTATTTATTAATGTCATGTTATGGATAATACATATTGGTTAATCATTTAATGTGATGGATTAAATGAACTTTATATTGTTAGATGAAATTTGTTTAATGAGATGATTTATAATTCTTATTAGTTTGGTTATTGGTATTCTAGTAGCATAGTCATGGAACCTTAGAGGACTTAGTTTTAGATTATATGTTAGCATATGTTTTTGTATTATCTAGTATGTTTCACTTTAAAAAAAATGTTCCATTTTTTTAGTATTGTAGTGTGTTGTCCTTCAGGGTTTTATGGTGGGGCATTACAAGTTGTGTTACCATACCCTATGGCTTGAGTCCCTTTCAGCATATTAGGTTTTTTAATATATTTATCTATAAAGATATCTCTTTCAATTTATTTATTTACCTCAAGTACAAATATTTACTAATATGCACATCTACATTTGTATTCATCTCTTCATTCTAAGGTGGATCTACAATGGTTTCATCATGTAGCCCTTGTTTGAGTGCTATGTTCTAAAATATTTGATTATTTAATTATTCTCCTTGAGGATAGTATTCTGTTATCTTCCTTTTGGATTTATTTATTAATTACAAATTCATCTTTTTTGTTTGTTTTTCTACTTATGGATGTAATTTCATTATAATCTCTTTAACCACCTAGGCCATAGATACAAATAATTGACCAATATCTCTATTATTTGATTTTCCAAGCTCATCCATGTAACCACTATCAATAGTTTATAGAACCTCTTCTAAAGACTAGGAATTTTTTGAATATGACATTTCATATATAAAGTTAATAGTTGATATTAAGTTCTATGAAATTACAAGGAATATTATTTTTATGGTGTGATTTTATAGAACTCCCATCCTCATGGAACATTTCTACAAATTTATATTTTACCAGGTTATTAAATCCTAGACTACCATTTGTAGACAAAGATTTAATCTCATAATTTCATTTATCATAATTTTACTCTACTTGTCATATTATAAGAGGAAAAACTATATAGCATGACTAAAATAGTGTTTTGGATACGTCTTTGTTGTTTTTGAAAGTTTTATGTTATTATATTTTTTTTATATCCTTGATGATGATCTTTTTCTTTACATAGTTTTCACTAGAATTGTAGAGCACTCATTCTCCACTTGTTTAAAAATGTTAATAATATTTTAATTTTCCATTGTGATCGATTTATATCCTTTAGTTGATAAATTATTGTGATGTGCATACAATATTAGCCATGATATACAAATGATTAATGTTGTTATTTTGAATATATTCCACATGAATCTTATGTGCAACTAGATATTTTTTCCTTTATAAATATCCCATATGAAATTACGATAAAAAAATTATTCTTTTGTTAGGTTTATGGGAAATGGGTTCTCAAGTGAATTAAATTTCACTTCATCTATCCTCATGAAGTTGGAAATGATCTTGTACAAAAAATAGGTTTTCTAAAAATTAATTTACTAGATTTGTAGATATCTATTTGTAGTTGAAATTTCTACATTTGCAAGGATTTCATACTAAACTAGATTTGTTTGGAAAATATGGTATAGTACATGTGAGTGTTGAATTTATAAAATTATGTAGATGCACTTCAAAAGTCCACAACCAATATTCTAATATATTTGTGAGAGATTTGTATGTAGTTGGATATAAATTGTATCGGATATCATATCTAGTTGAAAATATCACATTGGATTTATCCCATTCAAAATATCTAGTTGGTAATAACTAGTTAGAAATATCCAATTGAGAGTCAAATTTTCACAAGATTTACTTATAAAGAATGTTGATCATTTTTTCATTTGTATAAGGTCTTATAAAGTTTGTAGTGGACTCAATTTACATGTGGATTTGGTGAGAACTCCATCTAGATGTGAATGAAAAATATAGTTTCTATCTAGTTGGAAATATCCAATCTAGAATATCTTATTGGAAAGATATCTTGTTCAAAGTTGGGTTTCAACGAACTTGATTTTAAACAATTTTTATCATTTTTTAGCACCTTATGGACTTTTATAGCCCAATTGGATATTGTGAAAACTCAAGTCTCATCTAGGTATCATATCCACTTGACATAAAAACTCATCAAGATAATTGTCTTCCTGTCATGGCAACTTTGAGATCTTAACAATTTTTGTTGGGGTCTAAAATACATGCTTATTAGAATAGGCCCACATTCACTTTGATTATGCTCATTTTCCTTAGACTTTTGGTCTCTAAAATTGCTGACACTAGGGATTAAAAAAAAAGCACAAAAAAAGGGGTCTTTATTTTGCTAAATGAAAAATGAGGTATGTCATAAGATACACAACAAATATATTGACTATGAAAATTTAGTTAATCTCCTTGAAAGAGAACATGAAATCATTTTCTAACATCCCTACTATATTTGTAGTGGTCTTACTTGAAATGTTTGTAATATCCTTAGATTTGTCTTATTTATTTTAGCATTCCAATCCATATATTCTTAATATGTTTATTAGTACCTTCTTTCTTCCTTATGTGAAAATTTTGTGGTGTAGGTTTTGGTATCACAATCTTGTTTGGAGACAACTTATAGTCAATGGAAATACATACCTTCATCTTTATTGTGTTTTCTCCAAATCACATAGAATGTTTCAAGGTCCCCTTTAGCTATGTATATGTTTTCTCTAGGTGAATGGAATGAATCTCCTAGAACAATGTAGAAGGGATTGCCTTCATTTTGTGTATCCAAGGTTTTCTCAACAACGAGTTAAATCCCATCTCCTTATCCATTATGTAGAATATTATTTGGACTATTTCAAATTAAAGAATTACTAAAAGCTTAATTTTTTCCATAGTTTTCTAACAAGATTGTTATATTCTTGTAAAATGTCTCTATAGGGACCATGATATTCCTATAACCATAACCTACTCTTTCAAGAAGAAAAAATTACATACTCTTTCAAGAAGACAAAATAACATGATATTAATGGTATCTCAGCTATTACCCAAAGTTCTCTTAATGCATGTGTTATACATCTATACTTATAAATATGGAATGGAATCACCTCTTCCCCATTACTTTAACGTTTGCTTAAGGTCAAAGAAGACCATGCAACTCCACAGTTGGTGAGTTTAGATAAGGTCAACCTAATAGTTTTTTCTTCGAGAGGTGAGGTACTGTAATGTACATACTTTAACCTAATCACATTCGATAAGGCTGCATACCAAGATGGGGAATTCTTACGAAGATCAATGACCTAGCCTTTTGCGAAGCTTCTCTTGAGATCTCAACAGGACCACATGCCCATGATATACCCGACTCATGAGGTTCTTAGACCAGTTCGTTTTGTACTAACTCTACTAGACCGAGCATCCTGGTTTCTCCTCTGGGCCCAGTTGGAATAAATAATCTTGACTGTTAAATTTGTCAGAGTGGATATATACGCATCTAATTCTCATTGCGGAGGTGCATGTTTTGACCTGCGTTGTTTGTTTACTCTTGGCATGAGTTTTTTTTTACTATAGAATTTTGAATATATTAAAGTGCTTGTTTGGTATTTTGTTTTTTGGTTTTGAAAGTGATCAAATTGAGACTGTAACTACCTACTCCATGTCAACGAATTCTACCCATTCTCAATCAAACAAAACGTCATTGAATGTTGAACAGTATAAACGTTAAAAAAAAGCCTTTTAGCTTCTATATGGGCAGTAAAGCACACGATGTTGTAATAGAGACAGTTTCCAAGGATGGTGTTAATCTAGAAGAAAAGTTCAGTTCTAAGTCACGATCTTATCCTACCATACCTTTGGAAATTTTACATAGTTGACATTATTTGTACGAGTGCGATAGCTCCGACGCTTGATTTTTATCTGTAACTCTAGATAGAGAAAGTTGCTGCATTGGCTATTCATGTAATGCCTCGTTATAATAACCTAATGAATGTTGCAATTGTGTATATAAGTGTAATAATTTTTTTAAAAATATTATTATTAAGTTAATTAGTTGCATACATTCATTAAACTATGCGACGTTACATTACTTTGAGTTTCCATAAGTGACTTAAGTATTTTGCATTGCACATATTAATTAATAACATAAAGATAAACATTGCATAACATTGAATTTCATTCAAGATAATATTAAGTACAAACATGTTTCCATACATTGCATTTAATAGAATATACAATACTCATCCATCTGATGAGATAGTTCAATAACGATTACAATTACATTTACATTATTCACCTCACAATATTTGAGGGATGTTTTCAAATACATAATTTACAAAATTACAATGAAGAAGTACACATAAGATCCAAGTGCGAGTTCTCCATCCATGAAGCTCTCGATGCCATGATCAAACTGGGGACTCAACGGAGTAAGGTGCACGTTCCACCCAACCATGTGGTACCCGTAGGTCCACCCCCCATGCTAGGAGATAGTAATAAGGTTACCTAGACACTAGTACTTAACAACCTATTGGTTACATTGCTTCCAAATTTTTACAATTGATTATATCACAAACATAAGGTTAACTATTATTCTAGGTGGAGTGTCATCACAACGATGCAAAGGTTACCCTGTTGTTTCTTCCTAGGTTCCGACCTCCAATCCTTGGGTTATCCTGGTAACCTCTACGAAACCCAGCCCCTATTGCATACTATTGTGGAATCGTATGTCTTTTAAAGGAACAAGACACCGATTTTCCATTCCATGCCTTCTCATCTTATACTCATGACTGTAGTAGCTCGAGAGTCATAAGCGAGGCATGCACATCTTGTTAAGTGTTTTAATCTAACTACTATGTTCTTTAGTTTTCACTGACTTACTAACCATTTGTAAGTTACCCTGACACCTCTTTGTGTGTCAGACCTTACAAATAGCCACTCCCCTAAACATAACATGGGAATCTATGTTCTCTGACTAAGGTTTACAAGTGTACAATCATACAAGATACAATTTTCAACACTATTCATTACGAACATCAAAGTTTATATTCAAAAACAGAATCCCCATGGTATTTACTTGGTCTGGAAGTCTTGTTTATTTACAACTTTCCCAAATATACCCAATACGAAACATAATTAAAAAGGGCAATTTTGAAGATTAAATATCTACTATTCGGATATACTAAATCCATTCAGACAATCATTTAAAGTATAAAAATTATTTCTCTATATAAATCTTATCTTCTATTCGTTTCAAAATACAAATCTTCAATATAGCCAATTTCATAATCTTTTATAACAATAAAAATCCATATACACTCTAAATGTATCTAATTAATTTAAATACCAATAACTTGGTAGTAATGAATAAATTATTAAATGTCTATATTAGAACATTTAATAAATTACCTTTTTAATATCCTACTTATAAAACCAATTTATAACTAAATATATTATTTTCCCAAATACATATCTATATATAATCATATTCATATATATATATATATACATATATAAATATGATTATAATATAAATATATATATATATAAATAAATTCTTTAAAATAAAATTCATTTTTAAATATTCATAACTTTAAAAACCAGAAATCGCATCAAATTTATAAAATAAAATAACCATAGTTTAAAAGTTTTCAATCAGCTGCGGTGAGGGTTTCCGTAGCAACGGCCCCAGACAAGCTGACCTGAGCATGGGCGGCGGTTGTGGGAGTTACTCCCACCATCGCCTCCCTTAGGGCAGCGGCCGTGGGAGCGGCCGCAGCCATCTCCCATCTCCCTTAGGGGGCGGCGACTGTGGGGTAAAACCCCCCGCGGCCCCCAAGCATAATAGATTTTAACAAATAAAAACCTCTGTGTTTAATATAATTTCTTCCTACGAGATTTATTTCTGTTTTCTTTAAAACAAAAACCGAAATTCTTTCATACGCCTTTCGGTGAATTTGATAAAATAAAATTTAGGTAATATTATTTATGAAGAAATTCGCCAGTTCGGCGATTTTGGAATAACAATTCTATAAATTAAATTTCACACACACACACACACACACACACACATACATATATATATATATATCTGTGTGTGTGTGTGTATCAAACAGATTGAACATATATAGACGAATTATTTTCTGGTAAACATTCAATAGGGAATAGAAGAAATGATTTTATTCTGTACATTCCAATCTTAATAAAAATTCATCAACAGAGTTATTTTTCAAATTACATAACAAAACCCCCTTATTTAAACTAGGTTTAACAAAGAATAATCACAGAAATCCTTCCAAAATGATACTATTTTTAAAACAATTTTCACAGAAAGAAAATTTGATTTTCTTCAGAATTAATTTACAAAAGGAGTCTCCGAAAATAAATACAGAATTTCACTATACAATTATTTGCTGAGACAAATCTTTTATAAAAAAGAACGAAATCATATACAAAGATAAATACATTTTTCCTGTGTTTGAGAAGATTTGGTAGTTGGAGAGAAACCCCTGCCTCTAGAATGCAAATCCCAAAAGCTTCTCCAAAGAAAACCCAAAATCTACAAGATATCCACCCAGATACAGAGAGATAACAACTTCTAAGAAATAATGATTTTTTTCACAGCAAGAGAGTTTTTTTGCAAAAGCACTAATAATTTCCCCGTGAGGAAATTGAATAATCTCTGTGTTTTCCCGAGATCCAAAATATCCTCCATAACAAATTTTCCCCAACAATATTCAATTAAGGCACTGGCACACATGTCAAGAAGTAGTTGCAAAAATATCTTCTCCACTTCTCGGCAATCTTTCCCATTCAAATTTGCATGCTAATAATTTATTTATTTTAAATTTTAAAAATTAATTTTCAATTGCATACATTTTATTTTTATTTATTTTCTAATTTTCAAATACAATATAATTTACACACTTAATAATTTAATTTAATTAATTAATTAATTTAATTAAATTAGTTTAATCTTTTAAGATCAACCATTTAACCAAATAAGCTAATTAATGAATTAAATTATCAAGCAAGTAATTTCTTCTATATTTAAACATTAATTTAAATAACAATAATTTAAAACACAATAAACTACCATTAAAAATTAACCAAATTTAACTTTCAACAATTTATCCAAACAAAAAATAACAATACAACCTATGACTCAAACTAAAAATAGACAGTGTACTAAGACCAAGATTATAGATTAAACTAGGGTGAACCAAACTACTATCTCCCGATCAACGTATCTGTTGAGTCTTGACACGCTCAGAACTGAGTACCTAGGTGGAGTCAGTGTCATGTACCTACATTTTCCTGCAACCAAGCAATAACATGCATACAAATATATATAAAGCATTAAACAGACACACTATGTGGAGAAAATCACGGATATCACAAGGCACTCGCAAGCAAGTGATGCATTTCCGTTCTCCACACCAATACACTTCACAGCAAACTGACGAAATAAATAGCTGTTAGTCCATCATAACGTGTACATAACAATAATCATCTGACAATAAACATCTAAACTATATGAAATCATTTTTGAAATCAATAATCACCAAACAATGTATCATGATGTCATAGAATAAATCCACTGTCGCTCAAAACCAGCGATCAAAATATCCAAACAAAGTATCATAATCTAACAGTGTGAAAACATGACAGCAGAAAGCATAAGCATAAATGGAGGGGTACTAAATCCTCCCCCCTAGGATCAGGCTTACTCCTGGAAGCCTACTAGTAGCAAACAAATAACACATACACATCTAAAATAGGTCCTTCCAAGAAATGGAAGACTAGCCACTAAAATCCCTCTGGATAAGTACTCAGTCAATGTCTTGACCCCTGAGGATCAACTCCCGATGTAGAAGGATGTGCACGGTTCCCAAAGAACGATGCCGGTCCTCTATCAGGAACCTCTCCAACTGCACCAAGGTGCTCATCCTGGTGGTTACCCACCACAGTAAATACCCTATGTGACCTGCCTGCATCTCCCACTGTAGGCTCTAAAACTGTAGGTCGAGGTCCAAAACTAGAACCCCTCATTAGACACTACCTAGCAATGTGTCCCTGCTGCCCACACGAGTAACAACCTGTGCCTCTACCGTATCCTCTGCCACCCGAAGGTGCATTGGATTGCTGGAAACTACCCCTACTAATAGTGGACTGAGCACTCTGCGCAGGCTGATCCTGCCTATTGCGCTTATTGTGCCACCATTTGCACCCTTTCCTATTTGAGGACTATTTTGTTGCTGTGGTTGAGGGTTATTGTTCTTTTGAGGTGTTCATTATTGTTGTTGCTTCCCACCCTTTGTGGGTGTCTGTTGGTTCTTGGAAGAACCACCTGTCTGTGCCTGTCCACCCTATGGACTAAAACTTGCTACAGGAGCACTACTAATCTGCACTCATGTGTGTCCACCTAAAGCGATAATAAAGTTCTCCTCTACTATGCGAGCCTTCTCCACTGCGACCTCCATAGCCTTTGACTCAAAGACTCAGACACCACCACTGATACGGGTATTTAAACCCCTGATAAAGTGTTGTACTAGCATAGGCTCATCATCACCAATACCAGCATATTGCTTGAGTTCATAGAACCTAAGTTCATATTGCTCTATAGAAAGAGCTAATTGACGTAGATCATGAAACTTATCAGCCCTACGCTGCCTCCAGTGTTCCGACAGGAACCGAGATCTAAACCTCTTGAGAAACATCTTCCAAGACACAAAACCAATATCCAAGTGGAGCTTCTGCTCCTCTAGGTGCCACCAAGTAGAGGCGAATCCTTTCAAGTGCATAATAGCGCATCTGGCATAGGTATTACTACCGTAAGGGTGCATGGCAAAGCATCTACCCAAATCTAGTAGCCAAGTCTCAGCCTCTAATCCTCCTCCTGAACCATCAAAGGTAGAAGGGTGTGCCCTCAGTAAATCCCTCATGTGACCAGCAATAATAGAATCCTGATGTGTTGTGTCCTCTACTCTCCTAGGAGATCTATCTCTCTCTGACAACCTCCTGTCTAGGTCCAAGTTGAGCTAGAACCTCCTCTAATAAATGACGTATCTGTGAACCCTCTACTCCTGATTGTTCAGAATTATGTCCCTTACTCCTCTGATCCAACTGCTCTGCCTAATCACTATGATGAGGGCTCATAGGGGGAGTAACCTGAGGGATTGGCCCTCGGCCTCCACCTCGACCTCTACCACGACCTCTACCAATTCGTCTAGGCATGTTCCTACACATAACAATAACAAGTCTTAGATACTATACAACCAAGGCTAACAGTTTGCGACACTACGTACTAGGTCAACCTAATGGGCTCGTGATTACCCAAAGTGTCTAGTGTTTGTAACCTTTGCTCTGATACCAATATGTAATGCCCCGTCATAATAACCTAAGGAATGTTGTAATTGTGTATATAAGTGTAATAATTTTTTTTTAAAATATTATTATTAAGTTAATTAGTTGCATACATTCATTAAGCTATGCGATATTACACTACTTTGAGTTTCCATAAGTGACTTAAGTATTTCACATTGCACATATTAATTAATCACATAAAGATAAATATTGCATAACATTGAATTTCATTCAAGATAATATAAAGTAAAAACATGTTTCCATACATTGCATTTAATAGAATATACATTACTCATCCATCTGATGAGATAGTTCAATAATGATTACAATTACATTTACATTATTCACCTCACAATATTTGAAGGATGTTTTCAAATACATAATTTACAAAATTACAATGAAGTACATATAAGATCCAAGTGCAAGTTCTCCAT
Organism: Sequoia sempervirens; assembly: GCA_007258455.2. Classification (NCBI taxonomy): domain Eukaryota; kingdom Viridiplantae; phylum Streptophyta; class Pinopsida; order Cupressales; family Cupressaceae; genus Sequoia; species Sequoia sempervirens. The sequence continues at coordinate 537,217,056 of VDFB02047230.1, forward strand.
CCATGAAGCTCTCGATGCCATGATAAAACTGGGGACCCAACAGAGTAAGGTGCACATTCCACCCAACCATGTGGTACCTGTAGGTCCACCCCCCATGCTAGGAGATAGTAATAAGGTTACCTAGACCTAATCTACTAACCCTAGACACTAGTACTTAACAACCTATTGGTTACATTGCTTCCATATTTTGACAATTGATTATATCACAAACATAAGGTTAACTATTATTCTAGGTGGAGTGTCATCACAATGATGCAAAGGTTATCCTGGTGTTTCTTCCTAGGTTCCGGCCCTTAATCCTTGGGTTACCCTGGTAACCACTTACGAAACCCGGCCCCTATTACATACTATTGTGGAATCGTATGTCTTTTAAAGGAACAAGACACCGATTTGCCATTCTAGGCCTTCTCATCTTATACTCATGACTGTAGTAGCTCAAGAGTCATAAGCGAGGCATGCACATCTTGTTAAGTGTTTTAATCTAACTACTGTGTTCTTTAGTTTTCACTGACTTACTAACCATTTGTAAGTTACCCTGACACCTCTTTGTGTGTCGGCCCTTACAAATAGCCACTCCCCTAAACATAACATGGGAATCTATGTTCTCTGACTAAGGTTTACAAGTGTACAATCATACAAGATACAGTTTTCAACACTATTCATTATGAACATCAAAGTTTATATTCACAAACAGAATCCCCACGGTATTAAGTTGGTCTGGAAGTCTTGTTTATTTACAACTTTCCCAAATATACCCAATACAAAACACAATTAAAAAGGGAAATTTTGAAGATTAAATATCTACTATTCGGATATACTAAATCCATTCAGACAATCATTTAAAGTATACAAATTATTCCTCTATATAAATCTTATCTTCTATTCGTTTCAAAATACAAATCTTCAATATAGCCAATTTCATAATCTTTTATAACAATAAAAATCCATATACACTATAAATGTATCTGATTAATTTAAATACCAATAACTTGGTAGTAATGAATTAATTACTAAATGTCTATATTAGAACATTTAATAAATTACCTTTTTAATATCCTACTTATAAAACCAATTTATAACTAAATATATTCTTTTCCCAAATACATATCTATATATAATCATATTCATATATATATATATACATATATAAATATGATTATAATATAAATATATATATATATATATATATATATATATAAATAAATTCTTTAAAACGAAATTCATTTTTTTAAATATTCATAACTTTAAAAACCAAGAAATCGCATCAAATTTATAAAAGAAAATAACCATAGTTTAAAAGTTTTCAATCGGCCATGGTGAGGGTTTCTGCAGCCGACGGCCCCAGACGAGCCGACCTGAGCATGGGTGGTGGTTGTGGTAGTTACTCCCACCGTCGCCTCCCTTAGGGGCGGCGGCCGTGGGAGCGGCCGCAACCATCTCCCACCGTCGCCTCCCTTAGGGGGCGGCGACTGTGGGGTAAAACCCCCCGCAGCCCGCCCAAGCATAACAGATTTTAACAAATAAAAACCTCTACGTTTAATATAATTTCTTCCTATAGGATTTATTTCTATTTTTCTTTAAAACAAAAACCGAAATTCTTTCATACGCCTTTCGGCGAATTCAGTAAAATAAAATTTAGGTAATATTATCTATGAAGAAATTCACCAGTTCGGCGATTTTGGAATAACAATTCTATAAACTAAATTTCATACATATATGTGTGTGTGTGTGTGTGTATCAAACAGATTGAACATATACAAACGAATTATTTTCTGGTAAACATTCAATAGGGAATAGAAGAAATGATTTTATTCTGTACATTCCAATCTTAATAAAAATTCATCAACAGAGTTATTTTTCAAATTACATAACAAAACCCCCTTATTTAAACCAAGTTTAACAAAGAATAATCACAGAAATCCTTCCAAAATGATACTATTTTTAAAACAATTTTCACAGAAAGAAAATTTGATTTTCTTCAGAATTAATTTACAAAAGAAGGAGTCTCTGAAAAGAAATACAAAATTTCACTATACAATTATTTGCTCAGACAAATCTTTTATAAAAAGGAACAAAATCATATACAAAGATAAATACCTTTTTCCTGTGCTTGAGAAGATTTGGTAGTTGGAGAGAAACCTCTTCCTATAGAATGCAAATCCCAAAAGCTTCTCCAAAGAAAACCCAAAATCCACAAGATATCCAACTAGATACAGAGAGATAACAACTTCTAAGAAATAATGATTTTTTTCACAGCAAGAGAGTTTTTTTGCAAAAGCACTGATAATTTCCCCGTGAGGAAATTGAATAATCTCTGTGTTTTTCCAAGATCCAAAATATCCTCCGTAACAATTTTTTCCCAACAATATTCAATTAAGGCACGGGCACACATGTCGAGAAGTGGTTGCAAAAATATCTTCTCCACTTCTCGGCAATCTTGCCCATTCAAATTTGCATGCTAATAATTTATTTATTTTAAATTTAAAAAAATCAATTTTCAATTGCATGCATTTTATTTTTATTTATTTTCTAATTTTCAAATACAATATAATTTACACACTTAATAATTTAATTTAATTAATTAATTAATTTAATTAAATTAGTTTAATCTTTTAAGATCAACCATTTAACCAAATAAGCTAATTAATGAATTAAATTATCAAGCAAGTAATTTCTTCTACATTTAAACATTAATTTAAATAACAATAATTTAAAACACAATAAACTACCATTAAAAATTAACCAAATTTAACTTTCAACAATTTATCCAAATAGAAAATAACAATACAACATATGACTCAAACTAAAAACAGACAGTGTACTAAGACCAGGATTATAGATTAAACTAGGGTGAAGCAAACTACTATCTCTCGATCAACATATCCGTTGAGTCTTGACATGCTCAGACCTGAGTACCCAAGTGGAGTCAGTGTCATGTACCTGCAATTTCCTGCAACCAAGCAATAACATGCATACAAATATATATATAAAGCATTAAACAGACACATCGTGTAGAGAAAATCATGGATATCACAGGGCACTCGCAAGCGAGTGATGCGATTCTGTTTTCCACACCAATACACTTCACAGCAAACTGACGAAATAAATAGCTGTTAGTCCATCATAACATGTACATAACAATAATCATCTGACAATAAACATCTAAACTATATCAAATCATTTTTGAAATCAATAATCACCAAACAATGTATCATGATGTCACAGAATAAATCTATTGTCGGTCAAAACCAGCGATCAAAATATCCAAACAAAGTATCATAATCTAATAGTGTGAAAACATGACAGCAGAAAGCATAAGCATAAATGGAGGGGTACTACAATTTAGGTCTAAATCATGACATGTGTGAAGGAGAAATCTTCACTGTGATTTTCTTCTTTGTAAAAACACACCTTTGACACATTCATTATAGGAATTGTTCATTGAACCTGGTTTAGTTATATAAAGAATTAAATAAGATTTAAAATCTTTTTGTGGAAAAGTTGAGCTTCACAATATGAGAGTAGAAAACAACTTATAAATTAAGTCAATTATCTTTTAGAAAGCAATGGTTAAGTTATTTTCATAAGCTTGAATTTTTTACTCTTGACATTGATTTTTTTTCTATATACAATTTAAAATGTATTTTAAGTGTATGGGTGTGGATGCAATGTTTGACATTTTTACTTTTATTTTTGAAAGTAATCAAATTGAAACTATAAATACCTACGCTCGTTTAATGAATTGTACCTGCTTGTATTGAAACAAAAATTCATTGAATGTTGAATGTTAAATGTTTAACAGAATCTTTACCTTCAATCTAAACAATAAAACAATTAATGTCATTATAATGGAGACAAATTTCAAGGATGTATTTTATTGAGAATAAACTATTAATTATAAAGTAAGAGGTTATTCTTTTGTATCTTTAAAAAATTTACACAAGAGACAATATTTGTAGAATCGTGATAGCTCCTAGGCTTGATTTTATATCAAATTCTACATAGAAAGAAATTGCTACAACTACGAGTTATTGTATTTTAAATGAAAATTTCTTTTTGTTTTTGTTCTCTATGAAATTCTAATTATTGTTTTGATATGGTTTTATGAGGTTGTATCTAGAATATAAACCACCATTCATGTAGACATCTAGCATAGAAACTAACTAATCATGCTATAGTTCGTTTAGTTATATAAAAAAATTATATGTTTAGGGTTTCTATCATTCCCATCCATATACACATATATAAATGGACATATACAAAATGCAAGTGAATTTGTTTATTCAATTATTTAGATATTATGGATTACACCATTAACCCTACTAAATTATGCACACTAAATATTTTTGACTTGTGTAATCAAAATGAGGGAACACTACTTACTTATTCAATTATTTAGATATTACAGCTTACACGATTAACCATACTAAATTATGCACACTAAATATTTTTGACATGTGTAATCAAAATGAGGGAAATAATAAATGATAAAAAATGATGAAGGAGAGCAACCTTAGCTCTACCCCTTACAAGCTCATTCACACACAACAACACAAGACAACACGACAAAATGGAGCAAAAAAATATTTTATTAATGAAAACAACATTACAAAGTCACAATTCCATCATATGGGCTTTCATTACATCATCTGTAAATCTGAAACAAATTTTCCTTAGGCTCTCACTAACCTAACCTCTCCCCTCTCTCATTCTAGTTGGCTCACTCTTCTCACCAACCTACCCTGTGAGCTCCTGGCTGCTCATCCACCTCCACTCCTTCATGCTAACTATCATTCATTCTAGCTCACTACTTGCTCTTATCGTTTTCCACCTCTTTATACTTTTTGACATCCTTTAGGTCAGCCTTGATCTTTCTCTCTCCATGTTGTAGTATCACCATGCAATTATCTCGCTATCACTAGCTTCCAATCATTGACCAATGAACATGGATTCCACAACAATGATGTGGAATTGCATCCACTATCGCTTCACTAGGTGTCATGATCTCATTTTCCATCCACCGCCATTGACCAACGCACCAATCGTACTGCTCATGCTATCGAGTCCACCATTGCCTTATCAGTGAAACCACTATTTACCTCCCACGGATATCAAGGAGTCCTAGCGAAAGATATGCATATTGCCAACTCAAAGAGATATCTGTCTATTGGGAAGACTCTGATTTGACTCCTGTCGATACACAAACATCCCATTGATGTTTTCCTTACACTCTATTCATCTTTCCATTGCCACGTCACTGCATCATAATCCACATCAAGGATGTGAATTACCCAATCTCTCCATGCCATGTGTGAGCTTCGTCACCACCGTTCTCCCACGTCATCATGATTGGGTCCCAACAAGACTCTACATCGTCTGATTAACCAACCTTGATTGCCACCATTGATCAAGCAACATCGCTCAGTCTCCAAAAATGTGAACTCCAGAACCTCTTGTTGGAGGTTGTAAGGTTATGAAAACCCACAACTCATTGACATCATTCTATTGGGCTATTAGTGAGACTCTAGGATGACTCTCCCTGATATGACCACCTCACATCGATCACCCTATCGTTGGGACAAAGACTGTTGTCCCATCGAAACAACACACTTACATCGATGAACCCATTACACTCTGCCACCATCAAGTCATCATTGGGACATGGAACATGGTCCTGCCAAAATCAAAGCCTTATGCCTATGTAACTCCACTATGACCAACACCATGGTTCTTTTTTTGAAATGGGTAAATACCTCCTATTGATAAGCCAAAGTTCTGTCGATGAAGGAGCAATAGTAGCCAAAGGGGTAGGAGTGTGATGCTCCTCCATTAGACTCACCAGGTGATTAAAATCATGTGCTCTTGCACATGGAATCTATTAGGTCATCCTTCTTTCTCCTCCTCTTCTAGCATCTTGCCAGAACAAGGAATCTCCTCCTCTAAAAACTTGTTTCTACACTCAACCTCTTGTATGTGGAATCAACTCCACCATAAATCGACCACCTCCTCCAAGTGTATACTACACTTCCCTTTGATCTTGTGGGATTCAACCCACCATAGTCCATCCTCCTTTGAGAACATTCATCCCCTTCAACTTCTTTTCTTTCCATACCAACATAATGGCTATCCTCGGGCTATACCTAAACCCTAAACATCTCTGTACTTTCAACCATCTCAAACTCAAATGAATGCACTTTAATGCATTCTTCACAATCACAACAATGAAAAATTACCTTTGCTGCCACTGGTCTTTCTTCTCACTCCTCATACACTGTTACATGTATTCTCCCTTTCCTACAAACAAAATAAAGTCAACATGTCCATGGGACTTATGTCCTCCCACCTGTATCTCCTCCATTCCCTCATCACATTCATCAATTACATTTCCTTGCAGGAAGATATATATCTTCCTTATCTCCTTTTTGAGTAGGAGATCTTCTTCATCTTCACCAAATTCATTATCAAATAAGGGACCTTCAAAGATCTTCATATCTAGAACAATCTTTTCTTTACACACTTCTACAGCTAATCTTCTCTCAGCCTCATCTTCAATTATTTCCTCATTTGTAGGTACTTTACAATGTATCCCGTCTTCTCCACATTGCATGCTTCCTTCTCTCATGACCTATAAGGTCCTATTCTCAACCTTCTCCATACTTGAATTCAAAACTTCAACCAATTACTAACAGATAAATCAAGAGACCAAATTGTCTCCATGGGTGACTCCTTTATTGAGACTTTCTCTTCTTCTTTTAATACATGTTCCTCCATTCCCAATCTTTCCTCAAGGGAATATAATTTCACTTCAATTCCTTTCAGCTCTACAATCAACTTCTTTCCTCTCACCTTTTCCCAATACTCTTCCCAAAATATGATTATCATTGGTCTCCTCATGACCCATCTTGTCCTCTTACCTGAAGACATCTTCAATAACTCACAATTTCCTCTATAGAACTACAAGTCCTTGCAACAATATCTCTCTTAGGGTATCAACCCTCTGCAATAATAGGTCCAACCTACAACAAATCTCTTTAGGGTTCAAATCCTCTATAGTTGCAAGTCTCTTCTCACTTGTAACAATTTCTTCTATAACTCAAATCCTCTACAACTACCCTCTACCCAACAAGGATTCTGGAAGATGCTTCCTCTACCCACTCTCTCTTAGTGGAGGAACTCTACATCTTCTACCCAAATTTATCTCTATTGGAGGATAGAAGTTACAGACCCTATTTCATTCCTGCAACAAACATGCTTTCCACAACTCTTTCTCAACTCATCACCCGTAAGTCTTTTGGCTTCAACCCACACTCACAGATCCTACTACAACTGCCCCACATTTGACACTCTATTATAGACTTAAGAGAACTAGCTGTGATACCACTAATGAAGGAGAGAAACCTCGACTCTGCCCCTTACAAGCTCATTCACACACAACAACACATGACATGATAGAATGGAGCAAAACTTTCTTTTATTAATGAAAACAACATTACAAAGTCACAATGCCACCATATTGGCTTTCATTACATCATCTACAAATCTGAAATAGATTTATCTTAGAATCTCACAAGCCTAACCTCTCCCCTCTCTCATTTTGGTCAGCTCACTTTGTTTGTTATATTTTAAAGGACCAAACTAATCTCTAGAAATACCTATGGACTTTTCCATTTCCAATGATCAGTACTCTAAAGGGATTGGCCAACAAATGAATAGAAGATACAAGACTTCTATTCCTACTCTTTGTGCTCTATGAAACCTTGAAGGGTGGTCCCACAATGTATATTCAAGAGTTCACAGAGTTATAACTAAATACACTATCAATAACAAATACTTCTCATAAACTAATCAACAACATAGTGCATCAAATAAGTTGGTGGCTCATTAATCAATGTCCTAGACATGGAGTATGAGAAGGTGGAACCTCAACACAAAACAACTATGGTGATATCCATTTGAGAATTTGTAAATTAAAACTGATTACTCCATGATTTAACACATAAACTAAACCACAAGTATTTTTCATGAACTAGTGCTTTTATCCCAAGCACGGAGTCAATATCAACCTATGCGACCTAATAACAACTTAAAGAATAGCACCTACAGTTTCAAGAAACCATGCATTACAACATTCCTTTATGACATTCATGATTATTGTTGCTTACAACCATCCTATCACCCAATTCTTACAATTTATTTATCTCACCTAAGCACTTACATTAATTCATTGAATCAATAAGCAAGCATGAAATTAAACATCCATTGAGAAGCAATAGAGACAAAAAAAAGGAATCTTGGATTAATTTCATTCATAACTCATAGAATGCATACAAGGAGAGACAATAGCCATGAAATTGGTATTACTCTATATTTTAGTTGCTATACTATTATCAAAATTACATACATAACACTGAACTCCAAAAAACTTAACAAAAAAACTCTAAAACATGGTTAGTATTATACTTACAATTTCACAGTGTTAACTCAAATTTTCAACTAATGACTACTTCCAACTTTGAATTCTTTCTTATAGAGATGAAAGAGCAAAACAAGCCTCGGGCCTAGAAGCACACATGTCAAAATTTTATTGGACCACTTCAACAATATTCCCTTTTCAGTTACACTCGAGTCTTTAGGTGGTGAGAATAAACATGAGGCAAAATTGACCTCAACTCATTGTAGAAAATAGGTCCCACCTCAAAGAGGCATCATTTGTTTGTTACAAAAGCTTCAAAATATTCCCCACATGCTCAAAAAACACCCACCATGAGAGAACTAGATAGCAAAACTTATGCATTAAGATAAGGAAAGTAGATAAAATGTCAAAATTGTTTTATCCATATCAGAACCACATGCTACCCATTTCCAATTGAGGGAACAATATTTTTCAACATTTCATCAAAATCCTAATCTATATTATATTCAAACTATGCATTGTTCTTCTCCTATCCATTATTTACCTTGATCATAATCAATCCCCACACAAATTCATTTTGTGTATTTTTCCAACCAAGTGTTATACTCTTCTTCATTTGGCCATTTCACATTCAATATACCATACACTTTACTATTGTACTGAGAGTATCTAGCATCAATTAAGACCCTAGCCTCTTTAACAAAAATTTCCATCTTTGTTTCAATCTCCACCATTGTATCAATATTTGGATTCCACAGGATGTAGTTGATGATAGTCAATTCCATTATAGCTGCTGCAAGCATCCACCCAAATATTTCTTCCAGGTGTCAAATGGCTACAATTCACCTTTTGGACTCAATATCTGAGGCATACCACATTACTCCATTTCCTTAAATATCTTCAACTTACTTTTGAGTTACACACCTAGCTTTCCATGGAAAATAGTTATCTCATTGACTGAGTCAATAATTTGTAAGATTTCTGGAATGTTAGTAGGTGCCTCGAGATTCTCCTTCATCTTGGGCATCACTTCTCTCAAAGCATTCACCCTAGTAATCCAAATATTCCATTCATTTGTGAAGGCCTCTTGTACTTGCAGATACTTTGTTTTTGCTTCATGAACATTCTTATAGGTAACCCAAACATTATCAACCTTGTTGACCAACTTGGTCACCCTATTCTTTAATACATCCTCAAAGATTTCATTCACCACCTTAATAGTTTCAAGCTTTTCCTTTTTGACATTTTCTTTCTCAATATTCAACTGATCATTCAAATCTTTAATTTTCAAGGACAAGGTTTCCTTATCCTATGTAAACAAATCAGAGGAAGAAGAGGATGGTAGAGTTATTGTCCTTTTTGACTGAGTATCCTAAAAAATGGCCCTCATCTTATTTATCACATCTAAGGCCTTATTATAACTCCTTCACCAAGTAATAATATTTTTTCTAAGAGATCTCTGTAGTATTCACACTAAGCATTGTAGCATGAGTAGTTAACTTAGCTACTTGGATAGGAGTTATATCTATAGCTCTTTTCACCACTAAGGAACCAATAACCTCTTTAATATGCCTAGTAACATCATGTTTACTAGTATTAGGTGTCATAAACCAATTTGCAAGATTATGCCACTTTGGATTATATCTAGATCCAAACACCTTATATTCAAACTGCTCCTCAGATATTGAAGGTTGAGGGTCCCTTCTTAATGCATCATATGCTATAGCAGCAATGATAGTGTGCCCTAGTAATAACATTATTCCACTATCTGTGACAATTTTCGTAGCCTCAGTGGGAGTAATAGCTATAATTTCAGCCTTAATCCTTTCCTCCTCTACTTTTTGAGCTTCTTCCTAATGAGAAGGTTCAGCATTAGGTTGAGCTAATTGAAGTCTCTCCTTTATTTCTTCACTACAATGTTGAATCATAAATTCCTAAAATTCTTTGGATTGCACAAACTTATCATCAACAAGGAATTCATTACATTACTTGATTCTAGGATCATCATCACTTTCCTTATCATATTGCCATTTGACAATTCTATCAGGGGGAACATCTGAAGTATGAGTTTCCTCAATATGAGGAGGAGGAAATTTCTGCTCCACCTCCTCATTCCCTGGCACATGTTCTGCCATTTGTTCCTCCCTAGCTTCTTTAACATCTATAGGCTACTCTGTGATATCCATAGCTTGTTGTTGTTGTTCTAGGAGAGCTCGTGCTTTATCAACAACCTCCTTCACCTTCACCTTAAAATCACCACTTTGATAATCCCTTAACATAGTGAAAACACTCTATAAAGGGTTTGCAATTACATTATATGGACTTATATAAAAGGCATTCATCTTTATGATACTTTCCTCAATGTTCATTATAGTTATCCATTCCTTCTTTATAGTCATGACAACCTCATCACTTGTCAAATTCCTTAATACATCATCTCTATATAAGAAATCATGGCGTGTCACTTTTATCTTTTTATCTCTTCTTCTTCCTCCGAAAAATCCTTTTGGATCAAAAATCCTAATCTCATTAAAAGGAATTCTAAGGTTATTCACCATGATCCCAAACTTTTCATACCCCTCATGGGTAGTGATTGTGAAGTAAGAAAATGCGCATTGGGGATTTACCATAGTACCCTTCCTATGATTTTTGAACATCTCATAATCCATAACATCAATCTGCCACATGAGTTCCATAAAGGCCAATCGGTCGGAGACATACAAGGGAAAACAGTGGTGCCACTTTAGTCCCATAGGTTCTAATCAAAGTATATTCTGATTGAAGAAACCAATCTACCCAATTATGTGTTGCTCTTGATCCTGGTGTATCTTTTTGGCACATGATATTTCTGATTTTTGGAGAAATCCTGTGAATAGGTGCTACACCCAACACTTCTAGGATACCATATCTTATTATGAGCACAAAACCTACATAGACTAACAAAAGATCAACAAAACAATGTTAAACATGTTAATAACACAAATCTAATGCTCCCTGTGAAATTCTTCAACTAATTTAAGAGAAAACATGAAATAAATAAGAAATTAACACAATGAAGCATGTAATCTAACTTAAACCAGAAAAACCTTCATCCCATAGGGGGAGTGGTGCTCCTTTGATGTGGAAAGAAGCCCTTTCCCAATCCCTTGATAAGCTTGATGAAGTTGAAGATGATCCAAAGATGAAATTGACTATAATCTAGCTATGAAACTTGAAAATGATAGAAAACTAAGAACTCAAATGACTATAGTGATAATGCATAAAGTTGTAGATCCATATTATGAAAAGGATGCATCTATTTATAGAAGCCAAGGGTTGAAGAATGGAGGGAATTGGTGAATGTGGGATAAATTGAGAGCCAATGAGAATGTGCCAAGTGTCACAATTCTATTGGATGAAGGTGGAGCACATTTTGGGAAATGTGTGATTGGAAGAGGATGGAAGATAAGTAAATGTTGTTGGTTGAGAATTTTGAAATTGTTGTAAGAGGAATTGAATGAGATTTGAGAGGATGTAAGTGGATTTGAAATGTTGTATGAGAATTAAATGTAGATGTAATAGGATGTGATAGATTTTTGAAATCCTTTGGAGGGAAATTGATTAAGAGGTGGTTGAGATGAATATTCCTCATAATATGCTTTTGTGAGGATAATTGAGATAATTAGATAATTAGAATAAATTGATTTGATGTGCAACTTGGTTAGTTGACCATAGTTGATTTAACTCTTGAAGAGTTAAAAGCAAGAGTATTTGATAATGCTAATTAGAAAGTTGATTAAGAGAATTAGGAGATGTGACATTTGATTTGATTGATATTTTAATCAAGTGGGAGGATTAAAAGAGGATTTAATTAAATGATTTGATTTAATTAAATAAGATGAATAATTAGTTAGAAGAAGGGTGAATTAATCCAGTAAATTTTATTATTTTTTTAATAGTTGAATTTGTTGATGTTAATTAAATAATGTTGATTATTCAATTAATTGATCAATTTGAGATGATTTTTAGAAGAAATGGTGTTAGTTGATCAAAATCAGAAGCATAGTATCAATCAGGACTTTTTTAGTGTCTACATTTTTCCCCTCTTTGAAGTGAGGTACCTGTTGCATCGTTTCAAAGAATAAAATTTCCATGATCAAACTTCAGAAATTTCCTAATTTTTTTGATGGCTCATTGTTGCCGCAATGGAAGGAATTTTGCTGCTACACTGCTCGCTTGAGAGATTGGGTGAAAATTGCAAAATTTGGGTCAAGCTCATGAAAAATATTTAAGATCAGCTCAGCTCAAAGAGGACTTAGAATTCTTGAATGTTTGATGTAGAAAAATTTGATGATGTATAGACCATGGGTAGCCTCCTATATATCTTGATATATAGCATAGATTTGATACTTGGATATAATTTTTAGTAGAGATATAAGAATGAGAAGAATAAGATAGATATAAGTCGAAGAATAAGATGGATGAACTTTTGATTCTAAGAAGATGTAGAATTCCAACAAGTCCACGAGTCATTAAGACTTTATTGGATATGGTGATGAGTGATGATGATGTATTGCTTATCCAAGGATTGGGGATGTCAAGAGCATAACTTTCCTTATTTATGATAACACACATAGATACGATGCATCAAGGTACAAACAACCAGGATGGTGTTGTATCTAGTGAGATGGAATTTGACTTGAAAATCATATAGGAGTATCCTTGTTCACACCCAATATACGAAACCTTATTAGGATGTACTTCAAATATTTCAAAAATCTCAAACCAAAACATAGGAAGGATAAACCTTCCTATGTAATAGTCAACAAGACATCTAAAACACCCTCCCTACAAACCAAACAAAGTAAACATGACCAAGGTTATACTACAAGAATATCCAACAAGCACAATAGACAAAAGATAATAATAAATGCCCCATTCCTTTGTCTCTAAATCATTTTTATTAGACATCATCAAGAAGTCATCAGAACGAGCGCAATAAGAAAAATCAAAAATAAAAGATCAAGTAAACAAACAAGCTAATGTTCCTCATACCTCTGGCCAAGACTAAACTATAGTGATGCTTGATGTTGATGTCCATTGTAGGAAGGATGTATCCTAGGACATGATGTTATCAGATGATTTTGGGACTGAATGGGTGATAGGCTATTAATACCAAGAGTTTACCAACTTTTTTAATTATTGACCTAGACTTGAGACTTGGACATATGAGTTTTTACTTTTGATCTACTATACTTTTTTTTTATTGTTTCACCAAAGGTTGCGGTTGACAGAAATTTATTATGAGTGGATGTTTATTGCAGGTGATCGTGAAATGAGGCGGATGGATTTTTTCAAATATTTGGATATTTTTTATGGTTTGAAATTTTTTGAGGTTGTTTTTGGTATTTTCAAAATGTTTTACAAATGTTTTGATTTTAAAATTTTCCAATGTTTTTTGTGTTTTTTGAGATTTTGACCAAGGACCTATCCTAGGGGCCTCAGGGGTTGATCAAACATTAGCCTTGCCTAAGTTAGACACGTAGAGACCACGTAGTTCAGATACCATGTTTTTGACTTTTTCTAACTTTTTGACCTATTTTTGTATTTTGATATGATTTGCATTTTTTTGGATTTTCACATGATTTTGAAGATTTGGATATGGATATATGTGTGATGATATTAATGATCTATTTGGGATCTTGTTGAAAACCAAGCTAGGGTTGATTGGTATGATTGATGGATTAATGATGATAACATTGTTTTGGATACATAACAATGCAAGGATAGTGTTACAGAACACAAGGATTGGGATGGACATCCCAAGATGATCATGGATTGATTGGATTTGATTGATCAAGATTGATGATGATAACATTGTTTAGGATACATAACAATGCAAGGATAGTGTTAAGCAACATGAGGAATAAAATGATTATGGATTGATTAGATTTGATTGATCATGATTTTGAAGTTGGATTTGGAAAAACAAATAGTTTGGATGATTTGATGTGACATTGAAGTGAAAATTAGATTCAACTGATATTGATTGTTTTGATTGATATCTAATGAAAGATAATACTTGATAAGGAACATCTTCTTGTCAAAATATGCCATGGGCTAGTGATTGGATTTTTTCCTTACATGTGTTTTGACCAATTCGATTTTGTGTTTCCAATGTTTGGATCACCACATAAGCTGGAGGATATAGATCAATATTTATTCCTAGGATATGCATTGTGGATTCCTTATCTACTTTGTTGATACCAGAGTTAACTCTATCTTTGTGCACACATCCCAATAGAATGAATTTTGAATCCTTATGATGAAGGGTCATTTCCAATACATGGTCAATGTGAGAATTAAATATCATGCATGGAGGAGTGGATGGTGGAGTGTGTTTAGGAATAGAAGATGGATTGGTTGGCAGTTTGTAACCTTTGTCTCTCCAAACTTGGGAAGATGAGCAATAATGGGTGGATACAAAAGTGTGTGTGGAATTAGGACCAACTACTTGATATACTTTGTGCATTACTTGAGAAGCCTGCTTTTTCCTTCGTGGACATCTTTGATGGATAATTTTCCCTTTTTTATTTTTCCCCATAGTTTCTTTGACTAATGGAGTTTGATAGGGCTAATCTTTTTTTGTATTCTTTGGTATCCACTTGTATTTCATTTTTCCATTATGCTCCTTAGCTTCTTTTTCTTTGATCACACATTCTTTGTGCTTTGATTCAAACCTTTCTTTTGATGTTGGTCCCAATTCATCCATGGGGTGATGATTGGATGAAGATTCATGATGTGGCTAGTTGTAGTATTGGCATCAGTTTCATAATAAATATTCTTCATGCCCCCTATGTTGATGTTTGTACTAGATCATGAAATTTACCCCAATATTATAGAGGTATCACTAATATTTTTAGATCCCTTAATTGTCAAATAACCAAGACCTTGATGCTTAGGATTGCTAATAATATGCACTGGTTCTAGGATACCCTATTCATGTAGGCCTAATCCTCTACCTTGATAATTCATCTATTGAAAATTTTTATTTGCAATAGGATACGATTTACCTTGGAAACAAGGTGCTAATTATTCTCTGCTCTATTGTGGATCGTCAAAGGTGATAGCTTCTTCATTGATAAGATAGCTTTCCTTAAAAAAGGTAAGTGATCCAATTTATAAGTGATAGGAGCCCCCATAAGTGGGATAACTTCTTGATTCATATCTTTGGCTTGATCTTAAGAAATGTCATATTTTAATGATTCTTCAAGAGGTGTTGATGATTCACTGTCCACGTAGAAGTCTCCATCATGATTCATCTTTAATATGCCTTCATAGGATGTTTATGATTCACAACTTATGTAGAATCCTTCTTCATGACCCATTTCTAATATGTCTATGGATTTTTCTCTATATTGATCATGTGTACAAATGTTAAGAGTAGGAGACTCTTGTTCCTTGGTAATGATATCAAGAGTATGAGACTCTTGTTTTGAATGAAGATCATCTACATGTCCATCCAAAGAAAGCATCTCATGGGTAGATGGAGGAGTATGTGCTATATGGATATGATCATTATTTGTGACATCTTGTATAGATAGGAGAGTGCCAATTAGATTAATGTAGTATCTTGGAGATATTAATTCTTGATCTTGATTAATTTTGGAATTACTTTTGACATGCTTTGGATCGAGTTCTTGACATGGGTCAATTTCAAAGGATGGATTGCTTATAAAGGATTCTAGGATATCTTCATTAGGCATGGGAATTGGCTCAATATCCTCTTCATCTTTGAGTGAATTTAGATCAAGTGTTGAGTTGAGGATTTCTTCAATATCTATAACCATGAGGTCAAAGGATGATAGTATGTCTTGGAAAGGAACATTGCTAGACTTTTGTGAAAGATGTTGATCATGCTTTGGAATAAATTCTTGAGAAATGTCCTTTAACTCATTAGGTGATGTAGAGACATTTTCAACATGATCATTGGTCAATGGGTCATGGATTATGTCAATAGGATCAAATAATTCTAACACTCCTTGAAATAGATCATTGTTTGAGGGGTTCTGATCATGACTAAAAAGTGACTCTTGATGTATGTTGATTTGATCGTTGGATGAGGTGGAAACATCTTGAAGGTGCTCATTGATGGATAGATCTTGATCATTGTTTTCAACAATTGTGGTGGAGATATTGTCAATGTTTTCAACCATAGGTTCAAATGATGTTAACATTTCTTGAATTGGATAATTGTTGGGTATTGTTGTTGGATTTTGATCATGATTGAAAAGTGACTCTTGATATTTGTTGATTTGATTTTTGGATGAGGTAGAAACATCTTCAAGGTGTTCATTGATGGATAGATCTTGATCATTGTTTTCAATAATCATGGTGGAGAGATTTTCACTATTATCACTAGTGCTTGAATTCTAATCACTATCCTCAATAATTATTTTTTCGTTGATCAATAAGGTCTTGGATGAGATTTTTGAGTTGAATACAATTTTATTTTTTATGAATATTTTCTCTATAATACTCACAATAACATCCACCCCTATTCCAAGGGAAGTTTAGGACAAAGTTGAAAGCACATTCTTTTGGAATAGTGATGAGTTTTGCATTAACTAGCCATCTTAGCACTAATTTGATTGGCACTATACAAAGAGTGTATTCATGTTTGTGATATTGTGAGATTTGTGGTTTTTGAGGTGATTCTTGTTGTGATTGATCTTGGAGATGTGGTGATTGATCTTTGAGATGTTGTGATTTAGTTTGTTGTTGGTGTTGTTGATCCTGATATCCAACCTAGATTGACATTGGAGATATTGTTCTTGATGTGGTAGTGGATACAACTCAATGCTTTGATGACATGGTTTAACCAATGGAAGAGTGTATTTATTTTGGGGTGGAGATGTTTCTTGGTGCAATGAATCAACTATTTTGGTAAGTGCAACAATTTGATCTCACAAAATTTGATCCTGATTTTGATCTTGACAACCTTGAAATAGTTGATTTGGTTTTTATTCAAGTAGATTTTGAATGTATACTTGTGGTGTTTATATGGGATGATGGAAAAATTTATTTTGGAAAATGTTCTAATATGGGATGATGTTTACATTTGGCATTATAGGTTGAAATTGAACATTGTCGTGGTTAGGAATCACATTGCCTTGATTTAGGTAACTTTGATTTTGCATGGTGTTACCTTGACTTGGATCAATACATGGAGTCGTTAACATATTGTTTGGACTTTGAAAAACATTTTTATGATTCACAAACATATTTATCCCAAATTTTACCAAGTGTGGATTTGAAATTTTCATGTTTGGTAAACTTGTACTTGGTATATTCACATTTGGAATGTATGGATTTGGTGGGATAATGTTGTTTTATTGAAGACTCGTGCATTGATTGTTTGGTTGATATATTTGTAGGTTTGGACTTTGATTTAAATCTACTAGAGGGAAAGGTGTTCCAAAATTTATATTGGGAATACTCACATTTTTTGTACCATTGAGGTTTGTAGGAGTTAATGATCCCATGTATGGATTGTATAAATGTGAGTTTTGATAATCAATTGAAATTGTAAGGCTTTGATAGTTTGGTTGATTTAGACCACTCATGATGTATGCATCAAGTTTATATTCCATGTTCTTGTATTTTAACCTTGTTGACCTCTAAGGGATTTAGGACCAATGATGAGATGAAGGATGAAAGGGGTGAATGGTATGGGTGTTGAACATTTAGGAGCTTTGGTCAATACTAGACTTAGGTTCTGATTTTGATGTTTTGATTGGATAATGAGCTTGTAAATCCAAGGATGTTGGATGTGACCTTAGGATGAACTTGTTCAAAGGGGTGCTAATTTAACTAAATGTGTGAGAAAGGATGCATTCTCACACACCTAACTAAACAAGGTGATTTTGATATCTTTTAATGATGTACCCAAGTGTAGATATTGATGTTTCCCAAAGCTCTAAAGCTATTTGTGGGATGGGATGATAAATGTTTGGGATGGATGAATTGTTGGTTTTGATTCTAAATGAACCTAAGAAGGACTTTATTTACAAGACCAAGATATTGAAGAACATGTCTTAATACCCTATGAGTAGTTCAAACGAAAAGACCAATGTTTGCATGGAAAATCATATGACCAAAAGATAGACAAGCACATGTGTGGGTTTCAATTGATTTAATCTTAATTAATGACTTGTTTTTACCACATCCACTTGTCTTCCTTAAGTTTAAAACTAAATGTCTATGTCTTAATTTATTTTCATCCCACAAGTTCCATTATGTGGAAATGAAGATAATCAAGCCAATGGTTCCCTAATGTTGACTTTAGAGAGAGAAAATTGAGATATAAGTCCAAATATTTAGAAGCCTCTAAGGATGGAATCCCTAGGGTCAAGTAGTAATACTTGGACTTTTCAAAGGTATTTTCTCTTTCAAAAGGGTTTGAAATTTTGATGATTTGTTGAATGTTTGTTTTCCAATGTTTTAAATCCAAGAAAAGTGTTTTGATTTCAAAATAATGCACAACCCTAGGATAGAAGACACAATATTTGTTGAATTCCCACTTGGATTTCTCCAACTATGCTTATTCAAAGCAGATGATTAGAAGCTTGACCACACTAGCTCCCCTCCATGACACTCACTTCTATGGGTCAACCAATCTTTGAGTCCTCATGAATCTCCCATGACAAACTCTTCATATCTACTAGGAACCACAAGTATGTGGGACAACTTTAGAGGTCCAACCTCTTGTACCAACAAATAGTAGGGTTTTTGGATTTTACATAGATTGGTTCATAATTAGGGTACCCATTTAGATGACCACACGATAGGAAATATCAACCCATACAAAGAGTCACTTGCTTGTCTATAGGAGCACCTGTAATGATTTATTTCTTCAACATTCAAATTTATATACTAGCTGGGTTTAGCTTGGCATTTAGCTTCTCACCAGTTTGAGTCATTCCCTTGGGGTGAGTACTTTTTCCCACCAAGGTAGGCCCTCTAAAGGTAAAAAATAGAGAAGGAGTGCATTTGTAGCTCAATCACCTAACACACTTAGGAGGGAACACACACAATGCCTTTCCTCCATGCTCACATGATTTGTTCAATTTTAAACCCAAACTTGAAGTGTGGAGGCAATATTTTAGACAACCTAATATCACTAAAATTATTTTGATTCTCAATATCTCTATGAAGCGCGAGAGAAGTGCATATGCATTTGAATGGTATTCATTTTGTAAAGAATATTACAAAAAAAAGTAAGCACAAGTTCATTTTAAATCCCCAAAAGTAATAATGAGTTTTTTTTATAGCACCAAATTTGAGTGTGAAGTTGATTGTTCAATTTTAGTTCCAAAATCAAAATTCTAGTAAGTGTCTAACATTCAATTTTAACCAACTTGACAAAGCTTGAGTTGTAGGTTAATTTTGTGCCCAAAATAATTCTAGTTGGTCCTAAAGCATAAAAGGAAAATATATGATGGGTTATTTTCCCATGAGTGTTTAAAAACACTATTACAATGAGTATCAAATGCTTTTTATTTCACTCCCATGCTCCATTATCCTTTAAAACCTGCAATCCAAGCTCTAAATGTTAGATGAAATCAAGAAACAATAAGATATGAGGGTTAGATAAATGATTAAGCATAGAAACCCTAAAACTTAGACCAAATTTCATTGTGATTTGACATTAGGTGAAAATTTTAAAATTTTAACTCTATTAAAGTTGAAAAAAACCTACACCATTAGACAACTTATGAAATTATACCCCATTTAAAAAAAAAGCTTTGAAAAAGAGCAAAATATGACCAATATATAACCATTTTAAGATTGAATGCAAAAGCAAGAAAACAAAGGCGATGCTATATTTTCAAATGTGATGCTCTACAAGCTCCCATTTGCAAAAACATGTCAAAAGTGAGCTTTGAGGGCTCAAATTTGCGAAAGGAAACACTCTACGCTAAATCAAGGACCTCAAATGTGACTCTATGATGAAAAAATCAGCTCTTCACGGTGTCGCATTTGTAGAAGGCAGCATCACATTCCTAGAACCTGCAAAAAAGTGATTTCTAAGCCAAAACGTCAAAAATTAAATGGTTATCCCTCCTTCTAGTGCCAAAATGTGAGCACAAAAGCTATATATATGAACAAAATATCAACAAAACAATGTCAAACATGTTAGTAACATAAATCTGATGCTCCTTATGAAATTCTTCAACTAATTGAAGAGAAAACATGAAATAAATAAGAAATTAACACAATGAAGAATGTAATCTAACTTAAACTAGAAAAACCTTCATCCCATAAGGGGAGTCATGCTCCTTTGATGTCGAAAGAATCCCTTTACCAGTCCCTTGATAAGCTTGATGAAGTTGAAGATGATCCAAAGATGAAATTGACTATAATCTAGCTATGAAACTTGAAAATGATAGAAAACTAAGAATTCAAATGACTATAGTGATAATTCATAAAGTTGTGGATCCATATTATGAAAAGGATGCCTCTATTTATAGAAGCTAAGGGTTGAAGAATGGAGAAAATTGGTGAATGTGGGATAAATTGAGAGCCAATGAGAATGTGTCAAGTGTCACAATTCTATTGGATGAAGGTGGAACACATTTTGGGAAATGTGTGAGTGGAAGAGGATGGAAGAGAAGTAAATGTTGTTGGTTGAGAATTTGAAATTGTTGTAAGAGGAATTAAATGAGATTTGAGAGGATGTAAGAGGATTTGAAAGGTTGTAACAAAATTAAATGCAAATGTAAGAGGATGTGATAGATTTTTGAAATTCGTTGGAGGGAAATTGATTAAGAGGTGGTTGAGAGGAATATTCATTAGAATATGCCTTTGTGAGGATAATTGAGATAATTAGATAATTAGAAGAAATTGTTTTTATGTGCAACATGGTTAGTTGACCATAGTTGATTTACCTCTTGAAGAGTTAAAAGCTGGAGGATTTGATAATGTTGATTAGAAAGCTGATTAAGAGAATTAGAAGATGTGACATTTGATTTGATTGATTTTTTAATCAAGTGGGAGGATTAAAAGAAGATTTAATTAAATGATTTGATTTAATTAAATAAGATTAATATTTATTTTGAAGAAGGCTGAATTAATCCAATAAATTTAATTATTTGATTAATAGTTGAATTTTCTTATTTTAATTAAATAATGTTGATTATTCAATTAACTAATCAATTTGAGAGTATTTTTAGAATAAACAGTGTTAGTTGATCATAATTAGATGCATAGTATCAATTAGGAATTTTTTAGTGTCTACACTTATAACATTAGCAAACATGACATAATTGGAATTGGGACAGTCCTGATCCCAAATGTATGTCCACATTTCTACTGGTAAAACATTATTTTCATTGTCCCTAAATCTCAATTCCAGCTTCCTTTTCTAGTCATAATCACCCTCCTATAAGAGCATATGCATTAATAGAGAATAATGAGGGAAATGTAAGGGAACCACCTCCTTCTTCAAATTGAGGAAATAGTCATGCATTTGATTAGCAGCATGGTTGGCATAATCAAAACCAGTATTATGATTATGATGTGATATATCTGCCACCATCACTAATAAGTCAGGGGCTATCCTTACATCAAAATTTCAGAGTAACACTAATAATTATGCTTGATAGTAACTTCACATGAGTGAACTAATAATTAGCCATTCATGTTTAAACCCTAATTGTTGATCACTCTATTTTAAAACTATATCAATGGTTATCAATTATCCTGGCTACTTTATACCTTGCTTTATACAATGTCCTCAGGATTCTACCACGTTGCCTCTTCAGGAAATAGTTGTTGCTTATCATTGATATACGTCATCCTTGACCAACTCCATCAGCAATGCAAGCATCCATTGGATGAAATCTTAGCCCTTGGATCTATAGCCCATGTTTGATCATGTTCATTTTCCCATCGCATATCTCTAATTAAAACTTCACACCTTGGATCCTATTAGTGATAGGAGATACAATAAAGATGCCAAGTTAAGACACATACACCTGCATGAAAATCAATGGTACAAAAGAAATCATAGATAAGATTTACTCATATTAGTGAAAGAAAATTTAAACGAAGAACTCCATCACTCATCGCTACTTTGGAACTTAAGCTTTCGAATGAATCCATGATGAGTGATAAAATAAAAAAACATGAGGCCATCACTCATCATTAATTCTCCTCATACATTTTGCAAGAAATTAGCGATGAGAGATCTACATAGTGACATTATGTATCACGTATAGCTAATGTAGAACTTATCACTTAGAACATATATGTGATATGCGATGCATGAGAAACCCATCACATCACCGATCACTAATTGAATTTTATCATTTCATAATCCGTGATGAGTGATGAAGATAGAAACATAAGGCTAGAGACCATCACTTATCACTATTACAATACTCAAGGCTCAAAAGGAATAGTGATAGGTGATACTTCAAATGATACAAATAACATTGCTCATCATGATTTTTTATCAAGAGCTCTAATAGTTATTCATAGGTATGTGCAAGATCATGATGGGTCAAAAAGTGGCAATATGATGGGTATGTATGATGACTTTTTACCCAAAATTGATGAAACAAAAAGGGTTTTAAAGGAGATTCTTAGCTTTCCATCAATATAAATTATACTTTACTTTGAATTTAATAAGTAATTATTATTCATTTTCTATTCAAATTACAGCTAAAGTCCCTGATTGATAGGATTGAAAAGCATCTATAGCTTTCAAAAGTATGATTTTTGAATCAAAACATGTGTCACATTCTATGCTTCACATACTATAGGATTAAACAAAGAAAAAAATGAATTTCATGAATTTTTGACCAAGTTAAGGTGGACATACATGTTTTTATATTTTTTAAAAGTTGTAATAAAAATTCATAATTAATTATTACTTGGAAAAAATTCTAAAGAAATATGCATCACTGACATGAGTCCTCTACTTGTATCTAAAATCTTATAAAAAATATTATCATTTTATTGTGGTTAGCTGGTCTTACAAACACCCACTTCTTATTTTTCCCTAAAATTTAAGTACTACTGCATTGAAATTTCAAATTTTCACCAAATAGATTTTTTATTTTTAAACAAACCTAGTAGTTTAGAAAATACATTCAATTTTCTACAGATTCTATTCTTACATATTTTTGAAATAATATACACAACTTATTCAAATTTTTACGTCAAGTTTCCCAACTCTAATTTTTCTAATCTTTTTGCCACTTAAGGGCCTATTTTTTCCATGATGATCTTGCACATACCCTCGCAATGAGTGAAAAAAAAGAAATATTGCTCATCGCTTGTCACCAATTCAGAACATACACTCCTAAAGTAATCATCGATGAGTGATAAAGAGAGATGGCTAATAGGACTTAACTAAAAACTTTTAAGCACATTCTCATAAGTTGTTCTAATGAAGGCAACCCTCTAGGATGATATGATAGAAAGAGCTCAAAGTCTCCTAAGTTATAATATGTGAAGGATGTAAAGGCCAAAAGGGCTCTTTACTTAACCTTATAAAAATGGGAAACTCAAACCTAGGCATGGGGGACTAGTTACCCTATGACCGTGGATGACATAAGATGTTTCATTGTGACTAGTGATAGGCAATAGGAAGTCAACAGTGAAATAGAACCCCTCAATAGTGAAGAGAAAATAAAATCTAACCTAACAAGTATCAACCAAAATGTGACAAGGCTTTGAGATGGAACATAAAATATTTGTAGGTTCCATCAGTGGCTCCAATTGGGGACATATGCCTCCTATAGGCATGGGGAGATCCTAAAATATAAGGTTGAAGTAGACCAAAACCAGGGAATAAAACAAAAGGACCAAAACCAAGGAGCTACCCAGACTAGGTAGCAGGACCAAAGCAGACACAATAAAAGAAAATATACCTATATACATAATGTACAAAACCTACAAGGTACATTAAAAAATAACATACATAGGAGAAGTATGGCTTTAAGAACTGTCCATGCACTATAAATTCAAAAAGTTCACCTATTAAGCTTTGAAGGAAATAAGAATCCTCCCCATGTGTGTTGGCTATCAAATAAGGGCCTACACATAATACTTCAAACTTTCAATGTTTACCCTTGTCTTGAGCCCTCGCATTCCAGGCTAACACCATACTATTTACCTCAAATTTTCTGGGAGAAGTACTCTTATCATGTAAATTCTTAACTTGCAACTTCATCTTCATATTTTTAGCATGAGATTCTCTTCTAGTTTCATCCAATTGCACCATATTATTTATTTTGTGCTACATATCATCACATATCTCCTCATCATACTCGTGTACGAACTTATACATCTTCAGTAGATTATTTTGTGGCAATCTAGCATCTAGACCATATACTAAGCCAAATGGTGAATAACCAGTAGCCTTTTTCATTTTAACTTTATTTGCCCAGAGTTCCAACTTTAGCTTTGAGTCCCAAGCTTTTCTATTCTTCTCCATCACTCTCTTGATTATTTTCATGAAGCTCTTATTACTAGACTCAGCTTGACCATTTCCTTGAGGATGGTAAGGCAATGAATAAGAAACCTGTATAACATGTTTCTCACAAAATTCGTTGAATTCATCTGACCTAAAACACAACATTATCAGAGATAATCTTCTCATGGACTCCAAATCTTATGAGAATATTATTTAGTAGGAAATCCACCACCACCTTGCTTGTTTCTTTCTTTGTGGGTATTTCTTCTACCCACTTTTTGAAATAATCAGTGGTAACAAGGATCTGTGAGTGGCCTCCACTAGACTTTTTTTGTATCTCTCCAATGAAATCAATTGCCCATTGTAGGAAAGGAGCTTGAACTATCATTGGCCTAACTGGAAAACTCCTTGTAAACTTGTGAGCATCCTTAAAAATAGTAGGCCACCAGAATCCCACTCTTAAAATCTTGTGTGAAATGGTCTTTGCCATGTAATGACCACCACACACCCCATTGTGCATTTTATGCAATAGTTCTAGTGCCTGCTTGCCACCCACACATTTAAGAAGTATACCATCTGGGCTTCTCCACCATAGTTCATTGTCAATAATCACATACTTGATGGCATGCAATTTAAATGTTCTCTTTTCATTGTCATTCATTTATGTAGGACAATGCAGAATCTATAAGTACTAGACAATTCTTCTATACCATCCGCATGTTTGCATATCACAAATAGGTGCAATATCAATCACTTTGGCCTATTTAATCTAGTTATCCTCCAAATTAGCTTCTATCATTAATTTAGCTAGGCCTTGACCTATTACTAATTTGGTGATCTAAACATCAATATTAAATTATTGGATCCTATTGATCCATCTACACCTTCTACCTATAGTCTCTTGCTAAGTGAAAATATCTTTCATAGCAACACTTGGTACAAAAGATATGATAGTAACTCCCTGTAGGTAATTCTTCAAATTCTTTACAACCTTTACTAGAGAATATTCTTGCTTCTCAGTAGTATCATATTTCAACTCTACAACTTGTAAAGATGTGCTAAAAAATGCAATGGGTTGTTCAAATCCCTCCTCATTTTTTTGTAACAGAACAACAACATTGGTATGAAAAGAGGCAAAAGAGAAAATGTGCATTGGTTTGGAAAAATTAGGAGACTTCAAAATTGGAGCCTCTTTGATAGCTTGTTTAATCTTCTTGAAATCCTAACTAGGCTCCTTACTCCAAATCACCTTTTCACCCTTCTTCAACATTTTGGAAATAGGTCTTGTGAGTTCTGCAAAGTTAGTCATGAACCTTCTTAAAAAAAATATTTTTCCAAAAGAAGACTGAACGCCCTTGACATTTTTTGGCTGAGGGATCTTGTCTATGGATGCTACTCTTTTAGGGTATATAATCACTCCTTCTTTAGACACAATGTGCCTCAACAACTTTCCCTCAGTGACCCCAAAAGCACTTTTCTTTGGATTTAGAGATATTACATATTCTAATGGCCTAACAAATACCTTTTCCAAATGCATACAATGATCTTTTTTAGAGTAAGCAGTTAGGTCATCTTGATATACAACCATAAATAAATTAATAAAATCTTAGAAAGATAGGTCCATAGGTCTCTTAAAAGTGGCACCTGCATTCATTAAGCCAAAAGTCATTCTGACATAAACATAGGTGCCCCAAGGAGTAGTGGATGCAATCTTATACTACTTAGACTCCTTTACCTTCACTTTATTATAACCTTAAAAACCAACCATCATTGACGGTAGCTCATAGCCAGTCACCTTTTGTAAAATAGCTTCCATGTTTGGAAATGGATAATTGTCCTTTAATGAGGATATATTTAGGTTCCTAAAATCAACACACAATCTTATGTCACCATTATTTTTTCTTACTAGTACCAGATTGGATAGCCATGAACAATTTCTAATGAGTTTTATAATACCAACATCTCTTAACTTTACCAACTCCTCTTGCATCTTGGGAGCTAAAGTAGGATTAATTGGTCTTTTCTTTTTCCTAAAATTTTTAGCATTCTCCTTCAAAGGAATCTCATGTTGAAACAACTCCTCTCTGTAATCTTTTTTTAGGTCATCATATGACCAAGCAAATACATGTTTGTATTTCCTAAGGAAATTAACATTTCCTTCACCTTTGGCTTCATCTTCTTTCCTACATAAAATTTCCTAGGGGCATTTTCAGTCCCAAAATTTACTTCCTCCAAGTCTTCTGGGTGAGTAGTGGTTGTCTTGGCTTTGCTTTTATCTTGACTATCAAAGACCCTTTCAAGAGCTACAAGGCCTTTGGGGATTTTATTTGTCTTTAACTAGATGAATTCTTTTCCAAACACCATGCCCTTTCCATTAATATTATTAACAAATCCACCATAGTCAATCTCCTGACCTTCATATTCATTAGTACAATTCAAAAAATTTAGAATATCTTCATCATCATTGAAGATCTACCAGTTGTACACATTGTCAGGGATGGAAGGCCTTGTCTATATCTCAACCTTATAGATTCCTATGAAATTTATATCATCAGGTATTAATGCAATATTATCAAGTAAATTGACTACTCTATTCTATCCTCTTTCCATCCAATCAATTCCAAAAGCATCAAATTTCTCAATGGAATCCCAAACAACATTTATGTATTGCTTTAGTATGTTATTCTTACAAGAATACTTAGCTCTTACTTGGGTTATCACAAGCTCAGAATCACCAATTACCATTAACTTCTTTATTCCATGTTGCTCAGCCAATCTCAATCCCAATAATAAGGCTTCATATTCTTCAACATTATTTGTATAGACAAAAGATAATGTAAAAGAGAACTTATAAGTATTTCTAGTAGGTGATACCGGCAAAATACCTGCACCAGATCCTTCTTTGGAACTTGCACCATCAAAGTACATCTTCCAAAGTCCTTTTTTTTAGATACTCTTAAAACTTCATTTTCTATAGGTGCAGGACACCTATCAACCTCTCTTGGTACTTCTACCTTGAACTCACCGATATCAATATCTATGAAAAGGATTGTGTCATCTTTAGGAACATGCTCCAACATATGTGGCACCCTTGGTTCTCTCATCACTTGAATGTCCTTACCATCAATGGGAAATGTAGCATAAGACATGTCACACTGCATGCTGCCTCCCGTGGAGGCATTCCACTTTTGAGATAGAAGTATTCCATAATTGGGTGGGATATCTACTACTACCACACTCATCTTGGATTCTTTGTCAGGGTAGGATTCTAGCCTGTAGGGAAGTTCATTTATCACACCTATGACAAGGACTTCTCTTGCATCCATGGCATAAAACTTCCCATGAGTACTATCAAATTTCAACCCTAGTGCATCAATTATTTTAGCTGGCATGATATTGTTGGATGCTCTAGATTCAATAATACAATTCTTTATAAAATTTCCCCCAACCACCAAGGGGAGGAAAAATGGATCTATCTTAGCAGGACAAGTAGTTACAAAATTTCCTAGAAAAATATGGGAAATCTAAGTAATAAATCCCTCTAATTCCTTACCTTTCTTATTTTTTTTTACTCAAATTGGGTTGGGTGAGCACCACTAAATCATTACAGGTTATAGTAGCAACATTGATAAGGGATACTATCTTTTTCTTATGTTTCTCTATTCTCATCATTTCAAGAAAAGGTGTAGATACTTTAACTTGTCTAAGTAATTGAAACATATCAATAGGATTATACTTGGGTAATTCAATCCAGAGCATGTACCTTGTTCATTGTCATTCTCCTTCAGCTGATTTTTTGTTACCTAAACCTTAAGGTTAGCATCCTTCCTTGTGACTTCAATATTTTTCTTGAGTGTCTTTATGTTGACAGTAGGGGATTTGCGTTCTTGAGTAACTTTTTGTTTTTTTGTTGTCTTAGCCCAAATTTTATCTCCCTTGCCTCCGTTAGCTTTTACTACTTCTACTTTTCCATTAGGCTCATGTTCTTTTCTCTTGGCATTATTTTCTTTAATGAAAATACCAATAGAACTACCTTGTTCACCACCGACCATTATGTTCCTCAAGTGATAGGAACTTCTTGCTTGGGTAGCCAAGACTGTAGTATATTTTACAATCTCCTCCTTTAAGGGTCTTCTTAATGAAACACCATCTTCTATTGCTTCCAAATTGTAAACCTCAACATCATTATCAAAATCCTCATCAAAGAGAACTTGTTGATGATATACAATAGAAACTTGCATTTGATTATCTGCATCCACTTCATAAGAGTCTTCATCAAAAAATCATTCACTATTAGCAACATCAAAATCACCCATAATCATAAGTACATCACTGTCCTCCTCATTTTTATGATCACAATCCTTAGGAATGTCATCCTCTACTTCAACCATCTATGATACCACACATTGCTAAGAATAATGTGGCATTTGGAAAATCATGCACCAAGGGGTATCTTCAACAAAATTTCCTAATTTTTTTGCAGAGGGTCTAGAGGAATTTTATTCTAGGTGTTTCTCTAATTATTTAGAATAGGCTTCCCATTATACCAATTGGTATTATATGGGTGGTCTTGCAACCTAGGAGGTCATTCATTCCTTTGATATTTTTTTGGTTGATCCTTCTCTTTTTTTTACAATTTTATCACTTATAGTCTTCATAAAATTATCAATCTTATCCTCCAATGTTCCCCCTTTGGCACCTAAACTGTTATCTTCCTCTTTTGAAATTTTGAAGAGTTTTGGATCATCTCTTCTACCAACTTTACTAGTTGCCTTGCTAATATTTTCAATATGCTTAGCCATCTTAAAGGATTACCTTAATGAATGGGGATTCTTATCTAGCAAGCAGTAACTCATTTTTACATCAAAATCATTGCAGTAGTTTACCAAACATACATGATCATTCAATTGTAAATGAGGAGGCAACCTCTTCCTAGAATTTTGGAACCTTGTATTGAACTCGACAAAAAATTTATTAGAACCTTTAGCAATATTATTAAATTGATTCAACAGAAAGCTTGAATCAGTCTTGTCACCATAGTGCTCTCTAAAAACCCTCTTGAATTCTTCCCAAGAACCAATGCTTTAGGTAGGAAAACTTCTATACCACTCTCAAGCATCTTCAATGAGAGACTGCATAAGTAACTCCATCATGAAATCTTCTACCTCTACCTCAAAATCATCCATAACATTAGCAATTGCCTTGAGATGATCTTCACCACTCAAGGAATTGTTACCAGAGAATCTGACTGTAGTAGGTCTGAAATATTTGGGGAAAGGGTTTGGGTAGCTAGGTATTATGGTGAAACATAATTGCTGGTATCTATCTACCTGGAGTGGCCTCCTAGTATGTCAATCCCTATGAAAATCTATTTTCTCATCATCTCTTTTGTTTTCAAAGTGGCTACTATCTTTACCCTTCCCACATTGACCATAACCTCTCCCTTTCTTTCTTCCTTCATCATCCTCAAAATAAGAATTATCATTCTTGTTTTTTCCTCCACCACCACCTCCACTAGGAGTGTGTTCATTAGAATTCTTCTTATGTGATTCATTATTACTATGTCCATAACATGAAGACTTTGGAGTATCATGTGGAAATTTTTAGAAAAGCAATATTCCTAGACATATCTACATTAGAAGCTATTATTTCAGCTTTTTTCAAATCTTCTTGCATCTTTTCATTCTGCAGTTGTAATTTCAATAACTTGGGATTTGGAGGTGCAATGGATGGAGTTGGATCAACTTTGGCTTTATGTGTGGGGATTTTAGCATATGAGGTATTGTTATTAGTATTGGTATTGAAGGTAGTTTTATTGGGTTGGTCAATGGGTTTCTTCCCATGATTTATGAATGATGTCTTCTTAGAATTAATAGGAGGATATGAGGCTCTAGTATTTGAGACAAATTTAGTGTAGGTATCAGTAGCTGAGGTTCCCATTGAGACTCTTGCTTCAAGAATATAATTGGTCACCTTAGAAGAAAATCTAAAAAGGTTTTCCTCAAAAGTCTTATCCCTAGCAACATCTTCTTTCATTTTTTCCAAATTTTGTTTTCTATCATCTCTCTCAAACTTCTTAGCTCTAATCCTACCTTCCCTTTCTTTTAACACCCTCATTCTATTCTACTCCTCTTCTTGAAGCCTTCACTCTTCCTCTTCTATAGCTTTCATTTCTTTATCTATATCTTCCAATTTTTCTAGAACATCTCTAGGCTCACTCAGGGTAGGAGTATAGTAGGGATGGTCAATAGGATCTTCCTCAAGAGAAAAGTGGACTTGTTCGTTAGGGGGTTCACCTCTTGGCTTAAAATTCTTTCCATTTAAAAAGGAACCAATTACAGGGGTTAAAGGCTCTTAAAACTTCTTATTCTTTTCGCAAAACTCCCACATATCCTCTTGTCTTGAAATATTAAGCTCATTATCAAAAACTTGTTCAACTAGAAAACTTCCTTGGTCTATGTTAGACCCTTGAACTCCATGTGCCTCTTCATAGATACTAGCACTACTTACAACAATAATCAATCCCGACATAGATTCATTTTGTGTATTTTTCCAACCAAGTGATATACTCTACTTCAGTTGGTCATTCCATATTCAATAAACTTTGCACTTTAGTACTATACTAAGAGTATCTAGCATCAATTAAGACCGTGGCCTCTTTAACAAAAATTTCCATCTTTGTTTCAATTTCCATCGTTGTATCAATATTTGGATTCAGTAGGATGTAGTTGGTGATAGTCAATGGCATCATAGCTGCTGCAAGCATCCCTCCAAAATATTTCTTCTAGGTGTCAAATGGCTGCAATTCACCTTTTGGACTCAATATCTGAGGCATACCATGTTCCTCCATTTCCTTAAATATCTTCAACTTACTTTGGAGTTGCACACCTAACTTTCCATGGAAAGTAGTTATCTCATTGACCAAGTCAATAATTTGCAAGATTTCAGGAATGTTAGTAGGTGCCTCAGGATCCTCCTTCATCTTGGGCATAATTTCTCTCAAAGAACTCACCCTAGTAATCCAATTATTCCATTCATTTATGAAGGCCTCTTTTACCTATAGATAATTTTTGTTTGCTTCATGAACATTCTTATA
The DNA here is from genome assembly GCA_007258455.2 of Sequoia sempervirens. Classification (NCBI taxonomy): domain Eukaryota; kingdom Viridiplantae; phylum Streptophyta; class Pinopsida; order Cupressales; family Cupressaceae; genus Sequoia; species Sequoia sempervirens. The sequence continues at coordinate 537,249,030 of VDFB02047230.1, forward strand.
GGTAACCCAGATATCATCAGCCTTATTGACCAAATTGGTCACCCTATGCTTTAATACATCCTCAAAGATTTCATTTGCCACCTTAACAGTTTCAAGCTTTTCCTTTTTGAAATTTTCTTTCTCAATATTCAACTTATCATTCAAATCTTTAATTTTCAAGGCCAAAGTTCCCTTATCCTGTGTAGACATATCAGAGGAAGAAGAGGATAGTAGAGTTATTGTCCTTTTTGACTAAGTAGTCTGAATAGTGGCCCTCATCTTATTTATCTCACCCAAGGCCTTATTATACTCCTTCACCAAAGAATCATATTTTTTCTGAGAGATCTATGCAATATCCACACAAAGCATTGCAACATGAGAAATTAACTCAGCTGCTTGGACAAGAGTTATATCTATAGCTCTTTTGACCACTAAGGAACTAATAACCTCTTTAATAGGCCTAGCAACATCATATTTACTAGTATTAGGTGCCATAGACCAAATTACAAGAGTATGCAACTTTGGATCATATCCAAATCCAAACACCTTATCCTCAAAGTGCTTCTCAAATATTGAAGCCTGAGGGTCTCTCCTTACTGCATCATATGCTATAGCAGCAGTGATAGTGCACCCTGGTAATAACATGATTCCACTATCTGTGACAATTTTCCTAGCCTCAATGGGAGTAATAGCTGCAATTTCAACCTTGATCCTTTCCTCCTATGCTTTTTCTAGCTTCTTCCTAATGACTAGGTACAACATTAGGTCTAGCTAATTCAAGTCTCTCCTTTATTTCTTTACCCCACTTTTGAATCATAAATTCCTGAAATTCTTTGGATTGCACAAAATTATCACTGGCAAGAAATTCATCACATTCCTTGATTCTGGGATCATCATCACTTTCCTTATCATATTCCCATTTGACAATTTTGTCAAGGGGGACATCTAAACTATGAGTTTCCTCAATATGAGGAGGAGGGAATTTTTGCTCCACCTCCTCATTCCCTGGCACATGTTCTTTCATTTATTCCTCCCTATCTTCTTGAACATTTCTAGGCTTCTCTGGGATATCCATAACTTGTTGTTGTTCTAGGAGAGCCTATGCTTTATCAATAGCCTCCTTCGCCTTCACCTTAAAATAACCACTCTAATAATCCCTTAACATAGTTAAATATCTCTCAAGAGGGTTTGCAATTACATTTTATGGACTTATGTAAAATTCATTCCTCTTTATGATACTTTCCTCAATGTTCATTATAGTTGTCCATTCCTTCTTTCTAGTCATAACAACCTCATCACTTGTCAAATTCCTTAATACATTTTCTTTGGATAAGAACTCATGGCATATCACTTTTAAGTTTTGATCTCTTCTTCTTCCTCCCACAAACCGTTCCAAATCAAAAATCATAATCTCATTAAAATGCATTCCAAGGTTATTCACCATGATCCCAAGCTTTTCATACCCCTCAGGGGCAATGACTATGAACTAAGCAAAAGTGCATTGGGGATTCACCACAATACCCTTCCTAGGATTTATGAACTTCTCATAATCCATAACATCAATCTTCCACATGAGTTCCATAAGGCCAATCGGTCATATATATATAGAGGCAAACAATGTGGTGCCACTTTAGCAACATAGGCTCTAATCAAAGTATATTTTGAATGAAGAAACCAATACGCCCAATTATGTGTTGCTCTAGATCCTGGTGTATCTTTTGGGTTCATGATATTTCTGATTTATGGAGAAAGCCTTTGAATAGGTACTACATCAAACACTTCTATGATACCATATCTTATAACATTAGCAAACATGACATCATTGGAATTGGGACAGTCCTGATCCCAGATGTATATCCACATTTCTACTAGTAAAACATTATTTTCATTGTCCCTAAATCTCAATTCCAACTTCCTTTTCTAATCATAATCACCCTCCCATAAGAGCATATGCATTAGTAGAGAATAATGAGGGAAATGTAAAGGGAGCACCTCCTTCATCAAATTGAGGAAATCCTCATGCATCTGATCAACAACATAGTTGGCATAATCAAAACTAGTGTTCTGATTATGACCCTATATATCTGCCACCATCACCAATAAGTCAAGAGCTATACTTATCTCAAAATTTTAGGCTAACACTTGATTCGGGCAATAATAAGTGTTCTTGAAATAATCCACAAACCTACCCTATGAGCTCCTTGCTGCTCTTCCACCTCCACTCCTTCCTATTGCATCATTCATTCCGCACTCATTTGTCGCTCTTATCATTCCCCACCTCTTTATTCTTTTTTCAATCCTTTAGGTTAGCCTTGATCTTTCTCTCTCCATATCGTAGCATCACCATGTAGTTACCTTACTATCAGTAGCTTCCAATCATCAACCAATGAACATGGATTCCACAAAAAAAATGTGGAATTGCATCCAATATCCCTTTTTTAGGTGTCATGATCTCATTTTTCATCCACCTCCATTGTCCAATGCATTAATCATACTGCTCACATTACCAAGTCCACCATCGCCTTATCGGTGAAACCACTATTTACCTCCCACCAATACGAAGGAGTCTTGCTAAAAGATATGCATACTGCCAACTCAAAAATATGTCAATCTATCGAGGATACTTTGACTTGACTCCCACCGATACATAAATGTCTCATTGATGTTCTCCTTACACTATGTCCATCGTTCCATTGCCACATCATTGCATCGTAGTCCACAACAAGGATGTGAATTACCCAAATTATCCATGCCATGCATCGGCTTCATCACTATTGTTCTCCCTCATCATCATGACTGGGTCTCACCAAGACTCTACAACATATGATTAACCAACCTTGATTCCCACAATTGATCAAAAAACATCACTCAATCACCAAAAACTCAAACTCTAAAACCTCTTGCCAGAGTTCATAAGGTTATGAAAACCCACGACTTGCCAAAATCATTATGTTGGGCTATCAGTGAGACTCCAGGATGAGTCACACTGATATGACCACCTCACACCGATCGCCTCATCGCTAGGACAAAGACTACTATCCCATCAAAACAACATAGTCACATCGATGAACCCATTACACTCCACCACCATTGGGTCATCACTGGGACATGGAACATGGTCCCATCAAAATCCAAACCTCACACCGATGTAACTCCATCATGACCAACACCATCGTTCTATCACTAGAATGGGTAAATACCTCATGTCGATAAGCCAAAGTTCTGATGATGAGGGAGCAACACCGACCAAAGGGGTAGGAGCATGATGCTCCTGCATTATAAATTATATGTGATGAAAACTCATTCATAACACACTAGAAAAGTTAAGATAATCTAACAAAGTTCCAACATTTTTATATATGGTATCATGAAGGAAAAAATCACATGTTTATTTCTCCCCTAAGCTTCCTAAGAGAAATCAATAAATCTTGTTTAGCTTAAAATGACTTGACCAAAATA
>VDFB02047230.1:537252567-537387269 GCA_007258455.2 Sequoia sempervirens
AGAGTTATACCCTTATCTATTTGCAGGATTCTAGGAGTAAGCTTGGTTCTAGGGGGGATGTAGTGCCCCATAGTTTTTTCTCTGACATACAGATAGTTGTTTGTTTTGGATTGCGACATTATGATACTTTCCTTGATGTTTCATTCACTATTATGATGATAGTTTGATGATACTTGTATCATTGTGTTTCATACTTATGCTATCACTAGTATATGGATTTATTTGATTATGTCGATTAATCTTACTATGAGTATCATGTGTGATCATCTAATGATTATTTTTATCATGTTGTTAGCATCCAATTATTGTGCTTTGATGTATTTTGGTGAAGGGCAATGGTGTTGCATCACTCACTTGTGAGTTCCTTGCAACACTGTGACTTTCCTTTCACGGTGTGCCTGACTATATGACTATGTATATGCTCAAATGTTTTGTTTTCCATAGGTTGTATGTGCTAGGCATCGACTCCTCCTAAATTGATAGGTCTGAGTGTGCCTTAAACCCAATGGAAATTTTTGAATGGAGATAGCATTTGGTCCCTTGTTTCAGCCATCATCCTTGATGAGGATGAGTATCTGTTTGTCACACCCTGGTAGTGTTGTCTGTATGTGGTTTGGTCCATCTCTTTTGTCATGGTCTTGATTTTCAACTTTTCCTTGTGGTTAGGTGTTGATTTTTATTTAGTTCACTTGATTTAAATTTGTTCGATTGGTGTTTTGATTAATTACTACATTTAAATAAAGTTATCAAAATAAATGCTTTTATATAATTGAGGTATTGAGATAATGAAATATTATTAATGCTTTTATTAAGTTTAAATAAATTAAGATTATGTCTTAATAAAGAAATATATAAAAAGAAATAATAATTATGGTGGTGCATGATAATTATAAAATAAGAATAAAGATGTTGAGTGTAGTGGATAAATAAAAATAATAATAATTAATTTAAAGAAAGGTTGAATGCAACAATATGCAATGAGGAGTTGTTAATAAATTGGTTATTTGGCATAAAGAAAGGGGGATTTTAACAATATTTGGATAAAAAGTAATCTTGTTTCTTCTTCCCGTGAATGTTTATTGTTCTTGGAGGCTTTCTTCTGGTTTTAGAGGTTTTGGAATTGGGTTTCTACCATGTTTGTTGAGTTTTTTAAGTGTGTTGAAGCTACAAGCTGGGAGTGGTGAGCTCAACATCAAATGTTCCCTCTGGAAAGTGGGAGAAACCAGGTTCCATTGCTAATATCAATTCTAATTTTGTAGAAAATGGAAATGGAGTAATTGTGTTATTTGAAACAAATAATTCTTGCTAATTTCTGAGTTGTGCCATTTAAGAGATTCAATATTTGGAAAAATTCTAAGCCTTTCTTGAAAATCGAATTGTGCTTGTTCTATAAATTTCAAACAACTATTCAAACCCTATTTATTTAAGAGATATTCCATTTATTTCATTACTTTCTCTATGTTTTCTCCAATTTGACTACAAATTAGTAGAGCATCTCATCTGCAATGTTTGATAGATTCTCCATCCTTTATTTCATGTTATATCCTCTAATTATTATTTTTCTTAAGTTTGGAAGTTTTCTCATTAGCTACATAGTCTTTGGTTTGGCATGCTAGAATTATAGGATTTCCTTGTCATTGTATTTTATTGAGTCTCTAAACTCCATGGCCGGTTGGCCACTCTCTTCCACTTTCTTCTATCTCTAGGAGATTCGGTGCTTTATCTCTTTGCTAGAGTTATTATGTAGGGTGTTTGATTTTTCCGAGCACATTATCATTCCCAGTGCCTTCATTCTAACAGTAAGTAAGCTGATTCTCATAATTGGAATTTGATTAAATATAGTGTAAGTTGAGTCCTTGTTTTAGAAGGTGGTTTTAATTCAATGTTTACGCTTAAGATTATGTATGTGGTACTATAAGTAGCATTCATTGAGTAAACCGTATTAGGGTTCACCTCATATCTAGCATTCGATGACTGCATAGTTTGTATTTATATATAGGCTTTCAATGTAACCAATTTGTATTTGGTAACTGAAGGATATTTAATGCGTTGGAAATTTTGAATGATATGCATTTGGTTGATAATCAATGTCTTTTGTCAATATTGAATGGTCAAGTTTTTATTGATAGACATAATGCATATTCAGAGATTTATTTATGTACTGTGATTTCATTTAGAATATAATTTAATTTAGACATTCGTTATACTCGATATTTTTGTAAAATGTATGATAGAATTGTAGATTTTGTTTTATTGATAGCATTAGATATACAAGTATCATATATATATTTCGTAAATAAATGGAGAGAATTTAACCCAACCTTCAATTTGAGATCCCATCAATCCACTGTTAGAGAAATGAATTCACATCTTAAGGAAGTATCGAATCATACCGACCTGATCATATTCAATGAATATAGAATTTTTGTGGTCATTGATTATTGACCACTCAATGCATATAAGTTTCAAATGTGTAGTATTCAATAGTATTGAAGTTTGAAGTAAGAGTAATATGTTGATTTCTAGATTATATAAGTTATGCTTATATGTGTTTATAGGCATCGACTGTAACATAATCCATTTAGAAGAAAACTGAATTTTGTTTTGTTGCTTGTACATACTTACATATGCATGTATGTATATATATATATATATGAATATATATATACATATATACATATATACAAATACACACACACACACACACACACACACACATATATATATATATATATGAATACACACACACAGACAGATATATATATATTGTAGACATGGAAAATATACCAACACGCTTGATCCTGATTACTAACACCATTTTGTCTTGAATCACCTTCTAAGCTTATCATCACTCCTCATCCCTTAATTAAATAAATAATCACTTATCTGATTAAGTCATTCTCTCTTGTTAATTAAATCAACCAATCTGATCTAACTAACCCTAAGTGTCTATTTAATTAAATAATTCATTTTATTTATTAAATCTCTAAAGTCACCCTATTAAATAAAATACATTAAACCTTATTTAATTTAATCTAACAATCATCCCCTTTAGTTAAATAAATTAAATCATTTATTTAATTAAATCTAAATCAAATTCTTCTCATCCTTTGATTTAAATGAACCCATGTAAATCTAAATCAAACAGTCACATCATCTAATCCCTCGTTAAATTAATTAAACCTTGATTAATTTAATCCTAATATCCAAATTTCTCTAGATTTTGCCACTTGCACTTGAAAATATATTTAATTCATTTATTAAATCTCTATTTTCTCTCAACTTGGCATCTTTAGAGAATATTCCTTCAAATTTGAAAATCCCTCCAAGTGGACTTTGTCCTTCCAACAAGACATTCATTCCTTCTTACATGTCCTTGTGCATTGAGCCAAGTGGCATTTAAGTTATTCTATTTTGCCTCTTACATGTCATTTCACTATTTTCAAATTCCACCTAATTGCATTTATGGGCACAATCATCAAAATGTGCACATCCTTTTCCCATTCACATATTGACAAGTGGCATTTGGCCATTGGTTGAAAGTTAGTCCCACATTGCTTCATTTTGGGCATTTCTCCATCTTGTCTTTCTATAAATGAGAGGTTTCTCTCATTTGATCATCCACAGCAAATTACTATACTCAATTTTATCTTCAAGCATATCTATTTTCATCAATTTTATCAAAGTCCTAGCTAGGTTATGTAGATTTTTCATCATGGAGCTCAAGTGAATCTTCAACATAGTGGATAAACCTTCATCACTCATCAACATTGCATCATAGGAGTTGGGAAAGGGCCAATTTTCACATCAACTTGGCACCAATTCCCCCACGAGATCAAGAGTTTGCATGTTTAATTAGGATTTCATTGCTTTCTTATTGTGTTCTTCATTTTATTTCCTAGTTTGACCATTGCTAATGGATTTCATGGGGAATCTTAATTCTTACTTGCATTTGATCTAACTATGTGTTTGTTTCTTGTGTTTTGCAGGTATTAGGATTGGGATTCTACACACACACACACACACACACACATATATATATGTGTGCATGTGTATATGTATGTATAGATGCGAGTATTTATATTTTAAGGTTTAGTAAAAGTACAATTCTTTATATGAGAATTAATGATTAGGGGTATACGATATCTAGATAATTGAAGGAGATATTAGATAAATGAATTAGAGTATTAATTAATGACCACTGATTTCTTTCATGATTGATTAATAGACAAACTATACATTTATTGTGACAATTTGGTTATCATGTGAGGTGAAAATGATATATTCCATGGACATTTTGGTTGTTTGGCTATTAGCATTGGATGTTGTGTTGTTTTGTGTTATGGAATTTTTTCTTGGTTATTGTTCAATATAGGAGTCTTTAGTGCTAGGGTTGGCTTCCAGGGGCTAGGAGGGAGTTTTGTTATTTGAGATGACTCTTTTGACTGTTTCATTTTGCAATTGGTTTGGCAGTAAATTTGTGTGCTCACAAGGTGGTTTATGCCTTGCAGTGTGTAATGACTCTTGTGATTATGTTATGTGTTGCACTAATTTCTTTTGACTATGATATGTGAGCATCATGAGCAATTCCTTTCTCTATCTATGGAATTATATGGATTAATTTTACCTTCCATGATGGTTTTACCTTGCTTATTGCTTTGGGTCTCTAGCTGCATGTAAGGGGAGTGGCTCTCAATGGGGGCCAAAATCCAAAGTGGTGTCCAGGGTAACCCATTTGAGAGTTCCTTAATCTAGTGATAACCTAATTAATGAGTTAGGGGTTGAGTAGGTTACACATTAATCAAGATAAGTGAATGCCTCACCTATGCTTGTAGTGCCCGTTTAGGCTAAGGATGGGTTGAGAAGGCCAGGTTGGCAAGACCAACTTCTTTGTACTCACAAAAGGAATATTGGTTCCAAATGTGTCACCCTATGGTGCCAACGTCTAGTGAGTGACAGTCAAGGTAACCATAGATGGGGGCCAACGTCTAGTGAGAGACTGTCAGGGTAACCCATCTCAGGACCATGCGATGACACTCTTCCCTATGTAGACTATCATTACCTTGTTATGTTCTCTCCCTTTGGTATGTGATATCCTCTTGAAGCAATGCACATTCTTAGTGTTGTTAATGTTGTTGCAGTGTCAGATTGGACTCCTGATTTGACTTGTTATGTCAGTTTGTGGTCATCTTGTTTTTTTGTTGTTGTGGTACCTTGTGTTATCTCCTACCATAGGGGGTGGACCTCAAGGTTCCACATGGTTGGGAGGTTTGTGGTTCTTCCTCCATTGGGTTTCCCTTGCTCTTGTTTGTATGTGTGGTGACAACTCATGGTGATATGGACTCCTGCACTTGTTCCAGTTTGAGTGGACTATCATTCATGTACTTGTATTGAACTATAATCATTTGTATCATGTAACAGAATTCAAATGTACTCTCCTCACTTGTATTCAATGAAACATTGTTTTACAAACTATTGTAATGTTGTAACTGACTTGATGAACTCTCTTTTGTAATGGGTAATGTAAATGATGTGCATTGTTTATGTTAGTTAATTGAATTTATTTTGATTGGTATTTATTGATATCATGTTATGGATAATACATATTGGTTAATCATTTAATGTGATGGATTAAATGAACTTTATATTGTTAGATGAAATTTGTTTAATGAGATGATTTATAATTCTTATTAGTTTGGTTATTGGTATTCTAGTAGCATAGTCATGGAACCTTAGAGGACTTAGTTTTATATTACATGTTAGCATATGTTCTGCATTCTCTAGTATGTTTCACTTTAAAAAAAATGTTCCATTTTTTTAGTATTGTAGTGTGTTGTCCTTTGGGGTTTTGTGGTGGGGCGCTACAAGTTGTGTTACCATACCCTATGGTTTGAGTCCCTTTCAACATATTAGGTTTTTTAATATATTTATCTATAAAGATATCTCTTTCAATTTATTTATTTACCTCAAGTATAGATATTTACTAATATGCACATCTACATTTATATTCATCTCTTCATTCTAAGGTGGATATACAATGGTTTCATCATGTAGCCCTTGCTTGAGTGCTATGTTCTAAAATATTTGATTATCTAATTATTCTCCTTGAGGATAGTATGCTATTATCTTCCTTTTGGATTTATTTATTAATTAAAAATTCATCTTTTTTTTTGTTTTTCTACTTATGGATGTAATTTCATTATAATCTCTTTAACCACCTAGGCCATAGATACAAATAATTGACCAATATCTCTATTCTTTTATTTTCCAAGCTCATCCAAGTAACCACTATCAATAGTTTATAGAACCTCTTCTAAAGACTAGGAATTTTTTGAATATGACATTTCATTTATAAAGTTAATAGTTGATATTAAGTTCTATGAAATTACAAGGAATATTATTTTTATGGTGTGATTTTATAGAACTCCCACCCTCATGGAACATTTCTACAAATTTATATTTTACTAGGTTATTAAATCCTATACTACCATTTGTAGACAAAGATTTAATCTCATAATTTCTTTTATCATAATTTTACTCTACTTGTCATATTATAAGAGGAAAAATTATATAGCATGACTAAAATAGTGTTTTGGATATGTCTTTGTTGTTTTTGAAAGTTTTATGTTGTTACTATATTTTTTTTAATATCCTTGATGATGATCTTCTTCTTTACATATTTTTCACTAGAATTGTAGAGCACTCATTCTCCACTTGCTTAAAAATGTTGATAATATTTTAATTTTCCATTGCGATGGATTTATATCCTTTAGTTGATAAATTATTGTGATGTGCATACAATATTAGCCATGGTATACAAATGATTAATGTTGTTATTTTGAATATATTCCACATGAATCTTATGTGCAACTATATATTTTTTCCTTTATAAATATCCCATATGAAATTACGATAATAAAATTATTCTCTTGTTAGGTTTATGGGAAATGGGTTCTCAAGTGAATTAAATTTCACTTCATCTATCCTCATGAAGTTGGAAATGATCTTGTACAAAAAATAGGTTTTCTAAAAATTATTTTACTAGATTTGTAGATATCTATTTGTAGTTTAAATTTCTACATTTGCAAGGATTTCGTACTAAACTAGATTTGTTGGAAAAAAATGGTTTAGTACATGTGAATGTTGAATTTATAAAATTATGTAGATGCACTTCAAAAGTCCACAACCAATATTCTAATATATTTGTGAGAGATTTGTATGTAGTTGGATATAAATTCTATCGGATATCATATCTAGTTGAAAATATCACATTGGATTTATCCCCTTCAAAATATCTAGTTGGTAATAACTAGTTAGAAATATCCAATTGAGAGTCAAATTTTCACAAGATTTACTTATAAAGAATGTTGATCATTTTTTCATTTGTATAAGATCTTATAAAGTTTGTAGTGGACTCAATTTACATGTGGATTTGGTGAGAACTCCATCTAGATGTGAATGCAAATATAGTCTTCTATCTAGTTGGAAATATCCAATCTAGAATATCTTATTGGAAAGATATCTTGTTCAAAGTTGGGTTTCCACGAACTTGATTTTAGACAATTTTTATCATTTTTGAGCACCTTATGGACTTTTATAGCCCAATTGGATATTGTGAAAAATCAGGAAGATAAATGTCTTCCTTTCATGGCAACTTTGAGATCTTAACAATTTATGTTGGGGTCTAAAATACATTCTTATTAGAATATGACCACATTCACTTTGATTATGCTCATTTTCCTTAGACTTTTGGTCTCTAAAATTGCTGACACTAGGGATTAAAAAAAAGCACAAAAAAAGGGGTCTTTATTTTGCTAAATGAAAAATGAGGTATGACAACAAATATATTGACTATGCAAATTTAGTTAATCTCCTTGAAAGAGAACATGAAATCATTTTCTAACATCCCTACTATCTTTGTAGTGGTCTTACTTGAAATGTTTGTAATATCCTTAGATTTGTCTTATTTATTTTAGCATTCCAATCCATATATTCTTAACATTTTTATTAGTATCTTCTTTCTTCCTTACATGAAAATTTTGTGGTGTAGCTTTTGGTATCACAATCTTGTTTGGAGACAACTTATAGTCAAGGGAAATACATACCTTCATCTTTATTGTGTTTTCTCCAAATCACATAGAATGTTTCAATGTCCCCTTTAGCTATGTATATGTTTTCTCTAGGTGAATGGAATGAATCTCCTAGAACAATGTAGAAGTGATTGCCTTCATTTTGTGTATCCAAATTTTTCTCAGCAACAAGTTAAATCCCATCTCCTTATCCATTATGTGGAATATTATTTGGACTATTTCAAATTAAAGAATTACTAAAAGCTTAATTCTTTCCATAGTTTTCTAACAAGATTATTGTATTCTTGTAAAATGTCTCTATAGGGACCATGGTATTCCTATAACCATAACATACTCTTTCAAGAGACAAAATAACATGACATTAATGGTATCTCAGCTATTACCCAAAGTTCTCTTAATGCATGTGTCATACATCTATGCTTATAAATATGGAATGGAATCACCTCTTCCCCATCACTTTAACGTTTGCTTAAGGTCAAAGAAGACCATGCAACTCCACAGTTGGTGAGTTTAGATAAGGTCAACCTAATAGTTTTTTCTTCGAGAGGTGAGGTACTGTAATTTACATACTTTAACCTAATCACATTCAATAAGGCTGCATACCAAGATGGGGAATTCTTACGAAGATCAATGACCTAGACTTTTGCGAAGCTTCTCTTGAGATCTCAACAAGACCGTATGGGCCGATGGCACTTGGAGGGGCGTTTATTGCAGAAACCACATGCCCATGATATACCCGACTCATGAGGTTCTTAGACCAGTTCGTTTTGGACTAACTCTACTTGACCGAGCATCCTGGTTCCTCCTCTGGGCCCAGTTGGAATAAATAATCTTGACTGTTAAATTTGTCAGAGTGGATATATACGCATCTAATTCTCATTGCGGAGGTGCATGTTTTGACCTGCGTTGTTTGTTTACTCTTGGCATGAGTTTGTTTTACTATAGAATTTCGAATATATTAAAGTGCTTGTTTGGTATTTTGTTTTTTGGTTTTGAAAGTGATCAAATTGAGACTGTAACTACCTGCTCCATGTCAACGAATTCTACCCATTCCCAATCAAACAAAACGTCATTGAATGTTGAACAGTATAAACGTTAAAAAAAAGCCTTTTAGCTTCTATATGGGCAGTAAAGCACACGATGTTGTAATAGAGACAGTTTCCAAGGATGGTGTTAATCTAGAAGAAAAGTTCAGTTCTAAGTCACGATCTTATCCTGCCATACCTTTGGAAATTTTACATAGTTGACATTATTTGTACGAGTGCGATAGCTCCTACGCTTGATTTTTATCTGTAACTCTAGATAGAGAAAGTTGCTGCATTGGATATTCAGGTCTAAATCATGACATGTGTGAAGGAGAAATCTTCACTGTGATTTTCTTCTTTGTAAAAACACACCTTTGACACATTCATTATAAGAATTGTTCATTGAACGTGGTTTAGTTATATAAAGAATTAAATAAGATTTGAAATCTTTTTGTGGAAAAGTTGAGCTTCACAATATGAGAGTAGAAACAAACTTATAAATTAAGTCAATTATCTTTTAGAAAGCAATGGTTAAGTTATTTTCATAAGCTTGAATTTTTTACTCTTGACATTGGTTTTTTTTGGTATACAATTTAAAATGTATTTTAAGTGTATGGGTGTGGATGCAATGTTTGACATTTTTACTTTTATTTTTGAAAGTGATCAAATTGAAACTATAAATACCTACTCTCGTTTAATGAATTGTACCTGCTTGTATTGAAACAAAAATTCATTGAATGTTGAATGTTAAATGTTTAACAAAATCTTTACCTTCAATCTAAACAATAAAACAATTAATGTCGTTATAATGGAGACAAATTTCAAGGATGTATTTTATTGAGAATAAACTATTAATTATAAAGTAAGAGGTTATGCTTTTGTATCTTTAAAAAATTTACACAAGAGACAATATTTGTAGAATCGTGATAGCTCCTAGGCTTGATTTTATATCAAATTCTACATAGAAAGAAATTGCTACAACTACGAGTTGTCATTGTATTTTAAAAGAAAATTTCTTTTTGTTTTTGTTCTCTATAAAATTCTAATTATTGTTTTGATATGGTTTTATGAGGTTGTATCTAGAATATAAACCACCATTCATGTAGACATCTAGCATAGAAACTAACTAATCAAGCTATAGTTCCTTTAGTTATATAAAAAAATTATATGTTTAGGATCTCTATCATTCCCATCCATATACACATATATAAATGGACATATACAAAATGCAAGTGAATTTTTTTATTCAATTATTTAGATATTATGGATTACACCATTAACCATACTAAATTATGCACACTAAATATTTTTGACTTGTGTAATCAAATTGAGGGAACACTACTTACTTATTCAATTATTTAGATATTATAGATTACACAATTAACCATACTAAATTATGCACACTAAATATTTTTGACATGTGTAATCAAAATGGGGGAAATAATAAATGATAAAAAAATGATGAAGGAAAGCAACCTCAGCTCTACCCCTTACAAGCTCATTCACACACAAAAACACAAGACGACATGACAAAATGGAGAAAAAAATCTTTTATTAATGAAAACAACATTACAAAGTCACAATTCCATCATATGGGCTTTCATTACATCATCTGTAAATATGAAACAGATTTTCCTTAGGCTCTCACTAACCTAACCTCTCCCCTCTCTCATTCTGGTTGGCTCACTCTTCTCACCAACCTACCCTGTGAGCTCCTGGCTGCTCATCCACCTCCACTCCTTCATGCTGGCTATCATTCATTCTAGCTCACTGCTTGCTCTTATCGTTTTCCACCTCTTTATACTTTTTGTCATCCTTTAGGTCAGCCTTGATCTTTCTCTCTCCATGTTGTAGTATCACCATGCAATTATCTCGCTATCACTAGCTTCCAATCATTGACCAATGAACATGGATTCCACGACAATGATGTGGAATTGCATCCACTATTGCTTCACTAGGTGTCGTGATCTCATTTTCCATCCACCGCCATTGACCAACGCACCAATCGTACTGCTCATGCTACCGAGTCCACCATTGCCTTATCAGTGAAACCACTATTTACCCCCCATCGATATCAAGGAGTCCTGCCGAAAGATATGCATATTGCCAACTCAAAGAGATATTGGTCTATTGGGAAGACTCTGACTTGACTCCTGTCGATACACAAACATCCCATTGATGTTTTCCTTACACTCTATTCATCTTTCCATCGCCACGTCACTGCATCATAATCCACATCAAGGATGTGAATTACCCAATCTCTCCATGCCATGTGTGAGCTTCGTCACCACTATTTTCCCACATCATCATGATTGGGTCCCAACAAGACTCTACATCATTTGATTAACCAACCTTGATTGCCACCATTGATCAAGCAACATCGCTCAGTCTCCAAAAATGTGAACTCTAGAACCTCTTGTTGGAGGTTGTAAGGTTATGAAAACCCACAACTCATCGACATCATTCTATTGGGCTATTAGTGAGACTCTAGGATGACTCTCCCTGATATGACCACCTCACATCGATCACCCTGTCGTTGGGACAAAGACTGTTGTCCCATTGAAACAACACACTTACGTCGATGAACCCATTACACTCTGCCACCATCAAGTCATCGTTGGGACATGGAACATGGTCCTGCCAAAATCAAAACCTTATGCCGATGTAACTCCACTGTGACCAACACCATGGTTCTTTTTTTGAAATGGGTAAATACCTCCTATCGATAAGCCAAAGTTCTATCGATGAAGGAGCAACACTAGCCAAAGGGGTAGGAGTGTGATGCTCCTCCATTAGACTCACCAGGTGATTAAAATCATGTGCTCTTGCACATGGAATCTATTAGGTCATCCTTCTTTCTCCTCCTCTTCTAGCATCTTACCAAAACAAGGAATCTCCTCCTCTGAAAACTTGTTTCTACACTCAACCTCTTGTATGTGGAATCAACTCCACCATAAATCGACCACCTCCTCCAAGTGTATACTACACTTCCCTCTGATCTTGTGGGATTCAACCCACCATAGTCCATCCTCCTTTGAGAACATTCATCCCCTTCAACTTCTTTTCTTTCCATACCAACATAATGGCTATCCTTGGGCTATACCTAAACCCTAAACATCTCTGTACTTTCAACCTTCTCAAACTCAAATGAATGCACTTTAATGCATTCTTCACAATCACAACAATGAAAAATTACCTTTGCTGCCACTGGTCTTTCTTCTCACTCCTCATACACTGTTACATGTATTCTCCCTTTCCTGCAAACAAAATAAAGTCAACATGTCCATGGGACTTATGTCCTCCCACCTGTATCTCCTCCATTCCCTCATCACATTCATCAATTACATTTCCTTGCAGGAAGATATATATCTTCCTTATCTCCTTTTTGAGTAGGAGATCTTCTTCATCTTCACCAAATTCGTTATCAAATAAGGGACCTTCAAAGATCTTCATATCTGGAACAATCTTTTCTTTACACACTTCTACAGCTAATCTTCTCTCAGCCTCATCTTCAATTATTTCCTCATTTGTAGGTACTTTACAATGTATCCCATCTTCTCCACATTGCATGCTTCCTTCTCTCATGACCTATAAGGTCCTATTCTCAACCTTCTCCATACTTGAATTCAAAGCTTCAACCAATTACTAACAGATAAATCAAGAGACCAAATTGTCTCCATGGGTGACTCGTTTATTGAGACTTTCTCTTCTTCTTTTAATACATGTTCCTCCATTCCCAATCTTTCCTCAAGGGAATCTAATTTCACTTCAATTCCTTTCAGCTCTGCAATCAACTTCTTTCCTCTCACCTTTTCCCAATACTCTTCCCAAAATGTGATTATCACTGGTCTCCTCATGACCCATCTTGTCCTCTTACCTGAAGACATCTTCAATAACTCACAAGTTCCTCTATAGAACTACAAGTCCTTGCAACAATATCTCTCTTAGGGTATCAACCCTCTGCAATAATAGGTCCAACCTACAACAAATCTCTTTAGGGTTCAAGTCCTCTGTAGTTGCAAGTCTCTTCTCACCTGTAACAATTTCTTCTATAACTCAAATCCTCTACAACTACCCTCTACCCAACAAGGATTCTGGAAGATGCTTCCTCTACCCACTCTCTCTTAGTGGAGAAACTCTACATCTTCTACCCAAATTTATCTCTATTGGAGGATAGAAGTTACAGACCCTATTTCATTCCTGCAACAAACATGCTTTCCACAACTCTTTCTCAACTCATCACCCGCAAGTCTTTTGGCTTCAACCCACACTCACAGATCCTGCTACAACTGCCTCACATTTGACACTCTATTATAGACTTAAGAGAACTAGCTGTGATACCACTGATGAAGGAGAGAAACCTCGACTCTGCCCCTTACAAGCTCATTCACACACAACAACACATGACATGATAGAATGGAGCAAAACTTTCTATTATTAATGAAAACAACATTACAAAGTCACAATGCCACCATATTGGCTTTCATTACATCATCTGCAAATATGAAATAGATTTATCTTAGAATCTCACAAGCCTAACCTCTCCCCTCTCTCATTTTGGTCAGCTCACTTTGTTTGTTATATTTTAAAGGACCAAACTAATCTCTAGAAATACCTATGGACTTTTCCATTTCCAATGATCAGTACTCTAAAGGGATTGGCCAACAAATGAATAGAAGATACAAGACTTCTATTCCTACTCTTTGTGCTCTATGAAACCTTGGAGGGTGGTCCCACAATGTATATTCAAGAGTTCACATAGTTATAACTAAATACACTATCAATAACAAATACTTCTTATAAACTAATCAACAACATAGTGCATCAAATAAGTTGGTGGCTCATTAATCAATGTCCTAGACATGGAGTATGAGAAGGTGGAACCTCAACACAACACAACTATGGTGATATCCATTTTAGAATTTTTAAATTAAAACTGATTACTCCATGATTTAACACAAACTAAACCACAAGTATTTTTCATGAACTAGTGCTTTTATCCCAAGCACGAAGTCAATATCAACCTATGCGACCTTATAACAACTTAAACAATAGCACCTATAGTTTCAAGAAACCATGCATTACAACATTCCTTTATGACACTCATGATTATTGTTGCTTACAACCATCCTAGCACCCAATTCTTACAATTTATTTATCTCACCTAAGCACTTACATTAATTCATTGAATCAATAAGCAAGCATGAAATTAAACATCCATTGAGAAGCAATAGAGACAAAAAAAGGAATCTTGGATTAATTTCATTCATAACTCATAGAATGCATACAAGGAGAGAAAATATCCATGAAATTGGTATTACTCTATATTGTAGTTGCTATACTATTATCAAAATTACATACATAACACTGAACTCCAAAAAACTTTAAAAAAAAAACTCTAAAACACGGTTAGTATTATCCTTACAATTTCACAGTGTTAACTCAATTTTTCAACTAATGACTACTTCCAACTTTGAATTCTTTCTTATAGAGATGAAAGAGCAAAACAAGCCTTGGGCCTAGAAGAACACATGTCAAAATTTTATTGGACCACTTCAACAATATTCCCTATTCAGTTACACTTGAGTCTTTAGGTGGTGAGAATAAAGATGAGGCAAAATTGACCTCAACTCATTGTAGAAAATAGGTACCACCTCAAAGAGGCATCATTTGTTTGATACAAAAGCTTCAAAATATTCCCCACATGCTCAAAAAACACCCACCATGAGAGAACCAGATAGAAAAACTTATGCATTAAGATAAGGAAAGTAGATAAAATGTCAAAATTGTTTTATCCATATTAGAACCACATGCTACCCATTTCCAATTGAGGGAACAATATTTTGTAATGTTTCATCAAAATCCTAATCTATATTATATTCAAACTACGGATTGTTCTTCTCTGATCCATTATTTACCTTGATCATAATCAATCCCCACACAAATTCATTTTGTGTATTTTTCCAACCAAGTGTTATACTCTTCTTCATTTGGCCATTTCACATTCAATATATCGTACACTTTACTATTGTACTGAGAGTATCTAGCATCAATTAAGACCCTAGCCTCTTTAACAAAAATTTCCATCTTTGTTTCAATCTCCACCATTGTATCAATATTTGGATTCCACAGGATGTAGTTGATGATAGTCAATTCCATTATAGCTGCTGCAAGCATCCCCCCAAATCTTTCTTCCAGGTGTCAAATGGCTACAATTCACCTTTTGGACTCAATAACTGAGGCATACCACATTACTCCATTTCCTTAAATATCTTCAACTTACTTTGGAGTTACACACCTAGCTTTCCATGGAAAATAGTTATCTCATTGACTGAGTCAATAATTTGTAAGATTTCAGGAATGTTAGTAGGTGCCTCAAGATCCTCCTTCATCTTGGGCATCACTTCTCTCAAAGCATTCACCCTAGTAATCCAATTATTATGTTCATTTGTGAAGGCCTCTTGTACTTGCAGATACTTTGTTTTTGCTTCATGAACATTCTTATAGGTAACCCAAACATTATCAACCTTGTTGACCAACTTGGTCAGCCTATTCTTTAATACATCCCCAAAGATTTCATTCGCCACCTTAATAGTTTCAAGCTTTTCCTTTTTGACATTTTCTTTCTCAATATTCAACTGATCATTCAAATCTTTAATTTTCAAGGCCAAGGTTTCCTTATCCTATGTAGACAAATCAGAGGAAGAAGAGGATGGTAGATTTATTGTCCTTTTTGACTAAGTATCCTAAACAATGGCCCTCATCTTATTTATCACATCTAAGGCCTTATTATAACTCCTTCACCAAGTAATAATATTTTTTCTAAGAGATCTGTGTAGTATCCACACTAAGCATTGTAGCATGAGCAGTTAACTCAGCTGCTTGGATAGGAGTTATATCTATAGCTCTTTTCACCACTAAGGAACCAATAACCTCTTTAATAGGCCTAGTAACATCATGTTTACTAGTATTAGGTGTCATAAACCAATTTGCAAGAGTATGCCACTTTGGATTATATCTAGATCCAAACACCTTATATTCAAATTGCTCCTCAAATATTGAAGGTTGAGGGTCCCTCCTTAATGCATCGTATGCTATAGCAGCAATGATAGTGCGCCCTAGTAATAACATTATTCCACTATCTGTGACAATTTTCCTAGCCTCAGTGGGAGTAATAGCTATAATTTCAGCCTTAATCCTTTCCTCCTCTACTTTTTGAGCTTCTTCTTGATGAGAAGGTTCAACATTAGGTTGAGCTAATTGAAGTCTCTCCTTTATTTCTTCACTACAATGTTGAATCATAAATTCCTAAAATTCTTTGGATTGCACAAACTTATCATCAGCAAGGAATTCATCACATTACTTGATTCTAGGATCATCATCACTTTCCTTATCATATTGCCATTTGACAATTCTATCAGGGGGAACATCTGAACTATGAGTTTCCTCAATATGAGGAGGAGGAAATTTCTGCTCCACCTCCTCATTCCCTGGTACATGTTCTGCCATTTGTTCCTCCCTAGCTTCTTTAACATCTATAGGCTACTTTGTGATATCCATAGCTTGTTGTTGTTGTTCTAGGAGAGCTCGTGCTTTATCAACAACCTCCTTCACCTTCACCTTAAAATCACCACTCTGATAATCCCTTAACATAGTGAAAACACTCTATAAAGGGTTTGCAATTACATTATATGGACTTATATAAAAGGCATTCATCTTTATGATACTTTCCTCAATGTTCATTATAGTTATCCATTCCTTCTTTCTAGTCATGACAACCTCATCACTTGTCAAATTCCTTAATACATCATCTCTATATAAGAAATCATGGCGTGTCACTTTTATCTTTTTATCTCTTCTTCTTCCTCCGAAAAATCCTTCTGGATCAAAAATCCTAATCTCATTAAAAGGAATTCTAAGGTTATTCACCATGATCCCAAACTTTTCATACCCCTCATGGGCAATGATTGTGAAGTAAGAAAATGCACATTAGGGATTTACCATAGTACCCTTCCTATGCTTTTTGAACATCTCATAATCCATAACATCAATCTGCCACATGAGTTCCATAAAGGCCAATTGGTCGGAGATATACAAGGGAAAACAGTGGTGCCACTTTAGCCCCATAGGTTCTAATCAAAGTATATTCTGATTGAAGAAACCAATCTACCCAATTATGTGTTGCTCTTGATCTTGGTGTATCTTTTTGGCACATGATATTTCTGATTTTTGGAGAAATCCTGTGAATAGATGCTACACCCAACACTTCTAGGATACCATATCTTATTATGAGCACAAAACCTGCATAGACTAACAAAAGATCAACAAAACAATGTTAAACATGTTAATAACACAAATCTAATGCTCCCTATGAAATTCTTCAACTAATTTAAGAGAAAAAATGAAATAAATAAGAAATTAACACAATGAAGCATGTAATCTAACTTAAACCAAAAAAACCTTCATCCCATAGGGGGAGTGGTGCTCCTTTGATGTGGAAAGAAGCCCTTTCCCAATCCCTCGATAAGCTTGATGAAGTTGAAGATGATCCAAAGATGAAATTGACTATAATCTAGCTATGAAACTTGAAAATGATAGAAAACTAAGAACTCAAATGACTATAGTGATAATGCATAAAGTTGTAGATCCATATTATGAAAAGGATGCATCTATTTATAGAAGCCAAGGGTTGAAGAATGGAGGGAATTGGTGAATGTGGGATAAATTGAGAGCCAATGAGAATGTGCCAAGTGTCACAATTCTATTGGATGAAGGTGGAGCATATTTTGGGAAATGTGTGATTGGAAGAGGGTGGAAGATAAGTAAATGTTGTTGGTTGAGAATTTTGAAATTGTTGTAAGAGGAATTGAATGAGATTTGAGAGGATGTAAGTGGATTTGAAATGTTGTATGAGAATTAAATGTAGATGTAATAGGATGTGATAGATTTTTGAAATCCTTTGGAGGGAAATTGATTAAGAGGTGGTTGAGACGAATATTCCTCATAATATGCTTTTGTGAGGATAATTGAGATAATTGATGTGCAACTTGGTTAGTTGACCATAGTTGATTTAACTCTTGAAGAGTTAAAAGCAAGAGTATTTGATAATGCTAATTAGAAAGTTGATTAAGAGAATTAGGAGATGTGACATTTGATTTGATTGATATTTTAATCAAGTGGGAGGATTAAAAGAGGATTTAATTAAATGATTTGATTTAATTAAATAAGATGAATAATTAGTTAGAAGAAGGGTGAATTAATCCAGTAAATTTTATTATTTGATTAATAGTTGAATTTGTTGATGTTAATTAAATAATGTTGATTATTCAATTAATTGATCAATTTGAGATGATTTTTAGAAGAAATGGTGTTAGTTGATCAAAATCAGATGCATAGTATCAATCAGGACTTTTTTAGTGTCTACATTTTTCCCCTCTTTGAAGTGAGGTACCTATTGCATCGGTTCAAAGAATAAAATTTCCATGATCAAAATTCAGAAATTTCCTAATGTTTTTGATGGCTCATTGCTGCCCCAATGGAAGGAATTTTGCTGCTACACTGCCCACTTGAGAGATTGGGTGAAAATTGCAAAATTTGGGTCAAGCTCATGAAAAAGATTTAAGATTAGCTCAGCTCAAAGAGGACTTAGAATGCTTGAATGTTTGATGTAGAAAAATTTGATGATGTATAGACCATGGGTAGCCTCCTGTATATCTTGATATATAGCATAGATTTGATACTTGGATATAATTTTTAGTAGAGATATAAGAATGAGAAGAATAAGATAGATATAAGTCAAAGAATAAGATGGATGAACCTTTGATTCTAAGAAGATGCAGAATTCCAACAAGTCCACGAGTCATTGAGACTTTATTGGATATGGTGATGAGTGATGATGATGTATTGCTTATCCAAGGATTGGGGATGTAAAGAGCATAACTTTCCTTATTTATGATAACAAACATAGATACGATGCATCAAGGTACAAACAACCAGGATGGTATTGTATCTAGTGAGATGGAATTTGACTTGAAAATCATATAGGAGTATCCTTGTTCACACCCAACATACAAAACCTTATTAGGATGTAATTCAAATATTTCAAAAATCTCAAACCAAAACATAGGAAGGATAAACCTTCCTATGTAATAGTCAACAAGACATCTAAAAAACCCTCCCTACAAACCAAACAAAGTAAACATGACCAAGGTTATACTGCAAGAATATCCAACAAGCACAATAGACAAAATATAATGATCAATGCCCCATTCCTTTGTCTCTAAATCATTTTGATTAGACATCATCAAGAAGTCATCAGAATGAGCACACTAAGATAAATCAAAAATAAAAGATCAAGTAAACAAACAAGCTAATGTTCCTCATACCTCTAGCCAAGACTAAACTATAGTGATGCTTGATGTTGATGTCCATTGTAGGAAGGATGTATCCTAGGACATGATGTTATCAGATGATTTTGGGACTGAATGGGTGATAGGCTATTAATACCAAGATTTTACCAACTTTTTTATTATTGACCTAGACTTGAGACTTGGACATATGAGTTTTTACTTTCGATCTACTATACTTTTTTTTTATTGTTTCACCAAAGGTTGGGGTTGACAGAAATTTATTATGAGTGGATGTTTATTGCAGGTGATCGTGAAATGAGGCGGATGGATTTTTTCAAATATTTGGATATTTTTTATGGTTTGAAATTTTTTGAGGTTGTTTTTGGTATTTTCAAAATGTTTTACAAATGTTTTGATTTTAAAATTTTCCAATGTTTTTTGTGTTTTCTGAGATTTTGACCAAGGACCTATCCTAGGGGCCTCGGGGGTTGATCAAAGATTAGCCTTGCCTAAGTTATACATGTAGAGACCACGTAGTTCAGATACCATGTTTTTGACTTTTTCTAACTTTTTGACCTATTTTTGTATTTTGATATGATTTGATTTTTTTTGATTTTTTGCATGATTTTGAAGATTTGGATATGGATATGTGTGATGGTATTAATGATCTATTTGGGATCTTGTTGAAAACCAAGCTAGGGTTGATTGGTATGATTGATGGATTAATGATGATAACATTGTTTTGGATACATAACAATGCAAGGATAGTGTTACAGAACACAAGGATTGGGATGGACATCCCAAGATGATCATGGATTGATTGGATTTGATTGATCAAGATTGATGATGATAACATTGTTTAGGATACATAACAATGCAAGGATAGTGTTAAGCGACATGAGGAATAAAATGATTATGGATTGATTAGATTTGATTGATCAGGATTTTGAAGCTTGATTTGGAAAAACAAATAGTTTGGATGATTTGATGTGACGTTGAAATGCAAATTAGATTCAACTGATATTGATTGTTTTGATTGATATCTAATGAAATATAATACTTGATAAGGAATATCTTCTTGTCAAAATATGCCATGGGCTAGTGATTTGGATTTTTTCCTTACATGTGTTTTGACCAATTCAATTTTGTGTTTTCCAATGTTTGGATCACCACATAAGCTGGAGGATATAGATCAATATTTATTCCTAGGATATGCATTGTGGATTCCTTATCTACTTTGTTGATACCAGAGTTAACTCTGTCTTTGTGCACACATCCCAATAGAATGAATTTTGAATCCTTATGATGAAGGGTCATTTCCAATACATGGTCAATGTGAGAATTAAATATCATGCATGGAGGAGTGGATGGTGGAGTGTGTTTAGGAATAGAAGATGGATTGGTTGGAATTTTGTAACCTTTGTCTCTCCAAACTTGGGAAGATGAGCAATAATGGGTGGATACAAAAGTGTGTGTGGAATTAGGACTAACTACTTGATATACTTTGTATGTTACTTGAGAAGCCTGCTTTTTCTTTCGTGGACATCTTTGATGGATAATTTTCCCTTTTTTATTTTTCCCCATAGTTTCTTTGACTAATGGAGTTTGATAGGGATAATCTTTTTTTGTATTCTTTGGTATCCACTTGTATTTCATTTTTCCATTATGCTCCTTAGCTTCTTTTTCTTTGATAACACATTCTTTGTGCTTTGATTCAAACCTTTCTTTTGATGTTGGTCCCAATTCGTGCATGGGGTGATGATTGGATGAAGATTCATGATGTGGCTAGTTGTAGTATTGGCATCAGTTTCATAATAAATATTCTTCATGCCCCCTATGTTGATGTTTGTACTAGATCATGAAATTTACCCCAGTATTATAGAGGTATCACTAATATTTTTAGATCCCTTAATTGTCGAATAACCAAGACCTTGATGCTTAGGATTGCTAATAATCTACACTGGTTCTAGGATACCCTGTTCATGTAGGCCTAATCCTCTGCCTTGATAATTCATCTATTGAAAATTTTTATTTGCAATAGGATACGATTTACCTTGGAAACAAGGTGCTAATTATTCTCTGCTCTATTGTGGATCGTCAAAGGTGATAGCTTCTTCATTGATAAGATAGCTTTCCTTAAAAAAGGTAAGTGATCCAATTTATAAGTGATAGGACCCCCCATAAGTGGGATAACTTCTTGATTCATATCTTTGGCTAGATCTTAAGAAATATCATATTTTAATGATTCTTCAAGAGGTGTTGATGATTCACTATCCATGTAGAAGTCTCCCTCATGATTCATCTTTAATATGCCTTCATAGGATGTTTATGATTCACAACTTATGTAGAATCCTTCTTCATGACCCATTTCTGATATGTCTATGAATTTTTCTCTATATTGATCATGTGTACAAATGTTAAGAGTAGGAGACTCTTGTTCCTTGGTAATGATATCAAGAGTATGAGACTCTTGTTTTGAATGAAGATCATCTACATGTCCATCCAAAGAAAGCATCTCATGGGTAGATGGAGGAGTATGTGCTATATGGATATGATCATTATTTGTGACATCTTTTATAGATAGGAGAGTGCCAATTAGATAAATGTAGTATCTTGGAGATATTAATTCTTGATCTTGATTAATTTTGGAATTGCTTTTGACATGCTTTGGATCGAGTTCTTGACATAGGTCAATTTCAAAGGATGGATTGCTTATAAAGGATTCTAGGATATCTTCATTAGGC
This sequence comes from Sequoia sempervirens, assembly GCA_007258455.2. Classification (NCBI taxonomy): domain Eukaryota; kingdom Viridiplantae; phylum Streptophyta; class Pinopsida; order Cupressales; family Cupressaceae; genus Sequoia; species Sequoia sempervirens. The sequence continues at coordinate 537,274,776 of VDFB02047230.1, forward strand.
ATGGGAATTGGCTCAATATCCTCTTCATCTTTGAGTGAATTTAGATCAAGTGTTGAGTTGAGGATTTCTTCAATATCTATAACCATGAGGTCAAAGGATGATAGTATGTCTTGGAAAGGAACATTGCCAGACTTTTGTGAAAGATGTTGATCATGCTTTGGAATAAATTCTTGAGATATGTCCTTTAACTTGTTAGGTGATGTAGAGACATTTTCAACATGATCATTGGTCAATGGGTCATGGATTATGTCAATAGGATCAAATAATTCTAACACTCCTTGAAATAGATCATTGTTTGAGGGGTTCTGATCATGACTAAAAAGTGACTCTTGATGTATGTTGATTTGATCGTTGGATGAGGTGGAAACATCCTGAAGGTGCTCATTGATGGATAGATCTTGATCATTGTTTTCAACAATTGTGGTGGAGATATTGTCAATGTTTTCAACCATAGGATCAAATGATGTTAAAATTTCTTGAGTTGGATAATTGTTGGGTATTGTTGTTGGATTTTTATCATGATTGAAAAGTGACTCTTGATATTTGTTGATTTCATTTTTGGATGAGGTAGAAACATCTTCAAGGTGTTTGTTGATGGATAGATCTTGATCATTGTTTTCAATAATCATGGTGGAGAGATTTTCACTATTATCACTAGTGCTTGAATTCTAATCACTATCCTCAATAATTATTTTTTTGTTGATCAATAAGGTCTTGGATGAGATTTTTGAGTTGAAAACAATTTTATGTTTTATGAATATTTTCTCTATAATACTCACAATAACATCCACCCCTATTCCAAGGGAAGTTTCTGACAGAGTTGAAAGCACATTCTTTTGGAATAGTGATGAGTTTTTCATTAACTAGCTATCTTAGCACTAATTCGATTGGCACTATACAAAGAGTGTATTCATGTTTGTGATATTGTGAGATTTGTGGTTTTTGAGGTGATTCTTGTTGTGATTGATCTTGGAGATGTGGTGATTGATCTTTGAGATGTTGTGATTTAGTTTGTTGTTGGTGTTGTTGATCCTTATATCCAATCTAGATTGACATTGGAGATATTATTTTTGATGTGGTAGTGGATACAACTCAATGCTTTGATGACAAGGTTTAACCAATGGAAGAGTGTATTGATTTTGGGGTGGAGATGTTTCTTGGTGCAATGAATCAACTATTTTGGTAAGTGCAACAATTTGATCTCACAAAATTTGATCCTGATTTTGATCTTGACAACCTTGAAATAGTTGATTTGGTTTTTATTCAAGTAGATTTTGAATGTATACTTGTGGTGTTTATATGGGATGATGGAAAAATTTATTTTGGAAAATGTTCTAATATGGGATGATGTTTACATTTGGCATTATAGGTTGAAATTGAACATTGTCGTGGTTAGGAATCACATTGCCTTGATTTAGGTAACTTTGATTTTGCATGGTGTTACCTTGACTTGGATCAATACATGGAGTTGTTAACATATTGTTTGGACTTTGAAAAACATTTTTATGATTCACAAACATATCTATCCAAAATTTTACCAAGTGTGGATTTGAAATTTTCATGTTTGGTAAACTTGTACTTGGTATATTCACATTTGCCATGTATGGGTTTGGTGGGATAATACATTGTTTTATTGAAGACTCGTGCATTGATTGTTTGGTTGATATATTTGTAGGTTTGGAATTTGATTTAAATCTACCAGAGGGAAAGGTGTTCCAAAATTTATATTGGGAATACTCACATTTTTTGTACCATTGAGGTTTGTAGGAGTTAATGATCCCATGTATGGATTGTATAAATGTGAATTTTGATAATCAATTGGAATTGTAAGGCTTTGATAGTTTGGTTGATCTAGACCATTCATGACGTATGCATCAAGTTTATATTCCATGTTCTTATGTTTTAACCTTGTTGACCTCTAAGGGATTTAGGACCAATGATGAGATGAAGGATAAAAGGGGTGAATGGTATGGGTGTTGAACATTTAGGAGCTTTGGTCAATACTAGACTTAGGTTTTGATTTTGATGTTTTGATTGGATAATGAACTTGTAAATCCAAGGATGTTGGATGTGACCTTAGGATGAACTTGTTCAAAGGGGTGCTAATTTAACTAAATGTGTGAGAAAGGATGCATTCTCACACACCTAACTAAACAAGGTGATTTTGATATCTTTTAATGATGTACCCAAGTGTAGATATTGATGTTTCCCAAAGCTCTAAGGTTATTTATGGGATGGGATGATAAATGTTTGGGATGGATGAATTGTTGGTTTTGATTCTAAATGAACCTAAGAAGGACTTTATTTACAAGACCAAGCTATTGAAGAACATGTATTAATACCCTATGAGTAGTTCAAACCAAAAGACCAATGTTTGCATGGAAAATCATATGACCAAAAGATAGACAAGCACATGTGTGGGTTTCAATTGATTTAATCTTGATTAATGACTTGTTTTTACCACATCCACTTGTCTTCCTTAAGTTTAAAACTAAATTTCTATGTCTTAATTTATTTTCAACCCACAAGTTCCATTATGTGGAAATCAAGATAATCAAGCCAATGGTTCCCTAATGTTGACTTTAGAGAGAGAAAATTGAGATATAAGTCCAAATATTTAGAAGCCTCTAAGGATGGAATCCCTAGGTTCAAGTAGTAATACTTGGACTTTTCAAAGGTATTTTCTCTTTCAAAAGGGTTTGAAATTTTGATGATTTGTTGAATGTTTGTTTTCCAATGTTTTAAATCCAAGAAAAGTGTTTTGATTTCAAAATAATGCACAACCCTAGGATAGAAGAGACAAGATTTGTTGAATTCCCACTTAGATTTCTCCAACTATGCTTATTCAAAGCAGATGATTAGAAGCTTGAAAACACTAGCTCCCCTCCATGACACTCACTTCTATGGGTCAACCAAGCTTTGAGTCCTCATGAATATCCCATGACAAACTCTTCATATCTACTAGGAACCACAAGTATGTGGGACAAATTTAGAGGTCCAACCTCTTGTACCAACAAATAGTAGGGTTTTTGGATTTTACATAGATTGGTTCGTAATTAGGGTACCCATTTAGATGACCACACGATAGGAAATATCAACCCATACAAAGAGTATCACTTGCTTGTCTGTAGGAGTGCATGTAATGATTTATTTCCTCAACATTCAAATTTATATACCAGCTGGGTTTGGCTTGGCATTTAGCTTTTCACTAGTTTGAGTCATTCCCTTGGGGTGAGTACTTTTTCCCACCAAGGTAGGCCCTCTAAAGGTAAAAAATAGAGAAGGAGTGTATTTGTATCTCAATCACCTAACACACTTAGGAGGGAACACACACAATGCCTTTCCTCCATGCTCACATGATTTGTTCAATTTTAAACCCAAACTTGAAGTGTGGAGGCAATATTTTAGACAACCTAATATCACTAAAATTCTTTTGATTCTCAAGATCTCTATGAAGCGCGAGAGAAGTGCATATGCATTTGAATGGTATTCATTTTTTAAAGAATATTACAAAAAAAAGTAAGCACAAGTTCATTTTAAATCCCCAAAAGTAATAATGAGTTTTTTTTATAGCACCAAATTTGAGTGTGAAGTTGATTGTTCAATTTTAGTCCCAAAATCAAAATTCTAGTAAGTGTCTAACATTCAATTTTAACCAACTTGACAAAGCTTGAGTTGTAGGTTAATTTTGTGCCCAAAATAATTCTAGTTGGTCCTAAAGCATAAAAGGAAAATATATGATGGGTTATTTTCCCATGAGTGTTTAAAAACACTATTACAATGAGTATCAAATGCTTTTTATTTCACTCCCATGCTCCATTATCCTTTAAAACCTGCAATCCAAGCTCTAAATGTTAGATGAAATCAAGAAACAATAAGATATGAGGGTTAGATAAATGATTAAGCATAGAAACCCTAAAACTTAGACCAAATTTCATTGTGATTTGACATTAGGTGAAAATTTTAAAATTTTAACTCTATTAAAGTTGAAAAAAACCTACACCATTAGATAGCTTATGAAATTATACCCCATTTAAAAAAAAAGCTTTGAAAAAGAGCAAAATATGACCAAGATATAACCATTTTAAGATTGAATGCAAAAGCAAGAAAACAAAGGCGATGCTATATTTTCAAATGTGATGCTCTACAAGCTCCCATTTGCAAAAACGTGTCAAAAGCGATGCTTTGAGGGCTCAAATTTGTGAAAGGAAACACTCTACGCTAAATCAAGGACCTCAAATGTGACTCTATGATGAAAAAATCAGCTCTTCACGGTGTCACATTTGCAAAAGGCGGCATCACGTTCCTAGAACCTGTAAAAAAGTGATTTCTAAGCTAAAACGTGAAAAATTAAATGGTTATCCCTCCTTTTAGTGCCAAAATGTGAGCACAAAACCTATATATACTAACAAAATATCAACAAAATTTTGTCAAACATGTTAGTAACATAAATCTAATGCTCCTTATGAAATTCTTCAACTAATTGAAGAGAAAAAATGAAATAAATAAGAAATTAACACAATGAAGAATGTAATCTAACTTAAACTAGAAAAACCTTCATCCCATAAGGGGAGTCATGCTCCTTTGATGTCGAAAGAATCCCTTTACCAATCCCTTGACAAGCTTGATGAAGTTGAAGATGATCCAAAGATGAAATTGACTATAATCTAGCTATGAAACTTGAAAATGATAGAAAACTAAGAATTCAAATGACTATAGTGATAATTCATAAAGTTGTGGATCCATATTATGAAAAGGATGCCTCTATTTATAGAAGCTAAGGGTTGAAGAATGGAGGAAATTGGTGAATGTGGGATAAATTGAGAGCCAATGATAATGTGTCAAGTGTCACAATTCTATTGGATGAAGGTGGAACACATTTTGGGAAATGTGTGAGTGGAAGAGGATGGAAGAGAAGTAAATGTTATTGGTTTAGAATTTTAAATTGTTGTAAGAGGAATTAAATGAGATTTGAGAGGATGTAAGAGGATTTGAAAGGTTGTAACAGAATTAAATGCAAATGTAAGAGGATGTGATAGATTTTTGAAATCTGTTGGAGGGAAATTGATTAAGAGGTGGTTGAGAGGAACATTCATTAGAATATTCCTTTGTGAGGATAATTGAGATAATTAGATAATTAGAAGAAATTGATTTTATGTGCAACCTGGTTAGTTGACCATAGTTGATTTACCTCTTGAAGAGTTAAAAGCTGGAGGATTTGATAATGTTGATTAGAAAGCTGATTAAGAGAATTAGAAGATGTGACATTTGATTTGATTGATTTTTTAATCAAGTGGGAGGATTAAAAGAAGATTTAATTAAATGATTTGATTTAATTAAATAAGATTAATAATTAGTTTGAAGAAGGGTGAATTAATCCAATAAATTTAATTATTTGATTAATAGTTGAATTTTCTTATTTTAATTAAATAATGTTGATTATTCAATTAACTAATCAATTTGATAGTATTTTTAGAAGAAACGGTGTTAGTTGATCAGAATTAGATGCATAGTATCAATTAGGACTTTTTTAGTGTCTACACTTATAACATTAGCAAACATGACATAATTAGAATTGGGATAGTCCTGATCCCAAATGTATATCCACATTTCTACTGGTAAAACATTATTTTCATTGTCCCTAAATCTCAATTCCAATTTCCTTTTCCAGTCATAATCACCCTCCTATAAGAGCATATGCATTAATAGAGAATAATGAGGGAAATGTAAGGGAACCACCTCCTTCTTCAAATTGAGTAAATAGTCATGCATTTGATCAACAACATGGTTGGCATAATCAAAACCAGTGTTATGATTATGACGTGATATATCTGCCACCATCACTAATAAGTCAGGGGCTATCCTTACATCAAAATTTTAGAGTAACACTTGATTCAAGCAATAATAAGTGTTCTTTAAATAATTCACAAACTCCTCACACTCAAAAGGCTCAGCATCCTTTGTGAGGAATTTCTCCTTGCTCTTTCTATGCCGAACAAGTAGTCTATTTTTGTATGCAAATTTGTTGTTCTCATTTTCAGCATATAACTCGGCATGCCTAAAATTAATAGTATAATTGGGATTTAACCCAAATACTTCCAGCATCTTGTCCTTTGTCACTTCTAGGATCACCTCACCATTTTCACTCTTGATAGTTCTATCAATGGGATTATAGTGCTTGGCCAGTTCCATCATCAAGTCCACCTCTACAAACACATTTGGTACTACCATATTTCCAAGGTTCATCCCTCATTAGTAACATGCAATCTTACTAGAATAATGCATGTTAAAAGCATACTAGAAAAGTTGCCACCCGCTCTGAGGCTAGGCCTTTTCACCAATCTCACCAGCACTATCAATTAACTTGGTGGTCATGGAAACTTGACCAGTAGGTATTTTTCCAATTCATGACCCTCCTTCCCTTATGTCTCTAGAGGCCTCCTGCATAAACCTTTTTGTTTCCTTTTTTGCACTTCTAGACCTAGTAGAGGTTGTAGGAGTCCTCAGTGAAGGGTTAGAAACTGCAGGTGGTTTTGATTTAACCTCAGATGTAACATCCTGAGTCTTAAGTCATTTAACCCTCTTCTATTTTTGGTTTCCTCTCTAGCCTAATACTAGATTCACTGGGCTCTGGCTCACTCATGTTTGCAATGCAGGAGAACTAGGGTTTGTAATTTCTTATAGTCAAAGAGAAACCCTTTACAAGTATGAGAACATAAGGCACTACATATTGAACATAACTATCTCCCCAAACTTTACCCAACACTTATCACTAGATTGAAGCTATCATCAATGGAAAAGCATACAATCTTCCCAATTCCCTATCAAATTTCTAAGGTATTTCACCTTACTACTTCAGCTAGAAAGAGATATATAGTTTGCTTACTCGAGTGAATGCTTTATCACACTTGTATTTTTTGGAACTTCCCACACAATTTCCTCAACTTTTGTTATCCATTCTACTTGTGAGTGAATCCAAATGCATGATCAACCAAGTATCTACTTTATTTTTTGGCCAAGATACAGACATGCCACCACTAATGCTTGATAGTAACTTCACATGAGTGAACTAATAATTAGCCATTCATGTTTAAACCATGATTGTTGATCACTCTATTTTAAAACTATATCAATGGTTATCAATTATCCTGGCTACTTTATACCTTGCTTTATACAATGTCCTTAGGATTCTACCATGTTGCCTCTTTAGGAAATAGTTGTCGCTTATCGTTGATATACGTCATCCTTGACCAACTCCATCAGCAATGCAAGCATCCATTAGATGAAATCTTAGCCCTTGGATCTATAGCCCATGTTTGATCATGTTCATTTTCCCATCGCACATCTCTAATTAAAACTTTACACCTTGGATCCTATTAGTGATAGGAGATACAATAAAGACGCCAAGTTAAGACACATACACCTGCATGAAAATCAATGGTACAAAAGAAATCATATATAATATTTATTCATATTAGTGAAAGAAAATTTAAATGAAGAACTCCATCACTCATCGCTACTTTGGAACTTAAGCTTTCAAATGAATCCATGATGAGTGATAAAATAAAAAAACATGAGGCCATCACTCATCGCTAATTCTCCTCATACATTTTGTGAGAAATTAGCAATGAGAGATCTACATAGTGACATTATGTATCACGTATAGCTAATGTAGAACTTATCACTTAGAACATATATGTGATATACGATGCACGAGAAACCCATCACATCACCCATCACTAATTGAATTTTATCATTTCATAATCCGTGATGAGTGATGAAGATAAAAATATAAGGCTAGAGACCATCATTTATCACTATTACAATACTCAAGGCTCAAAAGGAATTAGTGATAGGCAATACTTCAAATGATACAAATAACATTGCTCATCATGATTTTTTATCAAGAGCTCTAATAGTTATTCACGGGTATGTGCAAGATCATGATGGGTCAAAAAGTGGCAATATGATGGGTATGTGGCTGATGACTTTTTTTTTACCCAAAATTGATGAAACAAAAGGGTTTTAAAGGAGACTCTTAGCTTTCCATCAATATAAATTATACTTTACTTTGAATTTAATAAGTAATTATTATTCATTTTCTATTCAAATTACCTAAAGTCCTGATTGATAGACTGATTGAAAAACATCTATAGCTTTCAAATGGTATCATATTTTTTGAATCCAAAACATGTGTCACATTCTATGCTTCACATACTATAGGATTAAAAAAGAAAAATGAATTTCAAATTTTGACCAAGTTAAGGTGGTATACATATTTTTTTATATTTTTAAAATTTGTGATAAAAATTCATAATTAATTATTTACTTGGAAAAAAATTCCAAAAAATATGCATCACATCGGGACATGAGTCCTCTACTTGTATCTAAAATCTTATAAAAAATATTATCATTTTATTGTGGTTAGGGTCGGACAAACACCCACTTCTTATTTTTTCCAAATTTAAGTACTACGCATTGAAATTTCAAAATTTCACCAAATAGATTTTTTATTTTTAAACAAACCTAGTAGTTTAGAAAATACATTCAATTTTCTACAGATTCTATTCTTACATATTTTTGAAATAATATACACAACTTATTCAAATTTTTACGTCAAGTTTCCTAACTCTATTTTTTCTAATTTTTTTGCCACTTAAGGGCCTGTTTTTTCCATGATGATCCTGCACATACCCTCGCAATGAGTGAAAACAAAGAAACACTGCTCATCGCTTGTCACCAATTCAAAACATACACTCCTGAAGTAATCAGCGATGAGTGATAAAGAGAGATGGCTAATAGGACTTAACTAAAAACTTTTAAGCACATTCTCATAAGTTGTTCTAATGAAGGTGACCCTCTAGGATGATATGATAGAAAGAGCTCAAAGTCTCCTAAGTTATAATATGCAAAGGTTGTAAAGGCCAAAAGGGCTCTTTACTTAACCTTATAAAAATGGGAAACTCAAACCTAGGCATGGGGGACTAGTTACCCATGACCGTGGATGACATAAGATGTTTCATTGTGACTAGTGATAGGCAATAGGAAGTCAACAGTGAAATAGAACCCCTCAACAGTGAAGAGAAAATAAAATATAACCTAACAAGTATCAACCAAAATGTGACAAGGCTTTGAGATGGAACATAAAATATTTGTAGCTTCCATCAGTGGCTCCAATCGGGGACATATGGCTCCTATAGGCATGGGGAGATCCTAAAATATCAGGTTGAAGTAGACCAAAACTAGGGAATAAAACAAAAGGACCAAAACCAAGGAGCTACCTAGACTAGGTAGCAGGACCAAAGCAAACACAATAAAAAGAAAACACACCTATATACATAATATACAAAACCTACAATGTACATTAAAAAATAACATACATAGGAGAAGTATGGCTTTAAGAACTATCCATGCACTAGAAATTCAAAAAGTTCACCTGTTAAGCTTTGAAGGAAATAAGAATCCTCCCCATGTGTGTTGGCTATCAAATAAGGGCCTACCCATAATACTTCAAACTTTCCATGTTTACCCTTGTCTTGAGCACTCGCATTCCAGGCTAACACCATACTATTTACCTCAATTTTTTTGGGAGAAGTACTCTTATCATGTAAATTCTTAACTTGCAACTTCATCTTCATATTTTTAGCATGAGATTCTCTTCTAGTTTCATCCAATTGCACCATATTATTTATTTTGTGCTACATATCATCACATATCTCCTCATCATACTCTTGTACGAACTTATACATCTTTAGTAGATTATTTTGTTGTAATCTAGCATCTAGACCATATACTAAGCCAAATGGTGAATAACTAGTAGCCTTTTTCATTTTCACTTTATCTGCCCAGAGTTCCAACTTTAGTTTTGAGTCCCAAGATTTTCTATTCTTCTCCATCACTCTCTTGATTATTTTCATCAAGCTCTTATTACTAGACTCAGCTTGACCATTTCCTTGAGGATGGTAAGGCAATGAATAAGAAACCTATATACCATGTTTCTCACAAAATTCGTTGAATTCATCTGACCTAAAACACAACATTATCAGAGATAATCTTCTCATGGACTCCAAATCTTATGAGAATATTATTTAGTAGGAAATCCACCACCACCTTGCTTGTTTCTTTCTTTGTGGGTATTTCTTCTACCCACTTTTTGAAATAATCAGTGGTAACAATGATCTGTGAGTGGCCTCCACTAGACTTTTTTGGTATCTCTCCAATGAAATCAATTGCCCATTGTAGGAAAGGAGGTTGAAATATCATTGGCATAACTAGAAAACTCCTTGTAAACTTGTGAGCATCCTTAAAAATAGTAGGCCACCAGAGTCCCACTCTTAAAATCTTGTGTGAAATGGTCTTTGCCATGTAATGACCACCACACACCCCATTGTGCATTTTATGCAATAGTTCTAGTGCCTGCTTTCCACCCACACATTTAAGAAGTATACCATCCGAGCTTCTCCACCATAGTTCATTGTCAATAATCACATACTTGATGGCATGCAATTAAAATGTTCTCTTGTCATTGTCATTCATTTATGTAGTACACTGCAAAATCTATAAGTACTAGACAATTCTTCTATACCATCCGCATGTTTGCATATCACAAATAGGTGCAATATCAATCACTTTGGCCTATTTAATCTAGTTATCCTCCAAATTAGCTTCTATCATTAATTTAGCTAGGCCTTGACCTATTACTAATTTGGTGATCTAAACATCAATATTAAATTATTGGATCCTATTGATCCATCTACACCTTCTACCTATAGTCTCTTGCTAAGTGAAAATATCTTTCACAACAACACTTGGTACAAAAGCTATGATAGTAACTCCCTATAGGTAATTCTTCAAATTATTTACAACCTTTACTAGAGCATATTCTTGCTTCTCAGTAGTATCATATTTCAACTCTACAGCTTGTAAAGATGTGCTAAAAAATGCAATGGGTTGTTCAAATCCCTCCTCATTTTTTTCTAACAGAACAACAACATTGGTATGAAAAGAGGCAAAAGAGAAAATGTGCATTGGTTTGGAAAAATCAGGAGACTTCAAAACTGGAGCCTCTTTGATAGCTTGTTTAATCTTCTTGAAAGCCTAACTAGGCTCCTTACTCCAAATCACTTTTTCACCCTTCTTCAGCATTTTGGAAATAGGTCTTGTGAGTTCTGCAAAGTTAGTCATGAACCTTCTTTAAAAAAATATTTTTCCAAAAGAAGACTGAACGCCCTTGACATTTTTTGGCTGAGGGATCTTGTCTATGGATGCTACTCTTTTAGGGTATATAATCACTCCTTCTTTAGACACAATGTGCCTCAACAACTTTCCCTCAGTGACCCCAAAAGCACTTTTATTTGGATTCAGAGATATTCCATATTCTAATGACCTAACAAATACCTTTTCCAAATGCATACAATGATCTTTTTTAGAGTAAGCAGTTAGGTCATCTTGATATACAACCATAAATAAATCAATAAAATCTTAGAAAGATAGGTCCATAGGTCTCTTAAAAGTGGCACCTGCATTCATTAAGCCAAAAGTCATTTTGACATAAACATAGGTGCCCCAAGGAGTAGTGGATGCAATCTTATACTACTTAGACTCCTTTACCTTCACTTTATTATAACCTTAAAAACCAACCATCATTGACAGTAGCTCATAGCCAGTCACCTTTTGTAAAATAGCTTCCATGTTTGGAAATGGATAATTGTCCTTTAATGAGGATATATTCAGGTTCCTAAAATCAACACACAATCTTATGTCACCATTATTTTTTCTTACTGGTACCAGATTGGATAGCCATGAACAATTTCTAATGAGTTTTATAATACCAACATCTCTTAACTTTACCAACTCCTCTTGCATCTTGGGAGCTAAAGTAGGATTAATTGGTCTTTTCTTTTGCCTAAAATTTTTAGCATTCTCCTTCAAATGAATCTCATGTTGAAACAACTCCTCTCTGTAATCTTTTTTCAGGTCATCATATGACCAAGCAAAGACATGTTTGTATTTTCTAAGTAAGGAAATTAACATTTCCTTCACCTTTGGCTTCATCTTCTTTCCTACATAAAATTTCTTAGTGGCATTTTCAGTCCCCAAATTTACTTCCTCCAAGTCTTCTGGGTGAGTAGTGGTTGTCTTGGCTTTGCTTTTATATTGACTATCAAAGACCCTTTCAAGAGCTAAAAGGCCTTTGGGGATTTTATTTGTCTTTAACTAGATGAATTCTTTTCCAAAAACCATGCCCTTTCCATTAATATTCTTAACAAATCCACCATAGTCAATCTCCTGACCTTCATATTCATTAGTACAATTCAAAAAATTCAGAATATCTTCATCATCATTGAAGATCTACCAGTTGTACACATCGTCAGGGATGGAAGGCCTTGTCTATATCTCAACCTTATAGATTCCTATGAAATTTATATCATCAGGTATTAATGCAATATTATCAAGTAAATTGACTACTCTATTCTATCCTCTTTCCATCCAATCAATTCCAAAAGCATCAAATTTCTCAATGGAATCCCAAACAACATTTATGTATTGCTTTAGTATGTTATTCTTGCAGGCATACTTAGCTCTTACTTGGGTTATCACAAGCTCGAAATCACCAATTACCATTAACTTCTTTATTCCATGTTGCTCAGCCAATCTCAATCCCAATAATAAGGCTTCATATTCTTCAACATTATTTGTATAGACAAAAGATAATGTAAAAGAGAACTTATAAGTATTTCTAGTAGGTGATACTAGTAAAATACCTACACCAGATCCTTCTTTGGAACTTGCACCATCAAAGTACATCTTCCAAAGTCCTTTTTTTTAGATACTCTTAAAACTTCATTTTCTATAGGTGCAGGACACCTATCAACCTCTCTTGGTACTTCTACCTTGAACTCACCGATATCAATATCTATGAAAAGGATTGTGTCATCTTCAGGAACATGCTCCAACATATGTGGTACCCTTGGTTCTCTCATCACTTGAACATCCTTACCATCAATGGGAAATGTAGCATAAGACATGTCACACTGCATACTGCCTCCCATGGAGGCATTCCACTTTTGAGATAGAAGTATTCCATAATTAGGTGGGATATGTACTACTACCACACTCATCTTGGATTCTTTGTCAGGGTAGGATTCTAGACTGTAGGGAAGTTCATTTATCACACCTATGACAAGGACTTCTCTTGCATCCATGGCATAAAACTTCCCATGAGTACTATCAACTTTCAACCCTAGTGCATCAATTATTTTAGCTGGCATGATATTCTTGGATGCTCTAGATTCAATAATACAATTCTTTATAAAATTTCCCCCAACCAAAAAAGGGGAGGAAAAATGGATCTATCTTAGCAGGAAAAGTAGTTACAAAATTTCCTAGGAAATAATGGGAAATCTAAGTAATAAATCCCTCTAATTCCTTACCTTTCTTTTTTCTTTTTACTCAAATTGGGTTGGGTGAGAACCACTAAATCATTACAGGTTATAGCAGCACCATTGATAAGGGCTACTATATTTTGCTTATGTTCCTCTATTCTCATCATTTCAAGAAAAGGTGTAGATACTTTAACTTGTCTACGTAATTGAAACATATCAATAGGATTATACTTGGGTAATTCAATCCAAAGCATGTACCTTGTTCATTGTCATTCTCCTTCAACTAATTTTTTGTTACCTAAACCTTAAGGTTAGCATCCTTCCTTGTGACTTCAATATTTTTCTTGTGTGTCTTTATCTTGACAGCAGGGGATTTGAGTTCTTGAGTAGCTTTTGGTTTTTCTGTTGTCTTAGCCCAAATTTTATCTCCCTTGCCTCCTTTATCTTTTACTACTTCTACTTTTCCATTAGGCTCATGTTCTTTTCTCTTGGCATTATTTTCTTTAATGAAAATACCAATAGAACTACCTTGTTCACCACCGACCATTATGTTCCTCAAGTGATAGGAACTTCTTGCTTGGGTAGCCAAGACTATAGTATATTTTGCAATCTCCTCCTCTAAGGGTCTTCTTAATGAAACACCATCTTCTATTGCTTCCAAATTGTAAACCTCAACATCATTATGAAAATCCTCATCAAAGAGAACTTCTTGATGATATACAATAGAAACTTGCATTTGATTATCTGTACCCAGTTCATAAGAGTCTTCATTAGAAAATCATTCACTATTAGCAACATCAAAATCGCCCATAATCATAAGTACATCACTATCCTCCTCATTTTTATGATCACAATCCTTAGGAATGTCATCCTCTACTTCAACCATCTATGATACTACACATTGCTAAGAAGAATGTGGCATTTGGAAAATCATGCACCAAGGGGTATCTTCAACAAAATTTCCTTAATTTTTTGAAGAGGGTCTAGAGGAATTTTATTCTAGGTGTTTCTCTGATTATTTAGAATAGGCTTCCCATTATACCAATTGGTATTATATGGGTGGTATTGCGACCTAGGAGGTCATTCATTCCTTTGATATTTTTTTGGTTGAGCCTTCTCTTTTTTTACAATTTTATCACTTATAGTCTTCATAAAATTATCAATCTTATCCTCCAGTGTTCCCCCTTTGGCACCTGAACTGTTATCTTCCTCTTTTGAAATTTTGAAGAGTTTTGGATCATCTCTTCTACCAACTTTACTAGTTTCCCTGCTAATATTTTTAATATGCTTAGCCATCTTAAAGGATTCCCTTAATGAATGAGGATTCTTATCTAGCAAGCGGTAACTCATTTTTACATCAAAATCATTGCAGTAGTTTACCAAATATACATGATCATTCAATTGTAAATGAGGAGGCAACCTCTTCCTAGAATTTTGGAACCTTGTATTGAACTCGACAAAAAATTTATTAGAACCTTTAGCAATATTATTAAATTGATTCAACAGAAAGCTTGAATCAGTCTTGTCACCATATTGCTCTCTAAAAACCCTCTTGAATTCTTCCCAAGAACCAATGCTTTAGGTAGGAAAACTTCTATACCACTCTCAAGCATCTTCAATGAGAGACTGCATAAGTAACTCCATCATGAAATCTTCTACCTCTACCTCAAAATCATCCATAACATTAGCAATTTCCTTGAGATGATCTTCACCACTCAAGGAATTGTTACCAGAGAATTTGACTATAGTAGGTTTGAAATATTTGGGGAAAGGGTTTGGGTAGCTAAGTATTATGGTGAAACATAATTGTTGGTATCTATCTACCTGGAGTGGCCTCCTAGTATGTCAATCCCTATGAAAATCTATTTTCTCATCATCTCTTTTGTTTTCAAAGTGGCTACTATCTTTACCCTTCCCACATTGACCATAACCTCTCCCTTTCTTTCTTCCTTCATCATCCTCAAAATAAGAATTATCATTCTTGTTTTTTCCTCCACCACCACCTCCACTAGGAGTGTGTTCATCAGAATTCTTCTTATGTGATTCATTATTACCATGTCCATAACATGAAGACTTTGGAGTATCATGTGGACATTTTTAGAAAAGCAATATTCCTAGACATATCTACATTAGAAGCTATTATTTCATCTTTTTTCAAATCTTCTTGCATCTTTTCATTATGTAGTTGTAATTTCAATAACTTGGGATTTGGAGGTGCAATGGATGGATTTGGATCAACTTTGGCTTTATGTGTGGGGATTTCAACATATGAGGTATTGTTATTAGTATTGGTATTGAAGGTATTTTTATTGGGTTGGTCAATGGGTTTCTTCCCATGATCTATGAATGATGTCTTCTTAGAATTGATAGGAGGATATGAGGCTCTAGTAGTTGAGAAAAATTTAGTGTAGGTATCAGTAGCTGAGGTTCTCAATGAGACTCTTGCTTCAGGAATATAATTGGTCATCTTAGAAGAAAATCTAAAAAGGTTTTCCTCAAAAGTCTTATCCCTAGCAACATCTTCTCTCATTTTTTTCCAAATTTTGTTTTCTATCATCTCTCTCAAAATTCTTAGCTCTAATCCTACCTTCCCTTTCTTTTAACACCCTCATTCTATTCTACTCCTCTTCTTGAAGCCTTCACTCTTCCTCTTCTATAGCTTTCATTTCTTTATCTATATCTTCCACATTTTATAGAACATCTCTAGACTCACTCAGGGCAGGAGTATAGTAGGGATGGTCAATAGGATCTTCCTCAAGAGAAAAGTGGACTTGTTCATTAGGGGTTCACCTCTTGGCTTAAAATTCTTTCCATTTAAAAAAGAACCAATTACAGGGGTTAAAGGCTCTTAAAACTTCTTATTCTTTTCCCAAAACTCCCACATATCCTCTTGTCTTGAAATATTAAGCTCATTATCAAAAAATTGTTCAACTAGAAAACTTCCTTGGTCTATGTTAGAACCTTGAACTCCATGTGACTCTTTATAGATACTAGAACTACTTACATCAATAATCAATCCCCACATAGATTCATTTTGTGTATTTTTCCAACCAAGTGATATACTCTACTTCAGTTGGTCATTCCATATTCAATAAACGTTGCACTTTAGTACTATACTAAGAGTATCTAGCATCAATTAAGACCGTGGCCTCTTTAACAAAAATTTCCATCTTTGTTTCAATTTCCATCGTTGTATCAATATTTGGATTCAATAAGATGTAGTTGGTGATAGTCAATGGCATCATAGCTGCTGCAAGCATCCCTCCAAAATATTTCTTCTAGGTGTCAAATGGCTGCAATTCACCTGTTGGACTCAATAACTGAGGCATACCATGTTCCTCCATTTCCTTAAATATCTTCAACTTACTTTGGAGTTGCACACCTAACTTTCCATGGAAAGTAGTTATCTCATTGACCAAGTCAATAATTTGCAAGATTTCAGGAATGTTAGTAGGTGCCTCAGGATCCTCCTTCATCTTGGGTATAATTTCTCTCAAAGCACTAACCCTAGTAATCCAATTATTCCATTCATTTCTGAAGGCCTCTTGTACCTATAGATACTTTTTGTTTGCTTCATGAACATTCTTATAGGTAACCCAAACATCATCATCCTTGTTGACCAACTTGGTCACCCTATGCTTTAATACATCCTCAAAGATTTCATTTGCCACCTTAACAGTTTCAAGCTTTTCCTTTTTGAAATTTTCTTTCTCAATATTCAAATTATCATTCAAATCTTTAATTTTCAAGGCCAAAGTTCCCTTATCCTGTGTAGACATATCAGAGGAAGAAGAGGATAGTAGAGTTATTGTCCTTTTTGACTGAGTATTCTGAATAGTGGCCCTCATCTTATTTATCTCATCCAAGGCCTTATTATACTCCTTCACCAAAGAATCATATTTTTTCTGAGAGATCTATGCAATATCCACACAAAGCATTGCAACATGAGAAATTAACTCAGCTACTTGGACAAG
The DNA here is from genome assembly GCA_007258455.2 of Sequoia sempervirens. NCBI lineage: Eukaryota > Viridiplantae > Streptophyta > Pinopsida > Cupressales > Cupressaceae > Sequoia > Sequoia sempervirens. Next base: position 537,292,135 of record VDFB02047230.1, read on the forward strand.
AGTTATATCTATAGCTCTTTTGACCACAAAGGAACTAATAACCTCTTTAATAGGCCTAGCAACATCATGTTTACTAGTATTAGGTGCCATAGACCAAATTACAAGAGTATGCAACTTTGGATCATATCCAAATCCAAACACCTTATCCTCAAAGTGCTTCTCAAATATTGAAGCCTGAGGGTCTCTCCTTACTGCATCATATGCTATAGCAGCAGTGATAGTGCACCCTGGTAATAACATGATTCCACTATCTGTGACAATTTTCCTAGCCTCAGTGGGAGTAATAGCTGCAATTTCAACCTTGATCCTTTCCTCCTCTGCTTTTTCTAGCTTCTTCCTAATGACTAGGTACAACATTAGGTCTAGCTAATTCAAGTCTCTCCTTTATTTCTTCACTCCACTTTTGAATCATAAATTCCTGAAATTCTTTGGATTGCACAAAATTATCATTGGCAAGAAATTCATCACATTCCTTGATTCTAGGATCATCATCACTTTCCTTATCATATTCCCATTTGACAATTTTGTCAGGGGGGGCATCTAAACTATGAGTTTCCTCAATATGAGGAGGAGGAAATTTTTTCTCCACCTCCTCATTCCCTAGCACATGTTCTTTCATTTCTTCCTCCCTATCTTCTTGAACATTTCTAGGCTTCTCTGGGATATCCATAACTTGTTGTTGTTCTAGGAGAGCCTATGCTTTATCAGTAGCCTCCTTCGCCTTCACCTTAAAATAACCACTCTAATAATCCCTTGACATAGTTAAATATCTCTCAAGAGGGTTTGCAATTACATTATATGGACTTATGCAAAATTCACTCCTCTTTATGATACTTTCCTCAATGTTCATTATAGTTGTCCATTCCTTCTTTCTAGTCATAAAAACCTCATCACTTGTCAAATTCCTTAATATATTTTCTTTGGATAAGAACTCATGGCATATCACTTTTAATTTTTTATCTCTTCTTCTTCCTCCCACAAAATGTTCCAAATTAAAAATCATAATCTCATTAAAATGCATTCCAAGGTTATTCACCATGATCCCAAACTTTTCATACCCCTTAGGGGAAATGACTATGAACTAAGCAAAAGTACATTGGGGATTCACTACAATACCCTTCCTAGGATTTATGAACTTCTCATAATCCATAACATCAATATTCCACATGAGTTCCATAAGGCCAATCGGTCAGAGATATATAGAGGCAAACAATGTGGTGCCACTTTAGCACCATAGGCTCTAATCAAAGTATATTTTGAATGAAGAAACCAATATGCCCAATTATGTGTTGCTCTAGATCTTGGTGTATCTTTTGGGTTCATGATATTTCTGATTTATGGAGAAAGCCTTTGAATAGGTACTATATCAAACACTTCTATGATACCATATCTTATAACATTAGCAAACATGACATAATTGGAATTGGGATAGGCCTGATCCCAGATGTATATCCACATTTCTACTAGTAAAACATTATTTTCATTGTCCCTAAATATCAATTCCAACTTCCTTTTCTAATCATAATCACCCTCCCATAAGAGCATATGCATTAGTAGAGAATAATGAGGGAAATGTAAAGGGAGCACCTCCTTCATCAAATTGAGGAAATCCTCATGCATCTGATCAACAACATAGTTGGCATAATCAAAACTAGTGTTCCGATTATGACCCTATATATCTGCCACCATCACCAATAAGTCAAGGGCTATCCTTACCTCAAAATTTTAGGCTAACACTTGATTCGGGAAATAATAAGTGTTTTTGAAATAATCCACAAACTCCTCACACTCAAAAGGCTCAACATCATTAGTGAGGAATTTCTCCTTGCTCTTTCTATGTTGAAGAAGTAGTTTATTTCTGTATGCAAATTTGTTGTTCTCATATTCAACATATAACTCGGCATGCCTAAAATTCATAGTGTAATTGGGATTTAACCCAAATACTTCCACCATATTGTCCTTTGTCACTTCTAGGCTCACATCACCATTTTCACTCTTGATTGTTCTGTCAATGGGATTATATTGCCTGGCCAGTTCCATCATCAAGTCCACCTTTACAAACACATTTTTTACTACCAACTTTCTAAGGTTCAACCCCCAATAAGTAACATGCAGGCTTACTAGAATACTTCCTGTGAAAAGAATACTGGAAAAGCTACCACCTGCTCTAAGGTTGGGCCTTTTCACCAATCTCACTAGCACTATCAATTAACTTAGTGATCATGACAACTTGACCAATAGGTCTTTTTCCAATTCGTGATTGTCCTTCCTTTATGTCTCTAGAGGCATTCTACATAAACCTTTTCATTTCCTTTTTTGCACTTCTATACCTAGTAGACGTTGCAGGAGTACTCGATGAAGAGTTAGAAACCACATGTGGTTTTGATTTAACCTCAAATGAAACATCCTGAGTCTTAAGTCATTTAACCCTCTCTTTTTTGGTTTCCTCTCTGGCCTAATACTAGATTGACTAGGCTCTAGCTCACTCATGTTTGTAGTGCAAGAGAACTAGGTTTCATAATTTGTTACAGTCAAAGAGAAACCCTTTACAAGTATGAGAACAAAAGGCACTACTTACTCAACAGAACTATCTCCCCAAACTTTACCCAACACTTATCACTAAATTGAATCTATCATCAATGGACAAGAAGAAAATCTTCCCAATTCCCTATTAGCTTTATAAGGTATTTCACCTTAATACTTCAGCTAGAAAGAGATATATAGTTTCCTTACCTAGGTGAATGCTTTACCACATTTGTTGCTATATTTTCTAGAGCTTCTCACACAATTTCCTCAGCTTTTCGTATCCTTTATGTGTTTGAGCGAATCCAAATGCATGATCAACCATGTATCTACTTTATTTTTTTGCAAAGAGACATGCATGCCACCATTAATGCTTGATAGTAAGTTCACATGAGCAAATTGACAATTAGTTGTTCATGTTTAAACCCTGATCATTGACCACTCTATTTTAAAACTATATCAATGGTTATCAATTAGCCTCACTAATTTCTACATTGCTTTATACGATGTCCTCAGGATTTTTCCACATTGCCTCTTCCTCCAATAGTTGTTGCTTCTCACTAATATACCTCATCTTTGACTAGCTCCATCAACGATGCAAGAATCCATGTGATGAAATCTCAGCCCTTGGATCTATGGCCTAACTTTGACAATGTTCATTTTCCCATTACACATGACTAATTAAAACTTTACACCTTGGATCCTATTAGTGACATGAGATACAAAAAAGATGCTAGGTTAAGACACATACACCTGCATGAAAATCAATGGTACAAAAGACATTGCAGCTAAGATTTATTCAGATTAGCAAAAGAAACTTTAAACAAAGAACTCCTGTTCTTATCTCTACTTTGGAACTTAAGCTTTGGAATGAATCCACAATGAGTGATAAAATACAAAAACATCAGGCCATCACTCATCTCTAATTTTCCTCATACAGTTTGCAATAAATTCGCGATGAGAGATCTACATAGTGACATTGTGTATCATGTATCGCTAATATAGAAATTATCACTTAAAAACATATCCATGATACACAATACATGGGAAACCCATCACATGGACCATCACTAATTGAATTTTATCATTTCATAATCATCCGCAATGAGCGATGAAGATAAGAACATAAGATCAAAGACCATCACTTATCGCTATTGCAATACTCAAGGCTCAAAAGACATTAGTGATAGGTGATCCTTCAATCGATACAAAGAACATCACTCATCACACATTGATATCAAGAGCACCAGTAGTTATTCACGATGAGAAAAAACAAACAAATACTGTTCATCGCTTGTCACCAATTCAAAACATACACTCCTGAAGTAATCAACGATGAGCAATAAAGAGAGATGGCCAACGAGACTTAAGTGAAATTTTTTATGCCTGTGCTCATAATTTTTTCTAATGAAGGGGACCCTTTAGGATGATACTAGAGAAAGGGCTCAAAGACTCCTAAGTTATAAAGTGAAAAGGAAGTAAAGGAAAAAAGGGCTATTTACTTAACCTTATAAAAATGAGAAACTTAGACCTAGGCATGGGGGACCGGTTACCCTATGACCATGGATGACATAAGATGTTTTAATGTGACCGGTGACCAAAAATAGGAAGTCAATAGTGAAACAGAACCCCTAAAAAGTGAAGGAAAAATAAACTCTAACCCCACAAGTATCAGCCAAAATGTGACAAGGCTTTGAGATGGAACATAAAAAATTTGTAGGTTCCATCACACTCTTCTCACCAACCTACCCTATGAGCTCCTTGCTAATCTTCCACCTCCACTCCTTCCTATTGGCTATCATTCATTCCAGCTCATTGCTCACTCTTATCATTCGCCACCTCTTTATTCTTTTTTTAATCCTTTAGGTTAGCCTTGATCTTTCTCTCTCCATATCGTAGCATCACCATGTAGTTACCTTGCTATCAGTAGCTTCCAATCATCAACCAATGAACATGGATTCCACAAAAAAAATGTGGAATTGCATCCAATATCCCTTTTTTAGGTGTCATGATCTCATTTTTCATCCACCTCCATTGTCCAATGCATTAATCATACTGCTCACATTACCAAGTCCACCATCGCCTTATCGGTGAAACCACTATTTACCTCCCACCAATACGAAGGAGTCTTGCTAAAAGATATGCATACTGCCAACTCAAAAATATGTCAATCTATCGAGGATACTTTGACTTGACTCCCACCGATACATAAATGTCTCATTGATGTTCTCCTTACACTATGTCCATCGTTCCATTGCCACATCATTGCATCGTAGTCCACAACAAGGATGTGAATTACCCAAATTATCCATGCCATGCATCGGCTTCATCACTATTGTTCTCCCTCATCATCATGACTGGGTCTCACCAAGACTCTACAACATATGATTAACCAACCTTGATTCCCACAATTGATCAAAAAACATCACTCAATCACCAAAAACTCAAACTCTAAAACCTCTTGCCAGAGTTCATAAGGTTATGAAAACCCACGACTTGCCAAAATCATTATGTTGGGCTATCAGTGAGACTCCAGGATGAGTCACACTGATATGACCACCTCACACCGATCGCCTCATCGCTAGGACAAAGACTACTATCCCATCAAAACAACATAGTCACATCGATGAACCCATTACACTCCACCACCATTGGGTCATCACTGGGACATGGAACATGGTCCCATCAAAATCCAAACCTCACACCGATGTAACTCCATCATGACCAACACCATCGTTCTATCACTAGAATGGGTAAATACCTCATGTCGATAAGCCAAAGTTCTGATGATGAGGGAGCAACACCGACCAAAGGGGTAGGAGCATGATGCTCCTGCATTATAAATTATATGTGATGAAAACTCATTCATAACACACTAGAAAAGTTAAGATAATCTAACAAAGTTCCAACATTTTTATATATGGTATCATGAAGGAAAAAATCACATGTTTATTTCTCCCCTAAGCTTCCTAAGAGAAATCAATAAATCTTGTTTAGCTTAAAATGACTTGACCAAAATATAATTTAATAATAGATCTAAGAAAATATTTAACATTATTTTAATAATCTTTAATCTATTTTTTAAATAAAAAAAAATTAATGTAAAATGTTTCAACACAATATCTTATTTATAATAAATACAATAAATTTATTAAGAAAATAGGTAGCATTTATAGACTACATAAATAAATTAACGTGATGTAATAATTAATTTTTAAATTATTTATTATTATTTAATCTATCAACTAAAATATAAATGATAATACAATAAAAATAAATAAACATAAATTTATATAAACTCAACAAGTCCCAAAATAAGTATTTAGTGGAGGTTGTCCTTTTAGCTCCCTTGGAAATGCTTTTCAGACTACCCTGGTGGTTTTGAGAGTAGTGGGTATTAGGGTTTCCCATTATTTTGTTCTTATTTTCTTCTTGGTCCACCTTATTGTGACTTCTTTTGAGATGGAGTCATTTCCTTTTGAGGTGGAGCTGGTAGATTTGGTTGAAAGTAGTGTTTTTCTTCAATTGGCCCCATTTTTGGCTTCTCTTATTAAGGTGGAGCTCTCTCCTATCGAGATGGAGAGTAGTTTGGTTGGAAGGGTTTGCTGGTGTTGTAGTGGGGTTATGCTCTACTTCGTTGTTGTTTTCCTCTTCAAGAATATTGGAATTCCTATTAGGGGTTGTTTCCCTTTGCTTGGAAGCTCTTATTTTCTCCTACTATGGTGGAGACTAGATGGTGTTAGGTTACTATTTCAGCCCCTTTTGGTTGTGAATGTTGATTTCATCAAGACTTTTTCTTATTCCTTTTTGGAAGTTGTTGGCTTCTATTGGTTATTTCCTATCTCAGAAGGTCTATTTTTTGAGTGGATGTCCTAGAGTTTTTTTCTATAGTGTTCCTCTATTTTTCCCTTGTTTCTATAGGGAGGTGTTTTTTGTATTGGTTTCCTTTTGTGGCTGTCCTATTTCTTGTAGCTAGTTTGTGTTTTTTGGTTTCATGCTCCGGTCAAAAGCATGGCTTGTTGGTTGTTCTTCTAGGCTCACTTCTAGTGATTCTTGCTCTTCCTTTTTAGTGCTCTCATTTTCTTGAGCCACCTATCTTTTGCCTCTATGACTACTTTCTAATGGGTACTGACCCCTCTAGTTTTAATCTAATGAAAATAAGTACCAAAATAAGAAAGTAGTCATCTGTAAAATATATATAGCTAACTAATTTAATACTAATACAATAAACCCATTATTTTGTTAGAAAATTAATGTTTACATTTAATGAATCAATTATTAAGTCAGTTAGTTGGGTGGGAAGTTATTCCTATAGGTTATTTTGGTAGTTTGTATGGGAAACTTATGGCTTTATAAATGAATGAATTCAATGTAAAAATATCTTGAAGAAATATAATATTTTCTATTATTTTTTATTTTTGTTTAACAATGGTATCATCTATGCAATCTTCTCACCACTCTAATAGTGGTATAAAAGAAATACAAATTCTATGTCTAAAGACTAAGAAGGAATTGTGAAGTTGTGTGAAGAAGAAACATAATGAATGCAAAGAGAACAATAGAATAATGCAATTTATAAAGATATGATTGGTTTTGGAAAAGGAACGATTGGTTTTTGATATATATACTTTATGTTCATTACTTATAATTATGGGAATGAAATAGTGTGGTAACCAAATGGCTACATTGAATATTTTGAATGACTTTGAACAACATCTATATTAGGATCCCTATGTAGACAAGCGTGAGAATGTATGAAGTTGTGGAATGTTTAGCAAAGAGCAATGTTGAAAATTATGTGAAATGTGGAAAGAATTGGATAAGGGTGTCTATGATAGGAGTCCTAAAAAATATATAAGAATGATGCACTTCGAAATAAATCCTTTCCTACCATAACTATGAAGGTACTAGAAAATCTTTCACAAAAAATTGCAAAAGGCCATTTGAGTTGGAAGATCCTACACAAAAGAGTTTTTTTTACTACATATGGTGAAAGAAAATTCATCTATGATATGAACAAGGTTTTCAACAAATTCAAATTTATCTATAGAGTAAATTCAATAAATTCAAGGATGATAAATTAAAGAAAAAACTAGTATCCTTGTGTAATAGAAGTGCCCTTCAAAATTGACTGAGTAAAGGTTAAGGTTATAATCAAAATATTCTTATTTTTTGGACAAGGATTTAAAAAAATAAAAAGATAGTATGAAATTTTTTTTGTAGAGGGTGAATGAAGTTAGTGCATGGGTAAGCTGGTTAAAGGTGAGAAGTTATAGTATATTGTGAGCTCAAATATAGGGTAAAATTTTTGTTAATAGCTAAAAATAACGTTGTTAATTCGTTGAATTTCACTTGAAATATATGCATGAGAGAAAGCTAAGATTAAAAATGTTGTTTATTATTTTTTGAAAAATAAGGGTGTATCACAGGGTAGGTGAATAGATTTATTTTTCTTTGGAGAGATGAGAATAAAGTGTTATAAAGGATAGATTGGAAATATTGTAAAAGAGTGCATTTTCAACTTAAATTAAAGAATAGTATCAACACCTTTCAATTGTTGAGTAAAGGTTCTATATTCTTATTTTTTGGACCCACTATGAGTATTGAATTTCACTAGAAATAGTGCATGTAAGCTGGTTATATCAATCTCAAATCTAAAAATGTATGGAGTATGGTTGAATATCACATTATCACATTATCAACTTAATCCAACACTCAATTTATTTCTTCAAACATAGATGCATATTGTGTCTATACTCATCATCTATGTTAAATCTAAGAGGACCTTCAAAGATTTTAATGTTACATCTAGCAGTTAGAGTGTAACACGATCATATCAGAGGTTGGAGGCATCAATGGTAGGAGGATCCAAATCATCTTGAGGTAGCTTCTCACTCAAAGATGATACCTTGCATGAGAAGCATCTATTTCATCTCTAGTCCCTTCAAGAGAAGAGGGGGAATGTAGTGATTTGTTAGTTTGTAGATAGTTAAAATAAAAAACTTTGTGAGTTGCTTATAGTCCATGGATAACTGAATCCACAAACTTGGTGAGTTGTTGTTGGTGTGTGGATACTTGAATCCACAAAATTTCTATGGATTGTAGCATCATAAATTGTCTAGACCTTGACAATTTTACACTATTTTTTTTCTCCCTCATATGTGCTTGGACCTAATTATGCACCTAATTTCCTAAATTATGCATTTTATATCTCATTTTAACATTTATTAGAAAATCAAATGTGAAAGATCAAAGTATGCATTTAGTATTTTTCCCCAACACTTTGGATCATAGAAAAGGAGGGATCTAGTCAATGGTGCCCCATTCCCTAGACATCTTAAGTTTGATCGAAATATAAATTTGTTAGTGTCAGTAATTTATTATTTGATATTCAAATTTTAATTTTTAGCTATGAACTTTTCTTTTTTTTGGAAATTAGAAGAATAACATATAAATATATAGTATTTTAATAATATTAATCAACAAGAATACCAAGAAATATTGGAGATCAATTATTATACTTCAAAAATCAATTCAAGAGCAATCAAGACATAATTGGTAGATTTATTGTAGCATTTCATCATTCAAGCATCATGCCATTTTTTATGAGTTTGTTAATGTTTTTACATTCATTTCATTTTTGACTACTAATACTTGTAGGTCATCAAATCAAATCACTTATCAAGTTGCAATTGATCCATGAAGCTGATGAGCATGAGTTCAATTCATCAAGCAGATCAATTCTAAGTGGTGATTTGCAAAAAATTGTTAATTCTCTACTTGTTTATTATTTAGCCTCTACCCCTCAAAAGGATACACTCTCTTTATCATCAAATTTTCCATTATGGAGGTAGAAATACCAACACATGGTTTGATAGAACAAGCCCCTATATGGAACAACCCTTCCTCTCATTCTATGTATGCAGGTTGTAGATGTGAAGTGAAGTTGAGGAAGATTGAAGACAATTTTCTAATTCATGCATTATAACTGTACAAGTTGAAAAGATACAAAAATTTCATTATCTTGGTAACAAATGAATATTCGATGAACAAATTAGGAAGATAAAGACTATATACTAGGGACCTCAAGCTTGTGAAAATAGCTTCAAGTTTGAAGTCCCTAGTCTAGGGCATCCTTGTGCCCTAGACCACCCAAATCTAGCTCAAACAACAATCATAGGTGCTTTAGTGTTTGTTGTGTTCATTCATAGATTCCAAATTTGTCTGTTAATTTTTAATTTGTTATAATTCATCTCAAAATTTTATATTTTCATATTTTAGCTAGTTACATCATTGCATTGCATCAAGAATCCAATTCCAATCCTCTAACATTAGAATTAAAATCCAACAGAAAATTGGTTGATGACTAATCACTCATAACCTTTTGTAGATCTAAACTCCCCAAATGTTAATTAACCCCACATCTATATCACCCCTATCCATTTGGAAAATACATTGATTCTAGTGGTTAGACTTAGGATCGCCTTTTCCAACTTAGCATTTTGGTGAACCTAATTTCAATTTTACATTAGAAACCTTTTGAAATATGAAGCATATGATCTTATATTTGAGGTTAATCATGAATTGTTCTCTATTCATCATTTAGGCATCTATCATTTCATAAAAACCATTAAAAAAAATAGAATTGCATACCATATTACATTCAATGTTGAAATAGGGTTAATTTTAGTCATCATAGGTTAGATCTACATCTTAATTGAATTTGCATATCTGTATTAGGTCATATTAAATATAGAATCAAATCTAAGAGTTTTCAAGGCATTCATTTAGGAATTTTTCATATAGTAAAATGGTGAAAATATGCATTATTTTTTGTTATGTAAATAGACTATATCGAGATCTTCATTTCTATATTTTACACATTAGGACCTATAAATTGTTGTACTTAGATCTAAAAATTGCATTTTGAATTTCATTTTTTTGCTTGAGCATTTTGAAAATTTCTTCCATACTTCTATTTGCATAACCCAATCACAAATCAGTCAAATTCTTGAAATTCATTCACTATCAAACCTGCACTATTATAGAACAAAACACTTAAACACTATTGTAAATAACAAAAAAAAAAAGTTACAAAAATTGCTATTCTAGGGCATCCTTGCACCCTAGACTAATTACATTTGGCTAAAATTTTCATTAAAAATATGTTACTATGTTTTTTGTGTGTTTGTGCACTCTAATTTTAGATTTTGTGTATTTTTTTGTCACTATTTTGTACTTTAATGTTTATATTAGGCATAATTAAGTGTTCTAAAACTTGCATGAGATTCATGACCTTATTCCAATTTTAAATACCCCTATGAGATGAAGTTATAGACTTGTGGCATCTCATGCTATAATTACATCTGTTGTGGAGCATGAGTCCTCCATCTCTTTCACATAAGGTATTGTCAATAACTAGCCCATCTTGGACTCCATTAATAATCCTATAATACCCATGAAAACCTCATAATAAAACATTTATGTGGACTTTGAGACTATTTTTTCCCATGTTCTTGATGAGAAATTAAAATAATTAGAGAAAGATTTAGAGGTTTTTTAAGATTATTTAAGCACTAAATGTTTAGTAGCACAAATGATACCTATTATGGATAACCTTAGTAATTTTATTAATGGTGATCAAGGAAAAGATGTGTTGTATAGTCTAAGTCACATAGTAGATGCTAACATCCCTACAACAACTAGTTGCACTCAAGCATTCAAGAATGCCAAAAATCAAGGAGGAAAAGAAGTGTCCCTTCCCACAACAATACCTTCTATTCCTAAATTTATGCCACCAACCATAGCTTAAAAAAAAAAATACCAATGGCCTAACTCTAAGCTTAGGGATTCCTAGTGGGAATCCTTATAGTTTTTTCATAACACCTTAAGATTTGTCACCTCTCATAAACATGCAACATAGTAGTCCGCCAATCACTTGCATAATCCTATAATACTCACCAAATTCTCAAAACATGTCAAATAATGAACCCCATCATAAACCAACATTTATAAAATGTTACATCACTTCGAAAAAAATCTCCACATTGAAGAGAAGTCAACATTGTAAATTGCCACAATACCTCATGGGAAACCCATTTTCAATTTCTATCTTGAACACACCTATACCTCAGAACATGGAAATACCTTGATTTTAGAAATACAATGGTAAGGGAGATCCTAACAAACATGTATCAACCTTTATTGCATTATGTAGCAACTTCAGTTTTCATGATACATATAAAATATTTCCATTAAAATATATGGCCTTGGAATGATTTCTCTCATTGTCAAATAACTCCATAAATTCATTCACTAAACTTGTTATTGCATTTGTCTAATACTTTCAAGAAAAAATTAGTCCTTAAATGAAATTAATTGACACAGTGCATTGCAATAAAGACCTAAGGAAAATATAACATACTTTATAAGATGATACCAATTTTTTTACTCATAAATATCCTATAGTCTTCTTGATATTGATATCCAAAGAGTGTTTTACGAAATTTGCAACCTAACATTTGAAATAAGATATTGTTGATGAAATACGCATCCTTTAAACACTTGTGTATAAATTTTCATGAGTATTAGATATCAATTATTCAATTAAATCATATTTATCAATCTGTCAACCTCAAAGAGATACATGACATGTCACTTCAACTCCTTTTCAATTAAAGTCAAGAGATAGACAATTCATCCAGTTTCTTGACTCTCTTCATGCAATCATGTTACAATTTATGTGTAATAATTTAATCCAATTACCTCTGATTAGACACATGAATACAAATAATCCTCTACCTTCAAACTCAAACCAAAAAACATTTTGTCAATACCATCGTACACTTGGACACAATATAAAATGATGTATGCATATTAAACACCAAGTGTAATACCTCATCAATTCTAATAACATCCAATTGGCTAATGTTAATGATAAAGGAAACAAATCCATATCTCTTCCCAATCAAAATATACAAATTTTTACGTATCCAATGCCAAATCATACATTCAACTGTGTGCAAGCTTATGATGATATGCATGATGATGATTATATAGCTAATGTTGCTAATACAATAGATGTTCAACCTCATGAGGGTCAAACCACTTTGATACTTGACATTGATTTGGCACATATTCATGCATCCACACATTCACCTAATCATCCTCTATATATTGTTAGTCATATTTATAAAAAACCTACACAAGAGATACTCATTAATCCCATGTTTGTAAAGAATGTGATCACTAAAAAATTCATATTTGTAAATGAAATTTATAAATAATCTTATAAATAATCAAATTCATTGTTAAAAATCATGATGGTTTTAGTAACAAAAAAGGTTTCGCTTTCCTTGCTTGCTTGGATAATTGACATTAAAACTAGACTAATGGTGTCTTGGAGTGGTTTTGTAATGTCTTGTACATATTCACACCATTCTAGGACCTTTATTTGACTAAATCATGCTTTAATTTGTCCTCTGCAAAGGTGTTGTGAAGTGTTGTAACACAATTTCACACTTTTCTAGGACTTATTTGCTTAATTAAGTCTTATGGACCCCTTTCTAAATAAAATATGCATAATGTAAACCTTGTTTAAGTGCTGTAAAGTTTTCTAAAGCACTTTCACATTTATCTAGGTGGTCCTAATTCATTGTGGTTAAGTGGAGTTTTTAACCCCCCTTTTAGGCCTTGATTTTGACACCTCTCGAGGATCTCTCCTAACAATTGTAAATTAAATATCAAATTATTTCATTGGGAAGAATTTGGCCCTAGTATGTTGAGCCAGGATTCATTCACATGTAATGATGAATGGGTCCTTCATTAATAGGACCACCTTTTCTTAGTTGTCCGGGAATGGGTTTTTGTCCTTCTTACAACTCCTCAAAGCTTGGTCCTTGAAACTTAGCCAAGAACCATTCGCTTTTGGTGGTGAATGGGTCCTCCCTTAATGAGACCCTAATTTTTGAATTTCATTCTGGTGGTAATTTATCTTTCTTTCCAGATTTGTTGTCGTCCTTAATTCTTTGAATTTCAGGGTTAACCTCCTAATTTAGTATAAATAATGGGCTAATTCACATAGTTTCACCTAATATTTTTAAGAGAGCATTCTGATACTTTACAAGAGCATTATAGAGCACTTCAAGAGCATTTTCAAGGCATTCTAAGGTTGAAGTCAAGTGTTTATTGCACCAATTCAAAGATCATATCATCATGGAAAGGTTCTAATTGCATCATTTCATGTTCATGCTTTATTATCTTCTTTTACCATTTGGTTTAATTACCTACAAGGGGTTTGACTAAGGAAAACCCCCATTCACTAAAAAATAAACAATTTTTTTGTCCTTGAGTGTGTGATTGTAGATTTACAGGTTGAAGAGCAAGATTATCAAAGTTCTTAAAGTTGCAAAATCATAAAAGTTGTCATCAAAGGTGCAAGATCATAGAAAGAGCTCTACATAACTGAATATTGCCTTCTAGAACTTGATAATAGGGATTTCAAGAGTGCAAATATCAAAGTATAGGATCCTTAAATCAATTTTTCAAAACCATAAAGGGACCCATTCACCCTTGAAGGTGAATGAGTCCCCCATAGCTCAAAAATAGCAAGTTTATGGCTAGGTGAACTCCATTTTATGCTCTAAAAACACTCCTCATAATTGCTATAATAGTTAGGTTTGATTTATGGTTGTTATTAGCATCTTCTTTTTCATATTTGAAGTGATTTGGGTGGAAAAAAAAAGTGAACCTTCTCATTTTCTTACATATGGGAAGGATCCTATTTTCAAACATTTCATTTTTGGTGAACTTGACTTATTCAACATTACAATTTTCTAAATTTTTGGAGTCTTTCATTGAATTTGAAGTTAAATATTGCATTCATTGAATTTAGATTTGCATTGAATTAGGGTTTCTTCTCTTGCATTTAAATATTTCATATCATATAAGGTTTAGATTTGCATTATTTGCACTTCTTAAATCTGAAAAATACAAAAAAAAGCAATCATTTTACATCTCATTTACATTTCATTCAATTGCATTTGAAAATTAAAAAAAAATTGCATTTCAATCTAAGTCTTACATTTCATCTTTTTATTGCATTTTTGCATTGAATTTCTGGAAAATCTAAAGTTGTCTTTCACTGTCTACAACCTAGAACTGAAAGATATATCTGAAATCTTGCAAACTATTAAAAACAGTTTAAAAAGATTTTACTAGGACCCATTCTCCCTTACTGGTGAATAAGTCCCTAATCAGGTTAGACATGAAGCTTCTAGCAACTGAAAAAGACATTAAAATCAACTTTGAAATCCATATAAAGATCCCAGAAAGACCTAACTAGGACCCATTCACCCTTACTGGTGAATGAGTGCCTATTAGCTATAGATCTGCAATTTTAGGACATTAAAATCTCATTTTTTATCTTTTGTTCAGTGCATTCATCTTGTTGTTTTAGTTTCCATATTTGTTGTTACATCAAATTCATTGCATTTAGCTTGAATTGCTTCATTTTAGTGCATTGTAAAAAAATCAAACTTGCATCAAAACATTTCATTTTAAGCTTATTGCATTGTTTAGTTGGTAAATTGTATTGCTTAGAATCTAAAAATTGCATTTCATTTTAGGTTTTTGCATTGTCCCTTTTCCATTCTAGGGTTTTCCCACTAGGGTTGTAAAACTTGTATGAGCATTACAACTTGGTGTCTTAACAATAGGAAAATGGGTGCTTTATAATCTAGGTCATAGAAAACCACTTTTCTCCTATTATCATTCAATAATGTCCTAGGAATCCGAATTGGATTGAAAATAAACCTCAAAGGTGAGTCAATTCTCAATGAGGAGGACCTAGGAGGGGTTCTTTTAGGGTTTGAAGGGTTCACCACCAAGTAAAAGCCTGGAAAAGACAACTTAACTTTCAACTCACAAAACCTAGTAATGTAAGCCAAATAATGAGTGCAAATGATGAAATTAAGCTACACCAAGTTAAAGTATGTGTACCTGGGAAGTCTAAAAATGTAATGAGGATTCCAAAAAATGAAAAAATTCTATCAAAATATGCTATGGAGGACTAAGATGCCCTTACTGTTGTCTTAGTCGTACTACCATTTTATGGGGAAAATGTGAAATCTTTGAATGCTGAAACAAGATCCAAAAGAATCTCTGAGAAATACCCCTGCCAGGACTAAGATGCCCTCAATGGTGTATTAGTCCCATTATGAATTTATAAAGACTTTGAATGTGGTCCTAATCTTTAAATTCTACACTTTCTTCTCTCCAAATGTGAGGTCCTAAAATTTCCAGATCTGACCAATAGATGAGTCTCCATGAAGATGGAAAATTTGTAATGCAACTTTGCATTCAAAATGATCTTCAAGTATTCAACCTAAATGTGCAATCACAAATATGTAGGAAGGGAAAAGCTTGTTGTTAGTGAACGGGGGTTTTCCTCGGTCAAACCCCTTGTAGGTAATTAAACCAAATGATGGAATGAATGAAA
The DNA here is from genome assembly GCA_007258455.2 of Sequoia sempervirens. Lineage (NCBI taxonomy): Eukaryota > Viridiplantae > Streptophyta > Pinopsida > Cupressales > Cupressaceae > Sequoia > Sequoia sempervirens. The sequence goes on from VDFB02047230.1 coordinate 537,308,156, forward strand.
TGAAGTATGAAACATAAATGATATCACCTTGTATAATGTCTTGTGAAGAAAATCTGCAATATGCCATGTAGTGTCCATGAAGAATGTAGATCTTGGATCCTTGGATATGATGTGAACAATGGTTGTGAATAGATCTTCAATGCTACATCCACAATCTTGGCTCCACAACATGAATGGAAGTACTAAACCCTTGACATGATGCTTGAATGTTGATGATGGATCCAAATTCTTGATTAATTACTCTTGAATGCATAAACTTTCCTTAGGAATGAATACTTGAATGCTTGTTATGAAAATGAGTGGAGGAACCTTGTATTTATACTTATTCATGCTAAATATCCCAAAATTATAGCACACCAAGTTGACACAAGAAATCATTAATTAAAGGAGGCTAAATCCCACTAGATTTTGAAATTAAATCTTAAAATAAGCCAAGGAGGACTAAGATTCCCTCGGTGGTGTCTTAGTCCCAAAGCTCAAATCTTGGGGCATAGACTCCAAAATGAGACCTTTTTTAGGTGTATTCAAAATCAGGGTTCCAAGACCCATGGAGGACAAAGACACCCTAGGTGGTGTTTTAGTCCCAATCCACAAATTAGGGACACACTGATAGAATCATTAAATGATCATTTATCTTTTGATGTTTGTCGAGATTTTCTAAAAAAATATATAGTTTATTAGGCTTGTGGATGCAAAATAGGACCAATTAAGCCATAAAGAAGCATAAATAAAGCAAGGTGGGACCGAAAAAGTGTGAAAATGCAAGGCTATGCATTTTAATACACTACATTTACCCCCACTTGAGTGAGAGGATGAACTTGCTTCAAACTCATACTAAAGTAGCCAACCACGTAGCCCCTAAGGATGAGATCTTATGACAAACCAACATAGTCACAAAAAACACACTTGCAGATGATATATGAAGCCATAACTAGATCGCAAGTATACACCATCAAGGATAGAAAAAGGGAAACAAAAAGGAAAAAAAAAAATGGAAAATGCCACGGATCAATCTTAGACTGGCCATCCAATGTGGTGGATTGGTTCTAGGCTATTTGGTGAAAAAGGTTTACAAGTGGAATGTGTTGTCCTCTATGAAAACAAAATGCATGCTCACAAGGGCTAGTGAAGCTAGTTGTTCACTAGGTGAGCCCCAGGAGACCATATCAAATCCATATCTCCATGACTTTAATAAGGTACAAAAATGCATGCTCAGAAGGGCTAGTGAAGCTAGTTGTTCACTAGGTGAGCCTGGGGGACCATATCAAAGCCATACTTCCATGACTTTAAAAAGGTACAAAAGAAAATGCAACAAGAAAGAGAGATGTTCAAAGGGATTTTTCTTAGTTCATGCAAGGTCTCATCTTAGGGAACATTGTGCTTAATGTTTCCAAGAGAGGAGAAGTCAAATAAATATCACACTCTTAGAGGAGATAAAACCTAATGACACCACGAAGAAAAGGATGTGTTGTAGGAAGAAATAAAATCACACAATGAAACATGAGTGTTGATGTATGGCCCCACTTTAAGGCAGTTGCTACCACCATTACTATGAGAAATTTCTTTAAAGTAGAAGAAGACATGAGAGATTATTTGGAAAGCCCTATGCCAAGTCATATGTTTCAGATAAGCTACATCATGAAAATGGATGGAAGAGTTGCTCAGTACGTCACATGGGATCCAACTTAAGGAATTTCATCCACATCCCAAGCTTGCTCTTATATGTACATGAAAGGTGAAAAACTAGCCACAAGAGGTAACAAGTGACATACAAGGACAAGTGATGCAAGGGCATCTAGAAGCCTTCAAAAAATTGAGGTAGTTAGCAGTGAAGTGGCAGGGTTGTCACTAATGCAATGAAGTTTCATATGTTGGCTAGATCAATACATTGATCATCAGAGGTTATGGATTAAAGGGTTTGATGTTGAGTAAATCTAGTGTTTCCATGTTAAGTTTTAGAGATCCGCATGAGGATTTGATTGAGTTATGGGTATCTATGTTTTAATAGTTGTTTAGTTGTTGTAGTTGATGTTCCTGAAGGAAGATGATGAGAATCTAGTAGCTTGAGTTGATGCAGACATTTATGTGGTGATTCATGATGATTGTGGTTATTTCTAGATTGTTTGTTGTTGGTCCACATTGATCTTTTTGATCGTGATTTGGGAATTTCTTTTGTGAGTTCCTATTTTCCATGTTCTTGGTTGACTGGGTGTTTGTAGCATGCTGTGGATCTTCGACGAATAAATTTTAAAGATGCTTCAAGTTTGAGGACATTGTATTGGGTCCTTTCTTTATGGTGGCCGACATTGGTTGGTTTGCATTGCAAATTGTTTATTGTTTGTGGCTGACCTATTTGGGTTTGCATGCTATTTTACTAGTCACTGTAATTGGGCCAACATGTTAAGGGTTAGATGATGCACAAATGATATGTATAGAAGAGAGAGAATTTGTTACAAGATAGAAGATGGATGGATTAATAAGGTGCTTGATAGTGTGAAGTATGAAGCATGGTGATGAAGTATTTTGATCCAAAAGAACCTCTGAGCAAAGGGAGTGTGCAACAAGAAGTGGAGTCGATGGTAGATTGTTGTGAAGATTGTCATTATTTTAGATATTTGTAATCCTTGGGTTGCAACCTAGAATCCATTAATCCCTTCAGGCATATGTAATGTGTTCTGAGATTTAATATAATGTGGATGAGCTTTCAAGGTTGGGTTTTTGCTTATTAGGGTTTTCCCAGGATATATCTTGTGTCCAGTGTTCATGAATGTCTTTTATCTTTATATGGTTTAACTATTAAATTATGTTGCATATATGTTGTAATCATGGAGTTGGTAAGTCAGGCTGCAAGGAAGATAGTCCTTAATAGGATCCTCCTACCTTAACTGCATCAAATGGTATTACAGCTGGTTGTGAGTCTGTTAGTTGGCTAAGCATTTAAATTTAGTTGTTTATCTGATTTGTTTTGATGGGGAAGAGTGGGAAGAGGATGAAGAAGGAAAATGAAACCCTAATATGTGAAAGGGATACTTTGGAAGAATAATTGTGTGAAATCAAGAAGTGTAATTTAGAATTGATGGAGAAGATGAAAGAACTAGGAGGAGACAAGTATGATGCTCTTAAAGAAGAACTAAAAAATGTAAGAAGAAAAAATGAAGAACTAGAAGCAGAGTTAGATATGTTTGAAGATCTTGGAAATAAATTTGCAGAAGGGTTCAAGTTGTTTGAAAGGGTGGAAAAGAGGAATAGAGATTTGGAGGAAAGTTTGAAAGAGTTGAACAAGGAGAAAATTTTGTAGAAGGAAATATCTGGCTTGAAGGGACATGACGATTAGTTGGAGTAGTCACTTATTGTATGGTAGAAGGAGAATGAGAATCTGAGATCTAAGCCTAAAATTTGAGATGTTTCTTGTGATATTAATGAATTTTGTGATGTTGTAGAAGTTTCTTTAGAAGGTGGAGTTGGAGATAACAATGTAATGAAGCATACGATTGTTGGTGATGGTATTGGTTTCAAAATCATGGAGAGAATGGGATATAAAGGAAAAGGATTGGGGAAGCATCAACAAGGAATTAGAGAACATATTGAACCAATAATGAGATAAAAAAGTGAAGGCCTTGGATATGACAAAGGTAAGAATGTTATTGCAAGTTTGAATCTGGGAAGAAAAGATATGTATTGTTCGCATTGTAATAGGCATGGACATGAAAGGGAATTGTGTTGGGATCTATATCCTTGTAAGTTATGTGGATTAAGGAATCATTTTGAAAAGATGTGTTGGGATAAAATGAGAAGGAGAAATCCTATGATAGATTATAAGAAGATGAGTTATGTATGGATTGATGGAGAAAAATGGAAACATGTTACTTGTATGCTTAGAAGATCATACAGATGGAAGAACTCATATGTTGGAGAAAAAGAGGGATCAAGATGTAGAAAAAGAAGACCTTATGTAGAGAATAGAGGGAGAGGTGAGAGAAGTCATAACACTTATCACAATGAAGGTTACCAAAGGAGTGAAAGAGGATTTGCTAGAGGAGCAATCTATTTTCAATTTTGGAGGAAGAAAGAATCAAGCATTAAATGCCATCAAGAACCTAATATTAGAGAAGCTAATGAAAGAGAAGCAGTAAACAATGCAGAGATAGTTTGTGTAGATGGAGAAGAGCCTAAATTAGTGTATGCAAAGAAAGGGGAACCTTTGGAGGAATCAAATTTTATAGTGGAACTAGAAGAGGGTGAAGTATTGATCTTAAGGATAAATTTTAGCGAAGTAAATGTGAATGAAGGAATAGAAGAGGATAAAGATCTTAAGGAAACTTGTAGAGAAGGCTTGCTCAGACTACCAACCAATGAGGTAATGCAAGGCTTGCAAGTAGATCACTGAAACTTGACCATGACAAGATGAAGAACTAGAGGCTATTTTTAGGGTGGGCTTGCTCAGACCACCGACCAGTGAGGCAGTGCAAGGCCTGCAAGTAGATTTCTGAACTAATTCAAATAGAAGAGCTTGAGGAAGTTTTGTAGGGTGGACTTGAACAAAACACCAACCTTGAGGCAATTGTAAGTACCTATAGATGCCGAGCTGATTCAAAGATAAGAGCTTGAGGCAGTTTTGCAGGGTGGACTTGACCTTGATGCAATTGCAAGTACTTGTGGATAGATCACCGAACCAATGTAGAAGAAAAAAATGGATTTGATATAGTATAGACCAAAGTGAAGAGGCTCACTTTTCAAATAACCATGAGAGTCTGATGCAGGGGCATCTAGAAGCCTTCAGAAAATTGAGGCAATTGGTAGTGAAGTGGCAGGGTTGTCACTAATGCAATGAAGTTCAGTATGTTGGCTAGATCAGTATGTTGATCATCAGAGGTTGTTTTTGATGTTGAGTATATCTAGTGTTTCCATGTTAAGTTTTAGAGATCCACATGAGGATCCGATCGAGTTATGGGTATCTGAGTTCTAACAGTTGTTCAGATTGATGTTCCCAAAGGAAGATGATGAGAATCTGGTAGCTTGAGTTGATGCAATTTTTTTGTGGTGATTCATGATGATTGTGGATGTGTCCTGATCATGTGTTGTTGGCCCACATTGATCTTTATGCTTGTGACTGGGGACTTTCTTTTGTGAGTTCTATTTTCCATGTTCTTGGCCAACTAGGTGTTTGTAGTGTGTTGTGGATCTTCGAGGAATACATTTTGTGCTTCATGTTTGAGGACATTGTATTGGGTCCTTGCTTTTTACTAGCCGATTTGGTTGGTTCAATTGCAAAATTTTTATTGTTTTTGGCCAACCTATTTGGGTTTGCATGTTATTTTACTAGTCATTGTAGTCATTGTAATTGGGCTGACGTGTTAAGGGTTAGATGATGCACGAATGATATAAATAGAAGAGAGAGGATTTGTTACAAGATAGAAGAGGGATGGATCAATAAGGTTCTTGATAGTGTGAAGTATGAAGCATGGTGATGAAGTATTTTGATCTAGAAGAACCTCTGAGTAGAGGGAGTGTGGAGCAGGAAGTGGAGACGATGGAAAATTGTTGTGAAGATTGTCATTATTTCAGATATTTATAATGTGGATGAGCTTTGAAGGGTATGTTTTTCCCTATTATCATTTTCCCAGGATATATCTTGTGTCCAGTGTTCATGAATGCCTTTTAGCTTTTTGTGGTTTATCTGTTAAATTTCATTGCATATTTGTTGTAATCATGGAGTTGGTAAGTTAGGCTACAAGGCTAGACAGTCCTTAATTGGATCCTCCTACCTTGACTGCATCAACAAGGCTACCTAACCCCTTTCCCCCACTTAGTGTAGGATAAGGGTGAGCCAAAATGATTGATGTGAAACATGTGCTAGATTGAAAATTAGTATCAATTAGAGAAATTAGGTTCCCCCACATAAGGAAGAGCACCAAAATCCTTAAGATGTTGAGTGTTAATACTTAGAGCCTTACATTCATTAGTAGAATGACCATGAACTCTCTGATATGCACAAAATGAACTCTTGTAATAAAATTTCTTTCGTTTTCTTCAAGGGAGGGATATCAAACACTCTTGGAGGAGTCTCATCAAGATACTCTCTTGGTCAAAAGTTGAGGATGTTGCTTTATTTTGTGACAAAGATATCTATTGCTTAGCACAAGGTGTCATACCTACACAAGACCTTTTAGATTGTGATATTTTGTTCTCTCCTATACAAGAGGGTGTAAAATCTAATGAATTCAAATCATTAGTTTTTTGTGTTATGAAATTTACATTAAGCGAGTATTTCTTTGTTTGTTTCATTTATTGCAAAGGATAACTATCAAGACCACTAGTGTCTATCAGTTCAGGATGCACCACTGTTAAAGTCAGCTTAGAAGGATGCTTTGTGATAGCTTTGATATTAAGTGAAGGCTTGTTTGATCATGGATTGATTTCTATGAAAGGACAATAACCAATACCATGAGTTGTTTCATGAATGTTAGGCTCTATAGGGACACAAATACCTTGTTCTCTAGCACTACATCCTTTTCCACCATATCTATGTTGTTTCATAAGATCATAACCTTTTCCATAAAGCTTCTTCATCTATTTTGGATTTGGTGGTTGTTCATGATTAAGTTCATCGAATTTTGACATGTAATTTGATTTTTCTTATAAAGTGGTTAAGGTGGATTCTTTCAAAGGGTCATCCAAATTTTGTGTTGATAGTACAAATTTTTCTTTTCCCTTGTCTGAATCTTTGTTTATGATCTTATATTCTCCCATGAATGTTGGCTCGAATTCTAAGGAACCCCAATCATCTTCTAAGAGCTTTGTGACTTCTTCAATGTGTTTTTCTTTGTCTTTTTTCTTGCATGGATTCCACTTGTGTAGTTGGTGTGAATATTTCCAAGGGATTTTCCTTGTTTTTCTCAATGTTTAGACAACTGTATGGTTCAATATTGGCTTTAATTGTATAAAATTTGTTTTTGTAGACATATTTCACCATACAATGAAGGATAGAGGGAACATCATGCATCTCATGAATCCATGGTCTACCTAAAAGGATATTATATGAAAGATCATTAGGCATAACATGGATCAAGGTTTGTAATGTAACTTTTTCAACTTTAATAGGAAATATGATCACTCCATGTGGTCATTTTCTCATCTTATCAAAGCCATTAATAGATAAAGAGGTGGGTTGGATTTTGGATTTATCAACACCAAGCTTATCCAAAATATCCACACCACACATTTAAGGCTGAGCCATTTTCCGCAAGGGTTCATTTTATCCCTTTCATATTGTATTGAGCTATTATCATGAGAGTGTCACATTGTTTTTTTACTTCCAAAGCAAGGAGTTTACTTTGGCAGAAAACAATGTTAGCATTTATCCGTTGAATCATGCCTGCTATGTCATTCAGCTTTGACTAGAAAAAACTACAACTTGTTGTAAGGCTATTTGAAGCATAGTGTGATAATTAGGTGAATTATGAATTAAGTCCCATAGGGATATCTTTGGAGGAGCCTTCTTAAGTTTTTCAACAAGATCATACTCCTACACACTATGCTAATTTAAATGGGGAGTGTAGACACTTAAAATGACCTAGGCCTGCAAGCTTCATTTTTACCACTTTCGTCCTAGCATAATTATGACATTTAATTATGTCCTTGGTCCACATTCGACTATTGATTAAATAATTCATAATTATTTAATCAATTCATGTCCTTTTATTCTTCATGATTATTAAATAAATAAATTCTATTTATTTATTAAATACGTCACTAATTCTCTAAGTTTCCCTATAATTAAATAAATTTATAAATTTGTTTAATTATCCTTATTCATTAATTCTTCCTGATTATTAAATAAATGAATTATATTTATTTATTTAATATGTCACTAACTGTCATATTAAATGAATTGATTAATTTATTTAATTAATTAATCTTATCTGCTAAATTAAATAATTATCTTTAATTATTTAATTGTCAAAATTAATATTCCTCTCATTTTAAATAAATGAAAATATTTAAAATGTCATCACTTTCTTAACTGTCAGTCCATTTTGGTAAATAATCTAAAAAGATTATTTATTGTCTCACAAAATCATTATTTTGAATTAATTTAATTCAAAATGGTAACTAATCTTCTAAAAATCAAGTAATCGGGCAAATTCTTGATTTTCCAAATTTGATCTTCAGTCCAACTCTTATCTTCTTGATTTTTCGAATCTCACAAATTAGGTAGTCTTTATCTTCTTGATTTTTGAAAATCTTTATTTTTGAATTAATTTATCTCATTTATTCTCCACTGCCGATTTGATTTTCTCATATAACATCTTGACCACTCATCTAAGGATTTTTCCCTAACCCTAATTAGGGATTATCAAATGAAATCTCGTCCTCTGATTTTAGGTTATTGTCAAGAGTCAATCTCATCCGTCCACTCAAAATTGTGTTTTCTATAAAAGACAATTTTGTTCATAATTTCAGACCCCGTCATTTTTAATATAGGCATTATAGTCATTTTAGCATTGGTAGTCATTATTTTCATTTATCATATTGTCATAGACAGCATAATTTTATCAAATCCTTCAACATTTGCATAGGGCTTTGGCATTATTATAGGTTGCTCAATTTGAAATCTGAGGGCCTCATTGACTTGCTGCAAACTAGAAGGTGTAACAAAGGTGAACCATGGAAGAAGAAGATTTCTGGTAGTATTACTCCTTTATTTTCATTATATTTCCTTTGTACTTTGTTATTTCATTGGATTTTGATGTTTATTATTTAATAAGCCAACCCATCTAAATTTCCATAGATACAGGGAGCACTAGGAAAAATAGGATTAAGCAATGGGAGGGATGTTGAAGGTGTTTGTATTGGTTGTTGATTGTACCTAGTGTTGTATGTATGACCAATGGTATTGTAACTCGCGTGCTGCAAAATTTTTTTCTTAGGTGGTTCAAGGATAAGGACGGGTTTTTTTTGAACTTGTGGTTTTTGAGAGGGTGGATAAATGATAAGTTTAGGCTCGGGAGAGTACTCTAAGGGGTATCTAATGTGCATAACCTCAGAAGTCTTATCATTATTTTCATGATCTCTTAGTGAAGAGGAGTCTAATGTTACTTCATCATCTTCATCTAAGAAATTGCTATTTTCAATGTTCTCATTTTCTTCCACTATTATCTCTTCCCTAGTAGGAGAGTTTCTAGGAGAACTACAAACCAAATGTTCTTGAAATTCAAGGGTTGGTTCTTCTAAAATGACTTCATCATATGTATGGGAGTTATCAATGGTTGAATTGTCTTGTTCATCAATAGTGGGGATATTAGGAGAAGGCTCCATTTGATTGTTATGATTGTTCATGACTTTATCCTTTTTCTCTAAGGGCTCGTTCTCTTGTGCTATAACTTCTATCCTAATAGGAGAGATTTTAGGAGAGAATCAAACAAAAGGTTCATCACTCTCCATTATTATGCCATGTAAAGTAACTTTTTTACTAATAGGGGAAGAATCAAGAGAAAGACTACTATGGTTTTCATGATCATGAATAGTTAAATGGTTTTGTTCAAATAGGTCTCTCCAAATGTTAGGGACATTCAAAAGGAGAGAGATAAGGTTATCACTTTCAATCCACATGTCCTCCTAAAAAATATGATTTTCATGATCATTCATGATTGTATCCTCCTTTACTAAAGGAATTTTGTAATTAGGGGAGGTGTTGAGAGATAGAGTTGGGGTAAGAAAAGTGGTGGAAATGATCTCATCTTCATTTTTTCGAATATCTTCCAAAGGGGGAGGACGATAGGGACAATCAAGACTCTCAATGCTTGTATCTTCTTTCACCAAGATACCTTCATCACTAAGAGGAGAGGTATCAGGAGAATAATAAGTATGATTGTTATGATTGTCTACACTACCTTCCTTACCAATGGGCAAGGTAATATTAAGGATTGTGTCAATGGTTTGATCAACTTGCTCTAGGATGTTCTCATAACTATGAAAGATAGTAGAAGGATGACTAAAATGTTTCTTAATGAACTCATTGTTGTATTATAAGTTGAACTCACAAGAGGGGATGTTGTACTTATGCAATCCATTTGTAACCATATCAAAGCCACATCTCGAGAAAGAAAACATGTTATCATGAAAAAGTAAAGGAACTACAATGCACTGACCTAAAGTGAAATGTTTAAATGCAATTTTTAGATTGGAAACAAGGTAATTTGTTGATTATAGTATGCAATGATCTAAAAGATGAAATGTCATAGATGAAAATTTTGAATGGAGCAATGCATAAAATGAAGCACTTTAAGATAGATTTAGAAAAATACATGAAACAAGAAGTCAATCCACTAAAGTGGATAACCAATGCTAGCAAATAGAAGCACAAAAATGTTGATTCAGATCCTAAATACTACAATCTGAAATTCCACAAGGATTAAGACACCAAGGAGGCCATTTTAGTCCTCTTGATGAAATTTGAAGGTTTCAAAAGCTAAAATAGAGAGAAAATCACTTAGACAAGGTATTGCAACAGAAAACTAGAGAGGGACTAAGACGTCACCAAGGGGATTTTAGTCCTAGTAAGGCTTTTTTGTAGAAAATAAGAAAATTATGGGTTGATAACAGTGTTCCTAGGTTTCCTACCTAGGGACTAGATGTTTGGAAACATAAATTTGTACAAATGAAGGCTAGAAAAAGTAACTAGTAATAAGCAATTGGATACAAAAGTGAATGCAATTTTTTTAGTTTTGACTGTAATAATAATGTTCCTAAATTCAATTAAGATGATGAACAATGAACTTTTTAGTTTTTAAATGAGATAAAAAGATGCAAGAAAGCAAAAATGCAACTTATATGCACTTTCACTAATGCAAATATGAGAAACCCTAGATGCAATTTTACTAATGCAAGATGCAATGGGGTAAAAACACAATAGTCTGTCACACTTTTGGCCAATTAAATGGTTTTGAGGGAACAATTTTTGGCCGAAATACATTAGGCCAAAACTTTGTGGCGCCGACGTGGCAGGAACATTTTCAGCCAAGAGGGTTTCGGCTGAAATCCTCTAGGGCAAATACGGCTGGCCAAAAACATGGAAAAAGTGAGCATATAAACTATTTATGGCTTGGAAATATCAAGAAATTTTTGGCCGAGAGTGTTTCGGCTGAAACTTTCTTGGCCAATACTCTCTCAGCCGAAAATGTCTAGTTGGCATCCTACATGGCAGCCAACTCATCATTTTTCCATTTTTTTTGAAACATTCAACTTTGGAAGAGTATTTCTCTAGTTAGGATGATATTTCTGCAAAAAAACAAAATACCCTTTTGTAGAGTTCAGAGTGGAGAATCCAAATATATAATTTTTTTAATATTTTGATTAGTTTTAATATATTTTATTTTTAAATTAATGCAAGTAGGTTTTAAAAATAAAAAAGAGGTTGATTACAAATTAAAATATACATACTAAAACTTATTAAAAAAATTTAAATATTATATGGGGCACAAGAGGAGAGAGTCTTCTTCAAAAGGATATAACTTTTTTTTGAAAATGATTAAAAAAATTGAAAATAGTTGACGGTCCGTGAAAACTGTCAAATTTTGACATGTTTGACTTTAAAACGTTATTATGAGAAAAATATACATCAAAATTTGAGTTTTTGCACAAGCATATTGAAGTTACACTATTTGGAGAAAATGACAAGGAGAAAATTTGTTTTTTATCTTGATTTTCGGACAACACAAGATCACCCCTCATTTGTTCATAAATATTAAATTTTTAATTTCATTAAATGCAAAAAAAATTTTCTTACATCAAAAATACATCATCTACATTTTATTTTCACCATTTTTGAAATTCAAAACATAAATGACCATCTTTTATGTATTGGTTACGGAAACAATTTGTTTCTTTGTTCACTCTTTTTTTTTTAGCATTCGATGGGAATGTTCTACATTTCATTAGTTTACACCATTTTGAAATTCAAAACATAAAGACCACTTTTATGTGGTCGAAGTTCACTGTTGGCTGATTCCTTTATAAAGTGTGACACAGGTTTGTGCTTTTACCCAATGCAAGAATAAATGCAATCTAGATCTAAGATTTTAATGAAATCCAAATCAAAAAATGAATGCTCAACAAGGTTGGGCTCACCAAAATGAACAATAGGAAAATGGGTGCCTTATAACCTAGGTCATAGAAGACCACTTTTCTCCTCTTATCATTTAGTAATGCCCTAGGAATCCCAATTGGATTTACTATCAACCTCAAAGGTGAGTCAATTATCAATGAGGACCTAGGAGGGGTTATTTTAGGGTTTGAAGGGTTCACCGCCAAGCAAAAGCTTGGAAAAGACAACTTAACTTTCAACTCACAAAACTAGTAATGTAAGCCAAATAATGAGTGAAATGATGAAATTAAGCTACACCAAGTTAGGGTATGTCTACCTCAGAAGTTTGAAAATGTAATGATGATTCTAGAAGTGCAAAAATGTTGTCAAAATATACTATGGAGGACTAATATGCCCTTACTATTGTCTTATTCCTCCCACTATTTTTTGAGGAAAATGTTGAATCTTTGGATGCCAGAATAAGATCCAAAAGAATCTCTAAAAAATACCAATGGGAGGACTAAGAAACCCTAGGTGGTGTATTAGTCCCATTCTAAATTTTTGAAGACTCTAAATGCAGTCCCAAGCTTTAAGGTCTGCACTTGCTTCTCTCCAAATCTGAGGTCCTGAAACTTCTATGTCTGACTGGTAGATGAGTTTTTAAGAAGATGGAAACTTTGTAATTAAACTTTGCAACTTTGCACTCCAACTAATCGTCAAGTCTTCAACCTAAATCTGTAATCACAAATATGCAAGAAGGGAAAAACTTGTTGTTTGTTAGTGAATGGGGGTTTTCCTTTGTCAAAACCCTTGTAGATAATTAAACCAAATGATGGAATGAATGAAATGAAGGATGAAAAATAAATGATATCACCTTGTATAATGTCTTGTGAACAAAATCTTCAATCTACCATGTATTGGCCATGAAAATGTAGATATTAGATCCTTGGATATGATATGAACAATGGTTACGAATATATATCTAATGCTACATCCACAATCTTGGCTCAACAACATGAATGGATGCAATAAACCCTTGACATGATCCTTGAATCTTGATGATGGCTCCAAATGCTTGATGAATTACACTTGAATGCATAAAATTTCTTTAGGAATGAATACTTGAATGCTTGTTATGAAAATGAGTGGAGGAACCTTGTATTTATACTTATTCATGATTAATATCTTGAAATTACACCACAAGGTGACAAATGAAATAATTAATTAAAGGAGGCTAAAATCCACAAGAATTTGAAATTAAATTTAGAAAATAAGCCAAGGAGGAATAGGATGCCCTAATTGGCATCTTAGTCACAAGGCTCAAATCTTGGGGCATAGACTCCAAAAAGGAACCTTTTCAGGTGTATTCAAAATCAGGGTCCCAAGACCCATGGAGGACAAGGATGCCTGTCGATGGTGTTTTTTACACAAAACTCAAAAATAATATAATATCCTATCTCTTTTTAAAGGAAAACCTCTATCTGTAAGCCCCAAGAGATAACCCCAAGGTCTCTAATGTTAGGTCTTGACAATGCATAAACAACTTAGTGAAAATGTGAAAATTGTTGGTAATCACAAGGGGCCTTAAAATGAACAATGTTGGAAGTGTACTTTCATCAGATGTAACAATTTGGTGATGCCTTCAATCCTAAAACTAACCCATATTTCAAATAAATAGAAAAAGAGAAAAGGTTGAGAAAGATTCTATTCTAAATTAACTCCTAAGATCAATCGGTATGTGCAGGATCATCATGGAAAAAATAAGCCCTTAAGTTGCAAAAATTTCAAAAAAAATAGAGTTAGGCAACTTAACTTAAAAATTTGAATAAGTTATCAATATTATTTCAAAAATATGTAAAGTTTTTAAAATTTCAGGGATTTCCATCAGGGATGGAAATACCTAAATTCCCTGCAAGGTCAAAATCCCCTAAACCTCATAACTTTTTTTCTAGAAGGAATTTTCAAAAAGTTCAAAAAGCAACCTAGCCTAATTTTTTGTCCTTTATCCAAAGCTGCAAAAAATATTTACATATGACATTGAAAATTCACTTCAAAATCCCCATTTTCAAATTCCAAGACAGGTGAATTTCCCCTAGAGCCTCAAAATATTGTCATCATCAAACCCAGTCTAGACTTAATCCCAAAATAACCTCCCAAGAAGAGAAAAACCAAAATTCTACCAATTCAAGAGGCATAGATGCAAAAGAGAAAAAAAGGGTCCTTGCATCCAGTGGGGTGTGTGTGTGTGAAAATTGCACAACAATGCCCTAGGTGGCATTTTAGTCCCAGTCCACAAATCAAGGACATACCTACATAATCATTAAATGATCATTTATCTTTTGATGTTTGTTGGGATTTTCCATAAAAATATATAGTTTAGTATGCTTGTGGATGCAAAATAGGACCAATTAAGCCATAAAGAAGCATAAATAAAGCAAGGCGAGCCCAAACAAGTGTGAAAATTCAAGGGTGTGCATTTTACTACACTATAGTGTCCTATTCACAATACTATTATAAGACATAATTCAAGGCTCATGTCATCCCTCAATATCTCAATCACCTTGGATATTGGGTTTCCTAACTCTCTTTTTGATAGTGTTGAGAATAAACCCTCCATGGCTCATAGTTTCCACACTTCATTTCCCATTACCTCACCTCCCACAACCAATGTTGTTAACATTCCCAACACCATCCCTACCATTACCACTTCCACTCAAGATTTGGGGTCTACTCAAAGTCAAGGTGGAATTCCAATTATGACATCCACAATAGCAATGTCCATCCCTACATACCATAGTACACAACCTACAACAACATTCCAACCTACAACAACCTTCCAACCTACAACAACATTTCAACCCATAACTACCATTCAACCAACCATAATAGTTATACCTACTAGCACCGTATACACTTCCATAGGAATTCATGTAGGAAATTCTTCAAACACAATAATACCTCAACAATCCACCTTCAATAACCTACAATGCACTAGCCCTCTGTATACATACACTGCACCATCTTATTCCCCTCAACCCTATAACCAAAATGACCCTCTCATTAATTCACTTTTTCAACCATGGCATCCCTTCAACAACAAGTGGCAACATTACAACAGAACAATAATGATCAACATTTGCAATACATCAAGTCTACACCATTTTCCCTTGACATATTAAGAGAGAAAATGCCACAAGGTATAGAGGTCCCTCACTTTGAGAAATATGGTGGGAAAGAAGATCCTATAATCCACGTTTCTACCTTCACAACCTTGTGTAGTGACTTCATCTTTGAAGATAAAATGTTGGCTAAGTTATTCCCTAGATAATTAAAGGACATTGCTTTAGAGTGGTTTTCATCTTTACCAAAAAGTTCAATTGGTTCATTCAATGAACTCATTGATGCCTTTTACAACCAATTCCATATTCAGATGGGTCCCAAGATGACCCTTGCGGATCTAATGACCTACAAGAAAAAGGAAGATGAAAAAGTGACTGATTTCATAGGAAGATATCAAACAATTTATTTGCAAGTAAACGTTGAGATTCATAATTCTGACCTTCAAAGAATGTTCATTTCCAACTTACAAGATAAACTCTAAAGAAAACTTGAAATATTGAGATTTCCATCCTTCACACAGTTATGTACAACCCTTCATGACCATCAAAAACTAGCGACCATGATGTGAAAAATCCCCCTAGTCCTAAAAAGTCTGAGCCCATGACTCTAAACAACTATAAATCATTCAAGAAATAAAATAAGGGATTTCTACAACTAAATCCTCCTCTAACAAGTCAACAAAAAAATAATCAAGTGGCTGCTATAAAATCAACTCCTTTTGGGGATAGGGAGAGAGAGTTTACACCATTACCGATACCCTTCACAATATCATGTTGTAGCTCATTGACAAGAACATGCTTACCTTACCTTGTGTTACACAACATGACCCTACTATAGCATTGCCTAAAGGCTTTCCAAAAAATGCTTATTGTCATTACCATCAAACAAATGGACATAGTATAGAATACTATAAGCATCTCAAACATCTTATGCAAGATCTTATTGATTCTAATAATTTACTAATCAGAGGTGTGAATGATCAAGAAAATACTTCTACAGCTCCTCCTAATCAAAATTTGAAAATATTTACAAATCCCATGCCTAAGCATAGTATTTCATTTGCCAAAGCTAGTGAAACAAAGACTAATGTGATGAATTTTGACACAAATAATTACAATATGAAAAACATTGAACAAACTGTGAAAGTGATAGCATTTATTGAAGTTAGACCTCGTAAGGGCTTGACTAGATACCCTATTAACATTGATTTCTCACAAAATGACATACCTACATGTGCACCTGATGGTCCTCTTTACATAGCTGGTTGAATCAATAATAAGCCCACTAATGGGATATTGATTGATCCTATCTGTGGAGAGAATGTGATCATAGAAGAATTATTATATGTCCATGAGCTATATTAAGATACATATGACAATCTAAAAGCATGGATAAATACACATAATGGATTTTATTTCCCTACGATAGCCTCGATAGATCTCCCTTTAAAAAATAGAACCAAAAACATTAATTGTGCCATTCTCCATCATTCCACAATCAGACCAATTTCACTTGAATCTAGGCCATCCATGGCTTCACTCCATGAATTTTTTCCCTCTAATTGTGCATAAATGTCTAAATTTTCCATTTGGCAATAACATCTTCACTATGCATCATATCAGATTCCATCTTGCCTCAGAAAAAGGGAATTTTTTACTAGATTACTTTTGGCCCAAGCCTATGGAACCTATCAAGACTTGGGTAGATTTCTTTTTCAAATCATATAAACAATTCAAGGAAAAAAAAATAGAACTATCCCTTCTAAACATGTCTCAACCTATGACCGAACCAACCATCCTTGATGAGGCAATGATTGAACCAAAAAAAATCATGAACATACAAGAACAACCTATAGAACAACCTCCTGCAATTCCCCACAAGAGACCACGAGATAGTACAAAAAATCCTATTGTCCCTCCTAGAGTCAAAGAAGTATACAAAGTCAAAGAAAAAGTAGTTGAGAAAACCCATGTCATTTCTTCTAGTCCTAAGGAAGAGAAGGAACCTATGATTGAAAAACCCATTCTTACACAAAATCAAATTGACAATAAACTAAAAATAAATTGAAGTGCTAGAGAGTGTAGACGTAGATGTCGTGCTATTGCTCATAGATTGCAAACTCAAGAAAACAACAATAACATAGAAAATAGAAATTTGAACCTACCTGAAGAAATGCATAACAACTCTCAACCCTTGCCACAATATAAACAAGAACATTGTATGGAAATTGTTATTCAACCTCTTGTTGTGATTGACCTAGATGATGATATTGATATTGAAAAGATTGATGAACAAATGCATGATAAGTTGAATACATTGTTTTCTTCCTCCATGAGCTTAAATGAAAAAATCCTAAAAAGAGTGTTGAACTTGGTGTGTGTCCTAGTTTGGCACTTGATGTTTTCCCTTTGGTTAGTTTCCCACCTTTTGTTTATATCAATCGAGATAGGGAGGAAGATACATGCTTTAGGTTGACTTTCTTGTGCCTTACTAGTCATTTTTCTTTTTCTTTAATTGCATGTGTGTAATGTGATCCCCCGTGATGTTTCATTTGATGTTCCTCTCTCTTTTTATGCATTCTCCTATATTTCTGTTCATTCTTCTCTATGTCATAATCATTTTTCATTTCTCTTGTGTTTTCCTTTTGGGGATGATGCAAGGCATCGAAACATTTATGTTTCTTCCATATTGACCCAAAATATTTTCTTTCTATTTTTCTTTTGTCTTGTGTTTTCCTTTGGGGATGACTCAAGGCATTGAGACATTCATGTTTCTTCCATGTTGACCTAAAAGTTTTTTCTTTTTTTTTTACTTTCTTTTTGTCATTCTTCTAGTTCTTTGAGTATGTGGGGAATGATGATAGTTCCATGCTCTATGACAACATTGTAGAACAAACATACTGACCCCAAATCCATAGATCCCTTGTGTGTTTATGGGGGAAACCCTTCCTTCCTATTTCATGATGTAGCTTGCTTCAAAAACGTATGACTTGGCGTAGGGTTTTTTGAGGAAATCTCTCATGTCTTATGATCAAATCATTTGGCTGATTAAATGTAATTTATCATAGTAATGGTGTAGAAATTTACTTTAAAGTGGGGGCATACATTGATGAAATATTTTGGAAAATTTCATGGCGTGATTTTCCTTTCTTCTTGTGTTGTGTCCTCTTCTTGGTGGTGTCATTGGGTTTGATGTCGTCCAAGAGTGTACAATCTGTTGTCATGGCTGCATGATGCGAATGAGGCATCCCATGGGTGATTTGACACCTTGATTTGTCCTCTCTTGGAGAAATTAGGAACAATGCTCCCTAAGAGGAACACCATTACATGAACAAAGAAAAATCCCCTTTTAGCAATTTTTTTTTACATGACATTTAAATTTTTTTTATAAAATCATTTTCATTATGGTGCCTTATCGAAGTTGTCAAGAGGATGACTTTGATATGATATGAGAGGCTAATTCAATTCTCTCATTTGCCACCTCATTGGGATAACTCATCTAGTGGAAAAACTAAGGTTCCACTACCCCAGAGTGAGCATACATATTTTAGAACAAACTCACCCAGCTGACAACTTGAAGTTTCATGGCCCTAGAGTGAGCAATGTTTGTTATGGACAAAAAACCACTGCCTCACATTGTGTTGAATTGGTTGTGCTTGATCCTTTTTTTTTGTTTATTTTTCATAGCCTTTGACAAGGTATGATCATGTATTTTTTTTATTGTTGCATACTTGAGTGTCTTGGATTTCTACTTTAGTGTCATTTTGACATGGGGTTATCCTCTCACTAAAGTGGGGTCAAAATGTAGTAACAAAAAAAGTTGTCTTTTCCTTGCTTGCTTAGATAATTAACATTAAAACTAGACTAATGGTGTCTTGGAGTGGTGTTACAATGTCTTGTACACATTCACACCATTCTAGGACCTTTATTTTACTAAATCATGTTTTAATTTTTCCTTTGTAAAGGTGTTGTGAAGTGTTGTAACACACTTTCACACTTTTCTAAGACTTATTTTTTTAATTAAGCCTTATGGGACCCTTTCTAAATAAAATATCCATATTGTATACCTTGTTTAAGTGTTGTAAATTTTATTAAAGCACTTCCACATTTATCTAGGTGGTCCTAATTCATTGTGGTTAAGTGGAGTTATTAACCCCCCTTTTAGGCCTTAATTTTGACACCTCTCGAGGATCTCTCTTGAAAATTGTAAATTAAATATCAAATTATTTGATTGGGAAAAATTTGGTCCTTGTAAGTTGAGCCAGGCCCCCTTCACCCTTAATGGAAAATGGGTCCTCCATTAATAGGACCCCCTTTTCTCAATTGTTCTCGAATGGGTTTTTGCCCTTCTTTCAACTCCCTGAAGTTTGGTCTTGGAAACTTAGCCAGGACCCATTCGCCTTTGGTGGTGAATGGGTCCTCCCTTAATGAGACCCTAATTTTTGAATTTCACTATGGTGGGAATTTAATTATCTTTCTTTCCAAATCTGGTGTCAGCCTTAATTCTTTGAATTTTGGGGTTAACCTCCTATTTTAGTATAAATAAGGGGTTAATTCACATATTTTCACCTAAGATTTTCAAGAGAGCATCTTGAAACTTTACAAGATAATTATAGAGCACTTCAAGATCATTTTAAAGGAATTTCAAGGTAGAAGTCAAGTTTTTATTGTAGAAATTCAAAGATCGTATCATCGTGGTAAGGTTCTAATTACATCATTTAATGTTCATTCTTTATTATCTTATTGTTGCAGGTATGAGAAATTTTGGTGGTGTCATCATTAAATTTGTCATTGATGTCATCATAGTTCAGTATGTTGCAGATTGTACATGTATGGATGAGATAATGCTAAGATGTGAGTACATTGAGATATCTTTATAGTGCTGTAGATGTCTTGGTTTGATAAGTTTCCAAGTGATTTTGAGAAAATTAAATATAGAAGAGAAAAAAGAATGTTGAAAGTGTTTAGAATGTGCTCTAGTCTATGCTTTTCATTTCTCCTATGTTGATCCTATGCTTGTGCGGACCTAAAGGTTTGATAATGGTGATTTAGTGGTGATATCTCCTAAGTTTTAGCCTCTAGTGTGATGGGATGTGAAAGTTACGTTCACTGATATGTGAATTATTCTGGTAGAGTTGGTATTTTGTGGACTGGGAAAAATATTATTGCTTTGTAATTTTTCTCTATTTCATTTCAGATCTTGCAGATCTATAATATGTCTTGTGAAGGTCTTTTCTATGCTCTGAAAAAGAGGTTTGAAGATTAGTGATCTAAAAGTCATGTTTCAGTAATTCAGTGTGAAGTTGATATAGTCTAGATGGATTGGTGAAAGATGTTCAGTGGCTAAAGTATTTTTTTTGGTTGCAGATGTATCTAGAAGATTCTGAGATGTATTCTCATGCTTACAAAAGCATCTTGTGGTGTCCCCATGTCATCTTCTAGTTTGGAAGCATGTACATCAATGATTATTTGTGTTTTCATTAGGTTTGGCCGACCTAGTGTTTACACTTCATTCAAAGAATAAAATTAATTTGAGGAAGCATGTGATTGATCTGAGACATTATTTTTCAGTCTTGGTTAAATGTTTCATTGGTTCACTCTTATTCTTTTCCACCATGGGAATTTTGAGTCATCGACCTATTTTAAATTAATGAAATGAGGTATTTGTGGTCGACCTTGGAGAAAGTTTCTAAGGTTGAGGATGGTATAAAAGCAAGTCAAAGTGTGAAGAGTCATATGATAGTGTGATGCAAAGTGACAAAAGTGAGCCACAAATCATAAAATCAGAAGTGTGTGTGTGAGTTGTGATAGTAGTTTTTCATTGTGTTGAAGGCAGCGAGCTAAAGGTTTTTGCAATCCTATGGATGTGCATTAATTATTTTCTCTTTTGTATCTGTACATCATGTGTTGGAAACAAGAAACACTGAGAGGGGGGGTGAATCAGTATTCTACAAATATTAAGTTTATTAATCTGACCTTTAATCCACTAAGAACATTTACTCAAAAGTAATATGCAGAAACATAAAGCAAGAAACTACACAACCATAACACAAGGATTTTTACATGGAAACCCTATTAGGGGAAAAACCACGGTGGGTTGCCAACTCACAATAAGTTCTGAGTGTACTCAAAAGAGATATTACAAAATAGGAATGCACTTGCATTCAGGCTCACTGCCTAGAGCTCACTACTAAAAATGATGGGCTCACTACCCTTACAATGATTTGGATTAGATCCAAAAGAAAATGAACTGAATGGATACCATCTACTAATGCTTGATTACAGTTTTGGTTAAGCTCTAATGATGAGCTTCTATCTTTTTGACTGATATCGAACTTATGTTCTGCTTTGCTCAAGTTGCACATAAAATATTTATGCACAAGTGAAACTATGTATGATATCGCTTAAAATAATCTTGAGATGTTTGAAACATACACCAATAAACATTCTTCATTCACAAAAATGATGTAATCAATCATCTAAAGATATTTTCAACTAAGGATTTTAATCGCTACAAGTCGGCTCAATAAAACGTAAGAATATTTGCAACTTGTCGGCCCAAATCATGAATAATTTTGATGCATATTCAAACAAGTCGGGTAGTCAATAGCTAGGACCCATAATTAAACATTTGAGCATGAAAACATCTTAGATTGTTTCAGTTAACATATCCATAATGTGCTGCATTTAAGTAAGATACAACAAACAAATAGATAGAAAGTATCCTACTGGAGGTCCAAATACGTGTTGCAACTCATGCAACATCACAAATCTCAATAATAAGATAATCCACGAGCTTATTAAGCAATTCCAGGGATTCACAACACAAAACAATGATCCCATGAAGTTTTCTGACTAGATACCCCGTTCCTCAAGTATTCTACCAGTAATACATAATATTTTACTTTACTTCCTAGTATTATTAGATATTGATCTATGGAACATGGGGATGACTTCAGTTTCCATCAATGATAACACTAGAAGCCATATGCCAACAATCTCCCCTTTTGGCATTGATGTAAACACTTAGTGAAAAATGACTAAGTGTTGAAGCTGATAAGCACACTACCAAAATAGAAAATAACACTCCCCCTAAGAATATCAAGACATGTTTTACTTCACTCTCTCCCCCTTTGACATCAATGACAAATTTTGGGGAATTCAAAAATTTGCAAAACTACACAAACATATCCGAAGACTTACAAAGATTGGAAGATGTCTACAAAGACATTCTTTAATCCACTTAAGCTTGAGTCCCACACACTTTTCATACTCTCCAAAATGGTAATATGACCACAAAGAAGATATGACAAGGTTTCTACTACTCTGAGACTTACCAGATCAGGAGTGGTCTCAACACCTTTAGCTTCTTTCAGAGCATTTACCATTGTCTCAATCTTTGGACTTATTAGCCCCCTGAGTTCACTTACTTTGCTAATAATCCTTTCATTTTCAAGCTTCAGATTCATTTTTTGGTTGAGTAAGGACATTACCTGACTTTGTTGATGAAAAACACTACCGGATAATGGGTCAAAAGTGTTGCAAATAGTAACCAATTGCCACTCAATATCTTTCACTTGCTTCTCATTTTCTTCAGTAAATTTTGACAAGACTAAGTAGGAATTGTACACTTTTCCTCCTTCAGATATAGCACCTTCAATATTCTTTATACAGGAGCCTAACAAATATTTGTCTTTGGAAATCAATTCATTTAGGCTACCAATTCTCTTTTCCTTGAACTCCCTTTTCACTTTAACTAGAGCTGATTTCCCAAAAGATTCAAAATGAGATTCTACAAAGTTTATTAACTTCTTCAACTCACTGGAGGTTGAGCCTAACTGGTCCATAACATAAGTGGGCATTAATTTCTATAGGAATCCAGATGCAAGTTTTAGTAGTTTGATGTCCTCAATGTGAGATTTCAATATCTTCTCATTGGCTTTAGCTTGAGAAATTTTGGAAACCTTCAACGTTTGGATTGTAGACAAAGTAGATAGGTTGATTGAACTTTCATCTAACTCAAGATCTGATTCTTCCTATTGCTCCAATAGAGATTTGTTTACCTACTTCATTCTATTTTTTTTATGCTTTTATTTTTCAATCTTGGATTCTGCTTCAAGATTGACTTTAGGCATTTTAGATTCTTCAGTATGCACCTCTTTTTCTTCAACAACCACCTCAATTTGGACCTTAGTCACCACAGGTATCTCTATATTTGCAACATTGTGAGAGGTTAGAATATCGTCAAATCCTGGAGGATCAGACACATTCATGTTTTCCTCATTCACATTTCCTTCTTCTAATTCTTTTACATTCACATTTACTTCCTCATTTCCTTGAACATGTTCAATATTGATCTCCTGAATATTTATCTTTTCCTTTGACAAGAATTCTTCCAAAACTACCTTAGTTTCACTGATAACAACATCAATGTCACCAATCATGAGTTTATTTACTCTTGACTTGCTTCTGAATTCATTTTTAACCTTTTGAAGAAATAAATCCATTTCTTCAATTGCCATTTCTGGGCACAAATCAGAAATAACTCTTTTCCTCAGATTTTCCTCCTCTGTTCTAGAATTCTCTCTCCTAGATTCCAAAGCATTATAAAGTCTTGTAGGCAAGCCAGACATGATTTCAAGAAGAGTATTATTGGAAAGATACAAGTGCTTAATTGAAGCTTCCTCAAGAATATTCTTACTAGATTCATCAAAAGTCTCATATAGGTCACAGAGTGGCATGTGATTTCCATCTTTTATTGCTACATTCTCAACATCTTTAACAAGCATGTTGGGCTTGTCAACTTTGGTCTTTTTCTTTGCTTCTTCACCTTTGTTGGAAGGTTTTATTTTGTTCAGATTGACAACATGAGTCCCAGTAGCCTTTATCTCCCTTACCACTTCTTTTGAGTCAGTTTCTTCCTCCTCATCTACAGATACAACTTTGTAAGTTCTTGAGATTTTATTCTTCCTGGTAGATTTGGTGTTAGGAAAAGATGTTCCTGAACCAACTAATTCATCCTTTTCCTTCTTAGTTTCTTCAGCTTTATCTCTTTGCCTTCTTATTTCTTTTAGTTTTTCCACTGGAAAACCCATAATCTCTGCAAAATGCTTTTGTCTCTTTTCTTACCTTTCTAATTGACATGGGATTTCTCAATTCTAAATGAACTTGTAAGGTTTTCTCTACATATGTACCAAACCTTTCTTCACCCTAATCTAGTGGTGAATTTAGCAGATGTTCTACATACATCCTCAATATATTTTCATCTACTTCATAACCCATGACATTGGTCAATGTCTATCTTGAAGCATATAGAGTCTTTATACTGTTCCACTATTGTGGAAGGAATTTTCTCTCTGGTGTACATCCAATTTTGATTTTTTTAGAAATGTCCCCACAGGATTATGTTGTAGGTCTTTTAATCACCAAGTCCATATAACATATCCTAGATTTGAATAGCTACCGGCATATCTTTAAGCCATTGAACTTTACCAACTCCCGGTACCTCACTTGAGAAGTAGAAATAGAGACAGATTAATAGGTTTCCAAATTTGAATACATTCTTCTTGTCCTTCTTGACTTTTCTTAGATTCTCCAATAGTTGACCTCTAAGCACTTCACATAGATCATATTTTGCATTCTATTTGATCATTTCATATGTTGTATAGATGGCTATGCTGGATACAAAATTTTCCTAGCTCGAGTGGTAAATCTTGTAGCCTATAACCATAGATGCAAATTTTACATCAACTTTGGCAATATGATCTATTGGCATTGCCCTTCTATCCCAATGTGAGCCAGTCGCTTTAGTAACCTCATTGTTCCTCACCGACTTCAAAACTGGAAGTCTACCAGTGGAATTTAAACCTGTAACTACACAAATAGCTTCCTTGGAGATTTTGAATGGCACTTCTAGCCACATGAATTCATCATGGACACGACTTAGTATATATTAAACCCACTTGTCTTCTTCAAATATAGGAAATTTTGCAAATTTTGCAAATTCTTATCTTCTAGGGTTTTGAATTCTAGTTTCACAGAAAAACCTTCTTGAACTATGTGGTGAGAGTACCATTCCAATAGTTGTGAACTACCTAAATCTTCAATATTTGCATACACATATGCCCTAATATCTTCAATATGTAGAACTCTGTATGACACCAATGAAAATCCACCTAGGGGCTTTGTGTCTATGGACTTATATGACTGTCATTTGAATTTTGGACATGGCTTATCCATAATTTTGACTAACAGAGGAGTAGACATAGTTGCGAGCACACAAATTTATAGATTTTGCAATAAATACCTTTTGGGAATGAAACAAAATTTGTCCACAGATTCTCCTTTGTGCTTGAATATCACTCAATTAGGCAATGATCATTTCAAAGCTCTCCAAACCTCTTTTCTCCAAATGCAATATGACAAATGAGGGTGGAAACCACTCTTTTATTGTCCTCAAACCTAATTCCTTACTTTTGTAATAAATGCCCTTTCCCTAATTCAACCGATTTTTTGTCTTTTATATTTTGGGGTAGATAATTCTTATGAGAATCTCCAACAGTATTCACTAATTCCTTAGATTTATTTCAAAATGTCTAAGAAATATCAAATTTCCTACTAGACTCATCCGAATTCTAGTACCAATCACTTGAAGGGGGATTTAGGATTTTTTCTTGATAGCTCCCCCTATGGAAGAGACCTAAAATTAATTCCTTGAGGTATTACTAGAAGTGGCTTCTGGTGAGGATCCATTTCCTTCTATAGAGGGATTCTTCTTCACCCATTTCTTCTACATTTTCTTCTTGATCTCATCAGTAGTGACTTTCCCTTTTCCTTTAACATCTAGTTTCCTATTCTATTTTACCAGACCTCTTCTGATCCAATATAATCTAGAGGTGTGACCAAGTTTGTTGCAGCTGTAGCACACAACACTTTTTTGTCTAGACCAATTGTTCCACTAACTTTGTCTTGATCTGTATTGGTTAGCAATATGTCCAAATATATGCATGCATAGCATCTAACATATCTATGAAAGTTGTTCATCACAATTATGCATTCACTTGACTTATGACCATACCTATAGCAATTAAAGCATTGACCTGAGAATGATGGTCTACTTGTGTTCACCCTACTTCTACACTGAGAAGCCATATGACCAAATTTTTTGAAGATATAGCAATAGCCATTAAATCTTTTGGAATTAGGTTGCCTTACCGGGTTTCTTTTAGGTCCATTCATTTGATTTCTTTGTCTAGAATTTCCTTGTCCATAACTCCTTTGTCTAGATATGGAGCTTTTTCCTTCCTCATATCAAAGACCTCTTCTATCACCATTATTCCTCTGTCCCTTGATTAGTTCATCAAGATTGGCTGAGCTTGCTTTAAATTTTTCCTTATACTCATTTGTAGTAGCAAGTTCATTTCTAAGATCATCAAGCTGCTTTTCAAGCTCCTCTTCACTATTCTTAGATTGCTCCAATTCATTATCTAGTTGGTTGCATTGTTATGACTTTTCTTTCAAAGATTGTGCAAGCATTTCTCCATTCTTCTTTATGTCCTCAATCTCCTTGGTCATTCTCATCATGATAGATTTCATCTCACACTTCAAGGCAACATTCTCTTGGGAAAAATTTTCACATTCTTCTATTTTCTCTTTCAAATCTTGACTGATTTGTTCATCATCCATGGTTTTTTTCTTCTATTTGAGTTGAACACATAATTCCTTTCATTTCTCCCTTGATTCATTGATCTTTTCTTTCAATTACTAGATGAATTTTTCTCCATTCTCAATATTTTCTTGCAATTTCTAGATCTCAGATTTTGACTGGTCAAGATCATCCAAGGTCACCAAAAGTTATTGTTGAAGACTGCTTGTATCTATTGAGAACACTTTCCAAGATCTCCTCAAGCTTTTAGAATTCTTTAGAGGAACATACTCTGATACCAATTGTTGGAAACAAGCAACATTGAGAGAGGGGGTGAATCAATGTTTTGCAAAAAATAACTTTATTATTCTGACCTTTAATCCACTTAGAACATTTACTCAAAAGTAATATGCAGAAACAGATAGCAAGAAACCACACAACCATAACACAAGTATTTTTAAGTGGAATGGGAAAAACCATGGTGGATGGCCAATCCATAATAAGTTGTGAGTATACTCAAAAGAGATATTACAAAATAGGAATGTACTTGCATTTAGGCTCACTACCTAGAGTTCACTACTCAAAAAGATGGGCTCACTACCCTTGAAATGATTTAAATTAGATCCAAAATAAAATAAACTAAATGGATAGCATCTACTAATGCTTGATTATAGTTCTGGATAAGCTCTGATGACGAACTTTTGTCATTTTTATTGATATCAAACTTTTGTTTTGCTCTGCACAAGTTTGCACACAAAATATTTATGCACAAGTGTTCTTCTATGCTTGATATCACTCAAATACTCTTGGGATGTTCACAACATACACCAATACACCTTCTTCATTCACACAAATGATGCAATCAATCATCTAAATATATCCATGACTAAGGGTTTTAATCGCTACAAGTCGACTCAATAAAACTTAAGAATATTTGCAACTTGTTAGCCCAAATCATGAATAATTTTGATGCATATTCAAACAAGTTGGCTATTCCATATCTAGGACCCATAATTAAACATTTGAACATGAAAACATCTTAGATTGTTTCAATTAACACATCCACAATGTGCCACATTCATTGAGTTGGCTACAACAAAAAAATAGACAGAAAGTATCCTACTGGACCTCCAAACACGTGTTGCAGCTCATGTAACATCACAAAACTCAATAATAAGATAATCCACAAGCTCATTAAGAAATTCTAGGGATCCACAACACAAAAAAATGATCTGGTGAAGCTATCTAACCAAATACCCTGTTCATCAAGTATTCTACCAGTAATACATAATATTTTTATTTTACTTGCTGGTATGATTAGATACTTATCTGTAGACCATGGGGATGACCTTAGTTTCCATCAATGACAATACTAGAATACATATTCCAACATAGTGAGCCTCCCTCTTGGATAGTGAGTCCTTTCTGTAGGCAGTGAGCCTTTGTATTTGGATAGTGAGTCCTCTTCTAGGCAATGAGCCTTTTTTTATAATGTTTTATATTGTGAGTTAACCGTCACCGTGGTTTTTCCCTCATTGGGCTTTCAATGTAAAAATATAGTGTTCATTGTGTTTATTTTCTTACTGTTATTTGTGTTTCATGCTCTTAATAAAAAAATAGTTTGATTGTGGAATTAATAAATGTTGAAGTTTTAAGTTTGAATTGTTTGACAATTGATTCACCCCCACCTCTTAGTTGTCTTGTGCCTATTTAGCAATTGATATTAGAGCTTTGGTTCCTTGTTGATCTTAACCACTTAAGAAAGATCTAATGGTGCATAAGTTGGTGATCCCTATGTTCGATGGAACTAACTACAATGACTTGAAGGGACATATGAGAGGATATATTATCTCCTTTGGTTTTAAGAACTAGAAGGCTATTGAGAAAAATTATACACCATGTCTGGTGGTCTTAATACTGCAAATGAGATCTCTACTTATGAAGAAAATGAGAAGGAAAAGTATGCTATTTGTAGTGGTTTATCTAAAAATGAACAAGCAAAGGTTTCTTCTTTGGAAAATGCATATGAAGTTTGGAAGAAGTTCGAGGATATGTATGAAGGAAATGAAAGAGTGAAATTGACAAAGAAGCTAGTGGTGAAGCACAAATTTGTGAATCTAAATATGGAAGAAGGTGAAGAGTTTACAAGTTTCTTTCAGAGAGTTGAACTAATTGAAAATTAAGGTAGAAATCAAGGAGGAAAACTATGAGATGAAGATATAATTGAGAAGATCTTGATAACCTCACCGGAGTGCTATAGTGATAAGATCTCAGTCATTGAAGAAGTATATAATCCTAAGACTTACACTTTGGAACAATTGTTCGACACCTTACAAGCATTTGAGTTGAGAAAGTTTCAAAAAGAAGACAAGATAGAAGAAAAGACATAAATGAAATTTAAGGCATTGAAGATTGAAGAGGAACCAAATAGTGATGGTGTTGGTGAGTTGGAAGAAAAATTCACCAGAAAGTTGAAGAAAGGAACTGGAAAGTATAAAAATATGTTTCCCTTTAAATGTTTTAGCTGTGGTAATATTGGTCATTATGCCTCAAGATGTCTGAATAGAGTTGTACATAAGAAGAACAAGGATTATAAGTATAACAATATGAAGCATAGGAAATATAAGAAGTTGTACAATGTTAAAGAAGTAGGAATTTTTGATGATGAATCTGAAATTGAGGTTGATGATAGTGAATGCTTATTCTTACCTTTTCAAAGTAAATATGTATCCACCAACACTAGAAATTGTGTAAGCAAGAAGGCTCTAGAGAGTAAGAGAAATAGGATGGAAGGTACATTGGTTACTATTAGAGCCTAAAATTTCATGCGAATTTTAGGTTCTCATATTCAAAAATTTGATTTTAATGGTCAAAAAACTCAGTTGAAAAATCTATTCAAGGGTTCACTTTGAAAAATCACAAAATTAAATCAGTGCAATTTCAAGCAAAATCCATTTGCAGACATGTTCATCTACCATATGGGAGTGTGCATGCCTATTTTTTAGCTTCATACAATTAGTTTTGACAAAGTTTCAGAAGGCCAAGTTTAAGGGTTTTTGAGAAAATTTGTTGTCAGCACAGTGAGATTTGTCAGTGGCCCACTTTGAAGGAAAATATTAAGCATCCAAAAAGATATTATGATAGACCAATTAGTGCTCTTGAATCTCCCTATCACAAGGTGCATCCATGCTAATTTTTTAGGGCAGTTGAACATCATTTGGTTTTTTTGCAAAATCGAATCCAAATGGGAAATGAAGTTGGAAATATTTTCACCAAGGGTGGGGTAATTATTTTACCTAGAATATTTTAAATGATTGAAAGTAAATTTTCACGGAGAAAACTAAAGGAAAAGAGCTTTGAAGTGGGTGATTATTTTTATTGTGAAGATGCACAAGTTAAATATAGGGAAAAATACTTTCACAAGGATGGAGAATATTTTTACCAAAGATGTTACAAGAGTAGGTAATGGGTAATTATTTTACCCGAAGGAGTAATCTACTAAACTTAGTGAAATATTCTAACCAAGCTAGATATAAGTGAGATATTTTCCAGCAAATGGATTAATGAATATTATTAAAAGCATTATAATGATTATTATTCACAAAAGAACACAAAGATGAAGATTAAAATATTTAATTTGCCAAGGGCAATTAATTCAATATTTTTGTCAAAAAAAGAAGAATACTGAAGCATTGCAGCGAATGGATATGAAGGGTTGTAACCCTAAAATAGCAATGTATATATACAAAGTGAAATTGTATCAAAAAATCAGATTAGATTTAGGAGAAATAAGCAGTAGATTAGGTAGTTGGATAGGGTGAACTATTGCCAAAACAAAATATCATGTTGTACATTGTAAAATATTTTTAAATTATATAATGGAGAAGAATACATTTATCTGGTGACCCAATTAAGGTGTCAATTGTTTGTTGAATTTATTGAAAAAATTATCTAGTTGTCTCCAAGGTTGTCATTTCTCGATTATTTAAATTAAAATATCAAGGATATTCTTCAATTTATCAAAGCACACTTGTTGTTCTTGTGTTCTTCAATTAACTGGTTCCTACAAGACAGGATTAAATCCTTTTGATTAATCACAGTAATTTAGAAAAGGATATTTGGATCATTAAGAAGAACTTGATAATTACACTCTTTCACGTTTACACAAGCTGTAAACAGTCACAAGTGCCAAGCAATTTGAATTATAGCCATTAATCAAGTCACCAATTATACAAATCTTGAATCCATTAGCCCAATAGAAGTAGGCACTGGTCACACCTTTCAATTTTAGAATTTCTTAATATCTTATTAAAACATCCATATCTCAATTTCAATACTAGGAGTAGGAATAGTTAGCAAGCTTTCATCTATTACACTTTGTGCCATTGTAATAGATCCATCAAATCAATCAATTCATACAACTTTAAGTCTACTTCATTCATATAGGTACACGCACCTAGGTCTAGCAACACTTGAAGAGAAGAAGGTCTAAACCATTTGGCCTTGTCTGTTACCTTGAAACGTATCAAGCGATTAGCAACCTCTTGAGGTATTTTACCTGCGTTGTTGAGAGCTAACAATTACCACTTTTCATGCAAGATAGGATGAAGAATACTAGGTAATTGATAGTGGATGTTCTAATCACATGACCAGAGATAAGAGTAAGTTCACTAAAATTGAAAAATATGATGGTGGTTTAGTTATGTTTGGTGATGATTTAGAAGCAAAGATCCGTGGTAAGGGTTCAATTAGTTTTGATGGAGTGCATAGTATTGATGATGTATATTATGTGAAGGGTTTGAGGTATAACCTTTTGAGTGTTGGTCAGATGTGTAGCAATGGTTTCAAACTTGTGTTTCAGAATAATACCTGTGAAATCATAAAAGGATCTGGGAGTGGAGACATGATTGCTGCTGGAAGAAGAACTCATGGAAATATCTATCAATTGAAAGGAGTTGATAGTCATTTCCTTGTATCTAAAATTAGTGAAATTTGGTTATGGCATCAGAGAATGGGACATGTGAATTTTGATAACTTGGTCAAGATCAGTGCAAAAGAGATTGTTCAAGGACTACCTAGAATCACAAGACCCGGTACTGCTATTTACAAAACTTGTTAATCGGGGAAATAGATAAGATGCAGCTTTAAGGGAAAAGAGAAATCTACTACTAGAATGTTGGAGTTAATTCATATTGATCTATGTGGTCTGAGTAGGACTTGAAGCCTAAATGGTGACATATAGTTCATGTTTCTTATTGATGATTATACTCGAATTACATGGGTTTCTTTTCTTAGAGAAAAGACTCAGGCTCTGGATAGGTTTAAGGTATTCAAAGTAAGAGTGGAAAATGAAGTAAACTTGAAAATCAAGTGTTTGAGATCTGATAGAGGTGGAGAATTCAGCACTGGTGAATTTAATACATTACATGAACAACATGTCATAAGAAGAAAACTTTCTACTCTAAGAACCCCTCAGTAGAATGGAGTAGTTGAAAGGAAAAACTAGATAGTACAAGAAGCTACTAGAACCATGATGAAAGAATCAAATGTATTGGATGTGTACTGGAGAGAAGTGATACATATAGTTTTCTATGTTCTTAATAGAGTTCAGATCAGACACAACAACAATAAGGCTTCTTTTGAGTTACGAACTGGTAAGACTCCTATAGTGAAGTATTTCAAGGTATTTGGAAGCAGATATTATATCAAAAGAGATGATGAAAATATTAGAAAGTTTGATGCTAGATGTGATGAAGGAATCTTTCTTGGATACTCTACTACTAGCAAAGCATACAAATGATCCCATATGTGGGCATGTACCTAAGGAGAACAAGGAGAATGAAGAGAAAGAATAACAAGTGGAAGAAGAAGAAGAAAAAGAATAAAATGAACCAGAACCTACTGTCAGAACTCCTAAGTATGTTTAGAAGAATCATCTAGAGGATCAAATAATTGGAGATAAAAGTGAAGGTGTGAAGACAAGAAGAAGAGTCATAGTTGAGGTAATTATTTCTATTATCTAAAATTGAACCCAAATCTGTAAGTGAAGCATGTGAAGATGAGAGTTGGATGATAGCTATGATAGAATAATTGCAACAGATAGAAAAGAATCAGACATGGGAACTAGTCCGTATGCCTATGAATAAAAATGTGATTGGTTCAAAATGGGTGTTCCAGAATAAGCTGAATGAAAGTGGAAAAGTCATAAGGAATAAGGAAAGACCAGTATGCAAGGGATATTCAAAAGTTGAAGGTATAGATTTTGAAGAAACATTTTCCCCTATGGCCAGAATGGAATCTATAAGGATGTTTTTTGGATTTTTCTACTCACAAAGACTTCAAAGTGTATTAGATGGATGTTAAGTCAACATTTCTAAATGGTGAGTTGGACAAAGAAGTGTACATGGAGCAACTTGAAGGGTTTCAGTTGTCTGAAAAATTGGACATGCTTTGTGAGTTGAAGAAGGTGTTGTATAGACTAAAGCAAGCTCCCAGAGCTTGGTATTCAAGATTAGAAAGATATCTAACAAAGCAAGGATTCAAAAAAGGTTCTGTTAACAACAATCTTTACTTCAAAGTGCAAGGTAAAAAAAATGTTGATAGTAGTTGTTTATGTTGATGATATCATTTTTGGTTGAAATGAAGGTATGTGTAGAAAGTTTGTTGAAGAGATGAAAAAATAATTTGAGATGTCTATGATCAGTGAATTGAATTTCTTTCTTGGTCTACAATTGAATCAAATTGATAAAGGAATATTCATTTCACAGTCTAAGTATGTAAAAGAGCCGTTGAAGAAGTTTGGGATGGAAGATTTCAAACCAATTTGTACTCCTATGGTAATCAGATGTAAACTGCACAAAGATAATGAATCTGCTAAGACTGATCAGAGAAAATATAGATCTATGATTGGTGGACTATTATACCTTACTACTACTAGACTAGACATTATGCATAGAGTGTGTTTAGTTTCTAGATTCCAATAGATCCTAAAGAGACACATGTTGTATCTATAAAGAGGATATTTAGATATTTGAAAGGTACATCAAATTATGGACTGTGGTATCCTAAGAGTAATGATTTCACCCTAAGTGCTTATATAGATGTTGATTGGGCTGATTGTGTAGATGATCAGAAGAGTACCAGTGATGGTGCTTTCTTTCTTGGTGGAAGATTAGTTTCATGGTTGAGCAAAAAGTAAGACTCAGTTTTGTTATCCATAGTAGAAGCTGAATATATTGTTGTAGCATCTTGTTGCACATAGGTTTTATTGATGAACTAGATACTAAAGGACATTGGTGTGGTATGTGATGAGACTATTTCTATTTTTCATGACAAAACAAGTGCAATAAACAATTCAAAGAACCTGGTTATGCATTCAAGAACAAAACACATATCTATCAAATATCATTTTCTGAGAGAAAAAGTGTTGGAGAATGAGGCCAAATTGGAGTATGTGACAACAAAGGAACAAATTGTAGACATATTTACTAAGGCTCTTCCAAAGGATACTTTTGAACATCTTAGGGAGATGTTGGGGTTCATTGGCCCTCTGAACTAGGTGCACATAAAGATGCATCAGTCCAATGAATTCACATATTCTTCATTTATCTAGACTGATAAATGGGTCTACTCTATAGGGGGAGTAGAAATGGTTTTTCATTGTTGCAGTATGAGTGTTCTCCTAAGGGGGATTAATTAGAGTTGTTGATCTTTTCCATTGATGTCAAAGTGCGAGAGAAAAGTCATGTGAAAATTAGTTCTCATAGTATTGTGAAGGATGAGGTTTGTGTTTGATGTTTTTTCACATCATGTGTTGCCATCAATGACAAAGGGGGAGATTGTATAGGTATGAGAAAGTTTGGTGGTGTTGTCATTGATGTCACCATAGTTTTGTATGTTGTAGATTGTACATGTATGGCTAAGATGCTGCTAAGATGTTGTGAGTACATGGAGCTATCTTTATAGTGTTGCAGATGTGTTGGTTTGATAAGCTTCCAAGTTCTTTTGAGAAAATTAAATAAAAAAAGAGAAAACATAATGTTGAAAGTGTTTAGAATGTGCTTCAGTATGTGCTCTACATTTTTCATTTGTTGATCCTATGCTTGTGTGGACCTAAAGGTTTGATCATGTTTATTTAGCAGTGATATATCCCAAGTTTTAGCCTCTAGTGTGATGGTATGTGAAAGTTATGTTCATCGATATGTGAACTATTTTGGCAGAGTTGGTATTCTATGGACTAGGAGAAATATTGTTGCTCTGCAATTTTTCTCTATTTTGCTTTAGATCTTGTAGATCTGGAATATGTCTTGTGAAGGTCTTTTCTATGCTCTGGAAAAGAGGTTTGAAGATTGGTGATCCATAAGTCATGTTTTAGTAATTCAGTGTGAAGTTTATACAGTTTAGATGGACTGGTGAAAAATGTTCAATGGTTGAAGTCTATTTTTTGCTGTTGATGTATTTGGAAGATTATGAGATGTATTCTCATTTTTAAGGAATAATGTTGTGGTGTTCGCATGCCATTTTCTAGTTGGGAAGCATGTACATACATGATTATTATTTTTTTCATTGGGTTTGGCCAACCTAGTGTTTACACTTCATTTGACTAATAAAATTAATTTGAGGAAGTGTGTGATTGATCCGAGATATTATTTTTCACTCTTGGTTAAATGTTTTATTGTTCCACTCTTATTCCTTTCCACCATGATAATTTTGATTTGTTGACCTATTTTGAATTTATGAAATGAGGTATTTATGGCTGACCTTGGAGAAAGTTTCTAAGGTTGAGGATTGTATAAAAGCAAGTTGAAGTGTGAAGATTTGTATGAAAATGTGATGCAAAGTGACAAAAGTGAGCCACAAATCATAAAAGCACAAAGTGTGTGTGTGAGTTGTGATAGTATTTTTTCAATTTGTTGAAGGCAGTGAGTTGAAGGTTTCTGCAATCCCATAGATGTGCATTAATTGTTGTGGTGGATCTTTTGTACTATTTTGTATCTATAATAAGTGAGCCTCCCTATTGGAAAGTGAGTCCTTTCTGTAGGTAGTGAGCCTTCGTATTTCGACAATGAGTCCTCTTCTAGATAGTGCGCCCTTGGAAGTGAGCCTTTGTTTTATAATATTTTATATTGTGAGTTAACCCTCATCATGGCTTTTCCCTCATTGGGTTTTCCATGTAAAAATTTTGTTTCCATTGTGTTGATTTTCTTTCTGCTATTTGTGTTTCATGCTCTTACTTAAAAACAAAATAGTGTCGTTGTGGAATTAATAAGTGTTAAAGTTTTAAGTTTTAATTATGTGACAATTGGTTCACCCCCCCTCTCAGTTGTCATGCACCTGTTTAACACTTATTTCATCATTTGGTTTTGAACCAAATATTTTTGTGTGGGATATGTGGGGCTCTCTTACACTTCTATGGTTTTGCACCTAAAAGGAGAGAGGTACCAAAAATCTTAATGGCTCAATCAAGAATAAGCCCTTCAGATTCCAATGCAAATGAGATTGAAATCTATCAAAGGGGAATGTCCTAGATGCTGAAAATTGATAAAAGAGATAAACTACTACTGCAAAACTTAGAAAATGCAAGATGTTTGAAAACACACTATGATATGCAAAATGACCTACAAAGGCAAGTTTAATGTAACTTAAACTTATGAAATTAAAACTGTGCAACTGGAGATTAGAAAATGATGGAATGGAGCTCTAGAATCCTAAAGAATTCATGGTTAATGCCAAGTGGGACTCATGCACCAAGTTAGGTGAATTAGTCCTGTTTCGGGAAGATTCTACCAGAATAGGTTTCTAACAACTAGGTACTCAGAACTGCAAAAATATTTGTTTGATCCTAGCAAATGGGATTCATTCACCACTAATGGTGAATCAGTCCACTTCCTAATTTCAGGAAATCCAAAAGTGGAATTTGTAGCCCCCCTTGTGTACTTCTTCTCTTCACAAGTTTTTGGATCTGAAATTGGTAAATTCAGCTTGTAGGTGTTCTCCAAGCTTCTCTTAAGGATTTGACAACTTTCAATGAATTTGATGATTTTTTGACAACTTTTTCAATATTTCTCTTTGACAAATCTACAACCCAGACTTACAAATCACATGCAAATAGAGGGAAGAATTGTTGAGGCTTAGTGAATGGGGGTTTTCCTTGGTCAAACCCCTTGTTGGTAATTAAACCCTTGAAAATGAAATGAAATATGGAAAGAGAATGATGAATGAACAAACACAATGCTACAACTCACCAAATCCTTGAAGTAGAACTCTATAGACATGCAAGTAAAAGCTCCAATGGATGTAGACTTGAGGATGCTTGAAATGCTTAGAATGCTTAAGTGATGGATTGATTAATTGATTGAATGATTGGGGAGGGATAAATGAGTGGAAAAACCCTATATTTATACATAATTATGCAATAATTCTCAAAAATACCACATCATAGGCCTACCTTAGATCTTAGAAAATAAAAAACCACTAGAAATTTGAAATAATTTTTATTTTTGTGCCAAAGGGGACTCATTCGCCCCTAGTGGCAAGTGGATCCCACTTAAGTAATTTTAAGTGTGTTTTGGAATTTATATATTTTAAATAATATTTATCAAGATTATTTTTAAAAATACACTTAAGTAAGGCCTGTTAGTGTAGAATAGGGCCAATTAAAGCATAAGAAACGTCCAATTATTAATAACAAGCCTACAAAAGTGTGAAATTTTGTTACAACACTTCCAAATAAGGCTTAGTAAATGATGAAAAGATGTTATTTAGGAGAAATATATTAATAAGATCCTAGAAAAGTGTGATGGTGTGTTACAATACTTCACAACACTTTTTCAAGGCATCATAAAATTCTTATTAATTCACAAGGGCCCAAGACCTAATGTGAATGTGTTGACCATATTACAACACTAAATCAAGGAAAAAGTAAGCCAACATCCACAAGAAGAACCTAAATGAGCATGAAAATGTCCAAAGATCCATTTTTTCTATGCTACATTTAGCCCCCACTTTTGTGAGAGGATGAACCTACTTCAAACTCACACTAAAGTAATCAAACACACACATCAAGAGGGATCCAAGTGCATTCATGCTAGAAAGATGATACAATAATAATTAAGAGGGGTGATCAAGCCCCTAGGATCAGGATCCCATGGCAAACCAAACATAAGCACAAATATGAAAGGGAGAATTAGAAAGAAAGAAAAAAGAAAAGAGAGAATCAAATCAAGCTTCAATCATTTGTTCAACCCGATGTGGATCCATCTAGGTTGTTTGTTTGGAAAACACATACTTACTCTGAGGCAATGGAAGTCATGGCTATCCATCGAGTAAAAAGTCCTAGAAGGTGAGATGTGTACACTCATGGATGGTATGAAACACACACACACAGGGGGCTATGGGAAAATTCATGCCTCAAAATGGGCTTCCCACTCAACCATACCAAATTTATACCTCCTGATAGCTTTAATAAGGAACCACAATGAAAAATGTTTTTTTTGTATATGCTTTTTAATGTTATGTAAAAAATTTGCTATAGGGGATTTTTCTTTGTTCGTGTAAGGTCTTCTTCTTAGGGAGCATTGTGCCTAATGTCTCCAAGAGAAAAAAAGTCAAAAGTGTTAGATCATTTCCCATGGGATGCCTCGTTCACATCATTCCATGTTAGTAGATCATACACTCTTCGACAACATCAAACCTAATGACACCACAAAGGAGAGGACACATCACAAGAAAAAGGAAAAATCACACCATGAAATTTGGTCAAAAGATGTCATCTATGTATGCCCCCACTTTAAAGTGGTTGCTACACCAACACTATGAGAAATTTCTTTAAAGTAGCTAATGATACATTCTAATATGAAAGAAGACATGAGAGCCAACTTGGAAATCCCTATTCCAAATCATATGTTTCCAAATTGAGCTACATCATGAATAAGTATGTCACATGCGAGTCAACTTAAGGCATGTTGTCCACATCCCAAGAGTGCTCATATATGTTCATGGAAGGTTAACAACTAGATAAAAGAGATAATGACAAGTGGCATACGAGGACAAGGCTACTTAACCCCTTGCCTCCACTTAGTGTAGAACAAGGGTGAGCCTAAAATGGATGATGATATGTTGCTCCTTGCAAAAGTGATTATGCTATGATCCTACAAATATTACATGACAAGGAGCAGCAGCTAATGTTATTTATTTTGATGAGTAAACAAAGTTTTTGCTTCATACATATTTAATGAGATGTCTTGCAATTTAGGATGTACCAAGATTAGAGTTTTCTTGGAAGAATCTTTTGCAATAGTGTTGACATTGGATGAAGGCTTTTTTTTTTAGGGACAATAACCAAGATAATTTGGCTTTATAGCATCGCATCCTTTTCCAGGTTGCTTCAAAAGTTCAAAATGTCTTCCAAAAAGTTTTGTCACGTTAGTTTGATTTTTTGGTTTTTCAATTGCCTCAAAGTTTTTCTTGGATGTTGTATTTTCTTTTAAAGTTGTTGAAGTGGATGTTTTTGACATGAGCTTTTTTCTCTTTCATTTTCATATTCTTTTATTATGATCATGTTGTTGTTCTCACCCCTCTATTGTTTGTCCTTGATAACAAAGTCACAAATGGTGCTATGGTATTTACAGGTCCTCATATACTTACATTGAATAATTGATGCACTTTATTGATGGAATTTATGATATGTTGGTCATGATATGTTCATCTTGATTCAGAGGTTATAGGATCTTTATGCTACTTCATTCGGATTTATGGCATGGTTATTTTAACAGGTTCTTGGTTGGATTGGTATATGATATGGTTTGACTATGCTCCATATATGGTCTTGACACAATGTATACTTGATGGCTCTTGGTGATAACATTGTTTTTGATCAGGTATTTTTGACTTCATGGATAGTAAAATACATACTTTGGCAAGGTATACTTTTGCAGGTTCAGTTTGATTATGCATATTTCCATTGCATATCTCATGGCATTTTGACTTGGAAATGTCATTGTGTCAATTATTTCTACACAGGAATTTGATAATCAATGTTAAAGTGTTCATAAGCATTTTGACATTCCCTTTTAGCACATTGTATTGTTGATTACCTTGGCATTAGGCAACATATTATTGAAATATTTAATAAAGCTTATTCTAATGATCAATGCTCTTAGGCAACATTAATATTGATTGGTATTGCTAAACTCAATCATATTGAACATATGCAATCAGTCACTTTGCACTCAAATTAAAATTGACTTTGAATAAAGTCACATGGAAGTGATTGAAGTATGGTAAACACATCAGGTTTCATATGCTATATTTTGTGGTATTCATAATAAGATAAAGCCTCACATGGCTTTGATTTGGAGTAGTCTGGTTCTTCATATGTGATATGGTTTACATTATAATATATTTCTACTCGGGCTTACCGTATAACATAATATTTATTGGCATATTCAATTGGAAAACTTGGAACAGTCGAAGGCACTCATGACCCACATGGTCAATGTTTGACAACAAAAACAAAGTCTTTGGCAGCAATTGTTTAAAGGTTATTATGATGTTTTCTAAAGTCCTCTTGAACTTCACATTTTAGAAATCTAAAGTATTTGATTCAAATGTTAGGGAAAAATCATTGTCATTTTTGTATTTCTCTGAAGACAAACCCTAGCACCACCATGGAGAAATTACAGTTTTAGTTACAAATGTTCTAGTTGTAATTCGACCTTGGTTTTTAGGTATGACAATTTATGAACGGTGAACAATTAGTTGGTGGACTCTCC
Source organism: Sequoia sempervirens (assembly GCA_007258455.2). Classification (NCBI taxonomy): domain Eukaryota; kingdom Viridiplantae; phylum Streptophyta; class Pinopsida; order Cupressales; family Cupressaceae; genus Sequoia; species Sequoia sempervirens. The sequence goes on from VDFB02047230.1 coordinate 537,348,776, forward strand.
ACGAGCTGGAAGCAAAGGTAATAGAGGATCTTATGGGATTTTGTTTGCAGTTTGAACCACCATAACAGAGGTAATATCCATACATTGCTTTCATCTTTCAAAGGTAAATTTGGTGAATGGAAAAGTAAAAAGGTGAAAGTTAATACTGATTCAGTTTTGTATTGGTTACTTCCTTTCTAGCTTTAGTTTTTAAAAGATCATGTGTTTTTGTTAATCTTAATTGAATCTACTTAAGGTTTTTGTAAGTAATACTATTTTGAACTTGAGTTCAAACTTGAGGGTTTTGATGTTTACATAGTGTTTTCTTTGTATAAATATATGACTCAAAACCCTGACTCATTGATGAGAGTTAATGAGATAGAATAGAGCATTGTTGAAAAGAGAATAAGGGTTTATTATAGTGATATTTTTGTATTCTTAAAAATTGAAAAAGAGAGCTTAAAGTGTTTATATCTCTGATCCTTATTATAGAGATTTCATATTTCAGTTAGATTATATTGGTACTATTTCATTTTGTATAGATTATAATCAGCTTTATTGTATATCTTTTATATGTACTCTATTGATATTTTGTAATTGAAAAAATAATGCAGTTATAAGGTCTTGACAGTTTGCATGGTTATTGAGAAACTTTGTAAAGGAGTTTGTGCTCCTACTAAAGTTGGTGCTCCTGAATTGTTACAGAGTTGGTGCTCTAAAAATAATATTGTAATTAGTTTGGTATTAAGCCTTTAAGGAATTTTGGAGTGGTTTTTCTACCCCAAGAGGGTTTTCCACTCGTCAAAGCCATTTTTTCTCTTTTGTGTGATTTGTGCTTATCTTGCTTATTCTCTCATTTAGTCATTTGTGAAAGTGGTTCATGCAATGCTCTGATACATTATCATAGTTCCAAGTTTTCTAAAAGTTTAAAGTTTCATTGTTCATGTTCAATGTATGGATTTTTAATTTTTCCATTAGTGAGTTTGGTGTCCTGTGTAAAAGAAAGCATTAAAAGGTTGTTCATTCAGCATTATGTGAACAATGTATATCATGCTTTGATATGATTTGTTAAGAATTCATGTTATGTTTGGTTAAGTCATTGGAAAAAAATAATTCAAAATTTAGTATTCACATTGCTTATATAAGTCACTCATTTGATCAAGATCAAAATGTTTGAATCTGCATTTCATGTCATAAAAAGTTTTAATTTATACATTACTCTAATTCACCCCCCCTCTCAGAGTAATTCCACTTCCAACAAGTGGTATGAAATCATAGGTTACTGCATTAGGTTTCATACCTAGGATTGATTCTGGTCTTGGAAGTCAATATGTCACAAGTTTGAGAAGGTATTTCTATCTATTTGTACAGTCTAGATATGTTTTGTGAAAACATATATGATTTTGATTAATTTTGGTGTAAAAAGCTAGACCCTTAAACCTGACCAGATTAAGTTCAACCAATTTTTTGATAAGATAAGTACTATGGGTAAGTGCAAAAGAAATAGAAGTCAGAAGAAAAACACTAGTATCAATTCTAGTGAAGTTTTGTCTCAAGCTATACCCTTGTCCGTTAAAACTAAATGTGATCCTATAGTTAGAGAAGAAGAAATTCACTCAGTAAGTGAAAAATAATATGAAGGTGATGAATTTGAGGTGGATTTGGAGGAAGAACTGCTTGCTGCCTTAGATGAACTTAAGAGGCTTAGAAAAGAAAATCAGGATCTTATAGTATGCCTACAAGAAAGTGTCCATGTTAATAAAGCTATAATACAAGATCATAATGGTGATAAAAAGATTATTGAATTTCTAAAAGCTCAAATGGTTGATAAGAAAAAGACCAAAGAAGGATTAGAATACAAGTTAAAAGACAAGGAGGAAGTGTGTAATAAACTAGAAAACGAGATTACCTCTTTAAAGAAATGTTCAGTTAATGATTCCTTGTTAAAATAACTAACTCTTAAAGATGATATGATTATTAGTTAGAAAATTGAAATTGAAGAATGTAAGAGGATAGCAGATGTTGTAAGATTTGATTTTGAGGTAAAAAATATTGAATGTCTAAAACTTGAAGGAGAAGTAGTTACATTAAGAAAACAACTTGAAAGTGTCAAGGCTCAATTAGATAAAAGTCAAAAATTTGATCATAGTACTAATTTATTGAATGAGATGATTGACAGACAAAAGCATTTCAAGGATCCTATAGGAGTGGGATATGAAGTTGGACAAAGCTTTGTAGAAGAATCTAAACATGAGACAATGTTTACTACTACAGATGGAAAGAATTTTATAGCCAAGCAAACACTAAGAATGAAAGTTGATATTGGTTACCAAATTGTTGATGCTCAGATAGAAGATCAGTGGGTTGATGAAATGACAAAAATACCATCAAGATCTACATTTATCAAGTATAATTATTCTCAATTTCATGGCTATTTCTATTGTTGTAATGCTTATGGACATAGAGAAAGAAATTGTACAAGAAATTATTGGGTGAATAAAAGTCATAATCATGTGAACAATGTCAAGAGAGGTTCATACAACATGTCTAGAAGAAATTATCCTCTCATTGGTCTAGGAAAAACCATTATATGTTATAGTTGTAATGGGTTTGGTCACAAAGAACAATGGTGTAAGAAAAGTATGATAAAGCCTTCTATGGACTACATGTTCAAACAAAAGGAAAATAAAATATTGAGTAAGGAGAAGACAAATCCTATACAAGTGTGGAGAAGAAAGATCAATCAAGATGACAAGAAAGGATCATGTATGATTTGGAGAAGAAAGCATAATCAATCTAGTGATAAAGATGAATCCATGAAAGTGCACTGTGCACTCTTTGCATAGGTGATTCCATCTAGGTCCTGAGAAGAAGCAAAGACTCAGGGGGGTCTATTATGGTAGCATAGTTTTACCCCTATGAAGTCAAAAATGAGTTATGATAGTATGCATCTACTATTGTTGGTATAAGAAGTCTCAAATTTTGATAGTATTGGTATAACAGTGATATCTACTTGTTTGGCACCTAATATCTTGGACATTACATATTTTGATGCTTTCTGATCATGGAATTTACACTTTGGATTAATTTTTAGTGACAAAATTATTTTATAGACTTGAAAAGGATTTGATTGATTGTTCTTTCATGGAGTGATAAAGAATAGTTTGTTGATGCTATAACTATGAAATCCAAATGTTGTTTGAAATCTGAAATAATCATGCTTGCACAAGTTTGTGAACATGTAATAGGAACACAGTGATATGGATTGGTCTTGGCATTGGTTCTTGGTATATGATGTATACCATTCTTCATAAGGTTTTAATGACTGTTGTGGAAGGTATTTTCATGTTTCAATTTGGTATTGTTGGGATTACTTCAGTAATTATTTCATAGTGTTATTTGGATCTTGATTGTATTGCATGAAAGTGGCTGAAACTTTGTGGTCTCAATGATTTTATGTGTTGGTATGGCTGAAGCTTCAAGGAAATTTTTTGCATGACACTGGTGAAACAATTTGGTATCTTTCTTATATCCTTTGGTATCAAAGAAGATGATACAAAAGACAAGATCTTAGTTCTTCATATGCTATCAAGTTGTGATAGCAGTAAGCTCACACATTTGATTATACACTGTCTAGTCATTTTTTTTTTGGTATAAAAGTGGTGCCAATTTATGTTGAAGTTGGTGTTGCTTGCTTTCAATGGTTTAGTATCTCATACAATGGCTATGTACATGTGATTCTTTCTTGAATTATGTATTCAACTAGTGAGTAGCTAATGTTTACTTGATCAATATTTGAAACATTGAGGACAACACTAACAAAGTGTTATCTTGTGTATCAATATTGTATGGTTAGTTTGTAGTTTTCTTTAATAGTGGCAAATTTTTTTAGCTTGACAAATTGTCAATGCTCTTACAAGTATGGTGATAGTAAATAAAGTTTTGGTGTTTGGCATTAATCACAAATGATCAATGTTTTTAAAGTGACAAGTTGATGAGTATAGTAACAATCATGGTTATTCTTTACATAGGGAGCCTATTTCTATATCTTTCATTTACAATTCTCTTGTATCTTTAGTTTGCTTTGCTATCTCACTTTGGGGGAGAAGCTCATAATTTCTTTGATGTTGTCATAATTGATGCCCTGGTACATGGTTATTCATGTTGGTAACATTTTGTTTACAGTTGGAAAGTTGATGCAATGGGCATTGGTAATGTATTCTCTAGATCATTATATGCTATTGGTTCTTGTTGCTTTCTATACAGTGATATATTTTGGGCAGTGGTCTTTGTTGCTCTATTATTTTTCAATGTTTTTTCATAGTGGTTACCTATCCTGCTTGGTCTTGTGGTTGACAAGTTTAAAAAGTTTTTGAAATGACAGTGCACATTGTTTTAAATGAGATTATTTTAGATGCTTGAGTTTTGGATGTAATGGTTTGTCTTGGAAGAATTTTGGTGCAAAGCCTCTCAGATGTTCTTGGTGATGTTTCAATTGGATAATTTCCTTGCAAAATGTTAGTTTGTGGTGGTTGCTAACTATTAACAAGGATTGCTACTTTGAAACAAGGACTCAATGTATCAATGATAATCAAAGCATTTTTTTTGTGTGAGGAGAAATTTGCAGATGAAGTTTAACATGACAAAGAAAGTAATATGTTCAAGTAACTGGTCTTAACTCTTTGATGACAAAGTAAAAACGGCCAAGGTAATAGGTTTTCAATCTACAAGTATCATTTGACAATTAGGTTTGTTGCATTATAATATTATGATACCTTTGCTTTGGTGTTGATGATATGGACCAAGATTCTTGGAAATGGCATATTGTTATTCTTGCTATGATATCAACATTTTCATATGTTGCATATATGGGTATATACATTTACTTGAGGCATTACACATTTTCTCTGCCCTTTGTCTTTGATGCAAAAAGGGGGAGAGAGATTTGTGTTTTTCCATCAAGGACAAAGAGGGAGTTTGTTGTTCTCACCCCTCTGTTGTTTGTCCTTGATGACAAAGTCACAAATTGTGCTATGGTATTTACAGGTCCTCATATACTTACATTGAATAATTGATGCACTTTATTGATGCCATTTATGATATGTTGGTCATGATATGTTGGTCTTGATATAGAGGTTACATGATCTTTATGCTACTTCATTCAGATTTATGGCATGGTTATTTTAACAAGTTCTTGGTTGGATTGGTATATGGTATGGTTTGACTGTGCTTCAAATATGATCTTGACATGATGTATACTTGATGGCTCTTGGTGATAACATTGTTTTTAATCAGGTATTTTTCACTCCATGGATAGTAGCATACATACTTTGGCATATACTTTGGCAAGGTATACTTTTGCAGGTTCAGTTTGAATATGCATATTTCTATTGCATATCTCATGGAATTTTGACTTGGAAATGTCATTGTGTAAATGATTTCTACACAGGAATTTGATAATAAATGTTAAAGTGTTCATAAGAATTTTGATGTTCCTTTTTAGCACATTATATTGTTGATTACCTTGGCATTGGGAAACATATTATTGAAATATTTATTAAAGCTTATTCTAAAGATCAATGGTTTTAGGAAACATTATTATTGATTGGTATTTCTAATCTCAATCATATTGAACATATGGAATTGGTCACTTTGCACTCAAATTGAAATTGACTTTGAATAAAGTCACAAGGTAGTGATTGAAATATGGTAAAGAAATCAGGTTTCATATGCTCTATTTGGTGGTATTGATAGTAAGATAAAGCCACACATGGCTTTGATTTAGAGTAGTCAAGTTCTTCATATGTGATATGGTTTACATTATAATATATATCTACTCGGGCTTACCATATCACATAAGATTTATTGGCCTAGTCGATTGGAAAACTTGGAATAGTCGAAGGCACTCATGACCCACATGGTCAATGTTTTGACAACAATAACAAAGTCTTTGGAACTGATTGTTCAAAGGTTATTATGATGTTTGCTAAAGTCCTCTTGGACTTGAAGTTTTATCAAAATTTGAAAAGGAAATCTAAAGCATTTGATTCAAATGTTAGGGAAAAATCATTGTCATTTTTTTTGCTCTAAAGACAAACCCTAGCAATGCCATGGAGAGATTACAGTTTCAATTACAAATGTTCTAGTTGGTATTCAAGCTTGGTTTTCAGGTATGACAGTTTATGAATGGTGGAAAGTTAGATGGTGGAATCTCCATGAGCTGGAAGTGAAGGTAATAGAGGATCTTATGGTATTTTGTTTGTAGTTTGAACCGCCATAACAAAGGTAATATCCATACATTGCTTTGATATTTCAAAGGTAAATTTGGTGAATGAAAAAGTAGAAAGGGGAAAGTTAATATTGATTCAGTTTTGTACTAGTTAATTCCTTTCTGGTTTCAGTTTTTAAAAGATCATGTATTTTTGTTAATCTTAACTGAATCTTCTTAAGGTTTTTGTTAGTAAAATTTTTTTGAACTTGAGTTCAAACTTAAGGGTTTTGATGTTTACATAGTTTTTTCTTTGTATAAATACATGACTCAAAACCATGACTTAGTGATGAGAGTTTATGAGATAGAACAAAGAGTTGTTGAAAAGAGAGTAAGGGTTTATTACAATGATATTTTTGTATTATGAAAAATTGAAAAAGAGAGCTTAAAGTGTTTATATCTCTGATCCTTATTATAGAGATTGCATATTTTAGTTAGATTATATTGGTACTATTTCATTTAGTACAAATTATAATGGGCTTTATTGTATATCTTTTATATGTACTTTGTTGAGATTTTGTAATTGCAAAAATAATGTAGTTATAAGGTCTTGACATTTTGCATGGTTATTGAGAAACTTTGTAAAGGAGTTGGTGCTCCTACTAAAGTTGGTGCTTCAAAATTTAGGTGGAGTTGGTGCTCCTAAATTGTTATAGATTTGGTGCTCCTGAATTTTGACAGATTTGGTGCTTTGAAAAAAATATTGTAATCAGTTTGGTATTAAACCTATAAGGAATTTTGGAGTGGTTTTTCTACCCCAAGAGGATTTTCCACTTGTCAAAGATTTGTGTTTCTCTTTTGTGTGATTTATGCTTATCTTCTTTAATCTCTCATTTATTCATTTGTGAAAGTGGTTCATGCAATGCTCTGATACATTATAATAGTTCCAAGTTGTCTAAAATTTTAAATTTTAATTGTTCATGTTCAATGTATGGATGTTTAATTATGCCATTAGTGATTTTGGTGTCTTGTGTAAAAGAAAGCATTAAAAGGTTGTTCATTCAACATAATGTGATCAATGTATATCATGATTTGATATGAGTTGTTAAGAATTCATGTTATGTTTGGTTAAGTCAATGGAAAAAAATCACTCAAAATTTAGTATTCACATTGCTTATATAAGTCACTCATTTGTTCAAGATCAAACTCTTCAAATCTGCATTTCAAGTCATAAAAAGTTTTAATTTATACATTACTCTGATTCACCCCCCCCTCTCAGAGTAATTCCACTTTCAACACATGTATTCCCCTATAGATGTAGAAATAAAATCAAAGGTTTTCAAAGCCTCTTCAAAGAACTGTGTGGCTTGTTCCATTTTCTTTTCTATTTCTATATCATTTTCTTGGTATTGATCATAGCACATGTAACATTTTTGTTTTGAGGAGTAGGAGACTTGTCATAAACTCCTAACGTTTGCTTCAAGGCTTGATCCATATCAAGCAATTCAAGATGTTTCAAAGTGAGGTTGATTTTTTGTGTGTTGATGTTTTCTTGCACCATGATACCTTCCCTATTAGGAGAGTTTTTTAGGAGAACTACAAACTATATGTTCATGACATTCAATGTTTGGTTCTTCAAAAAGGACTTCATTATAATGGAATGATTCATGGTTGAATTTTCTTGATTGGTAATGATGGTGTTGCTTTGTTCAATTTTCTTTTGCTCATGATTCTCAGCGATGTAATCTTGTAACAATGTAATATCTTCTTGACCAATAAGAGAGATATTAGGAGAGGGGGAAATTTGATTTTTATCCATAATTTTAGCCTTTTTCTCTAAGGTCTCATTCTCTTGTGTCATAATATTTACCCTAGTAGGAGATATTTTAGGAAAGTGACAAACAATAGGTTCATAACATTTCATGGTTGGATTTGATAAGTTAGCTTCATTGCTCATAGGAGAGGCATCAAGAGAAGGATAACTAGGAGTTTCATGCTTACCAATGATTAGAATTTTTTGTTCAAATAGGTCTTCCCAAATTGTAGGAGCATCAAGAAAAGGAGGAATAACATTCTCATGAGTCTCAATAAGGATATCTTCTAACACTAAACTATCTTCTTCATGTCTAGAGAAGATATTAGAAGAAGGAAGGGTTTGATTGTCATGATTATCTACATTTACATCCCCATGTCTTATAAATTCTTCCCAAGTAGGAGATATTGGATCTCTTAGTACATCCTCCACACCACTTTGCTTGTCATGATCATTCACAATTTTATCCTCATTCAATATAAAATTTTCACAAGTACGGGAGGTGTTTGGAGGTGAATGGAGACTAGGTAAAGTAGTGGCCACGATTTCAAATTTGTGTCTCATAATGTCTTTGCAAGTGGGAGGAGGAGGAAGATAAGAAATACATTCATGATTGACAATGATTGTATCTTATTTCACTAAAATACCTTCATCACTAATGGGAGAGATATCAGGAGAAGAACAATTATGATGATCATGATTATCAATGCTTGCATCCTTTTGTGTCAAATCTTTAGTGGATGATTCTAGTGAGAGGAAGTCCTTAAGGGATTCATCTAACATGTCTAACTCATGACTAATAAAGGGATTGTATGATATGCTTTTTCTAAATTGAATCATTTTTTGAATTGTTTCTTTTGATGTTTTTAGTTTTTTATTTTTGTTTTCTAATGAATCTAATCTAAATGAACTAAGAACTAATGTTGAAAATGAAAATTGCAAAAATCTAATGCTATCCATAATTTTCATGAAACTAAATGATGCTAGTTATAATTATTGCAATGTAATAGAAATTAATTGAACTAAAAAATAAAATTAACTGAGACAAACATCTTGAAAAACTGGAAACTGGAGTCTGAAAATAGTAATGCAAAATGTGCACTGGGACTGATTCACCCAAGATGGCGAATGAGTCCCAATAGCGGTACTTTTGAAATTTTTCTGAAATTTCTAGTGGATTCTTATGTGTTCTATGCTGTACAATGCAAATCTAAAGAGAAAATGCATAATTATACTATTGTTCAATGAAATGAAGTGTAATAATGCAAGCTAAACGAACTTTTCACTAATGCAAATTTTGAAACCCTAGAATGCAAATTAAAGAAAGAAAAATGCAATGCAATGTTAATGTAAGCTATTCCTAGGATTTAAATGCACTCTAAATTAGAAATATGATTCTCAAAATGCAGGTTCACCAAAATGAACCAAATATTTTTGGGATATGTGGGGCTCTCTTGCACTTCTAGGGTTTTGCACCTAAAAGGAGAGAGGTACCAAAAATTTTAATGGCTCACTCAAAAATAATCCCTTAAGATTCCAATGTAAATGATATTTAAATATATCAAAGGGGAATGTCCTAGATGCTGAAAAATTCATAAAAGAGATTAACTACTAATGCAAAACTTAGAAAATGCAAGATGTTTGAAAACACACTATGATATGCAAAATGACCTAGAAATGCAAGTAGAATGTAACAAAAACTTATGAAATTAAAAGTTTGCACCTGGAGATTGGTAAAGGATGGAATGAAACTATGGAATCTTGAAGAATTCACTATTGATTCCAACTAGGAATCATACGCCAAGTGGGTGAATTAGTCCTTTTCCGAGAAGATTCTACCAGAACAGGTTTCAGACAATTGGGTACTCAGAACTGCAAAAATATTTGTTTCAGCCTAGTAGTGGGACTCATTCACCACTAATGGTGAATCAATCCACTTCCTAATTTTTGGAAATTCAAAAGTGGAATATGTAGCCCTTGGTCTACACTTTTGCTCCTAACAGGTTTCTAGATCTAAAACTAGTAAATTCATCCTGTAGGTGTTCTCCAAGCTTCTCTTATGGCTTTGAAAACTTTGAATGACTTTTTTGATTTGTTCATAACTTTTCCAGTCTTGATCTTTAATAAATCTACAACCTATACCTATAAATCACATGCAAAGAGAGGAAAAAATTGTTGACGATTAGTGAATAGGGGTTTTCCTTGGTCAAACCCCTTGTTGGTAACTAAACCCTTGAAAATGAAATGAAATATGGAAAGAGAATAATGAATGAAAAAACACAATGCTACAACTCACCAAACCCTTGAAGTAGAATTCTGCAGACATGCAAGTAAAATCTCCAATGGATGTAGACTTGAGGATGCTAGAAATGCTTAGAATGCTTAACTAATGGATTGATTAATTGATTAAATGATTAGGGAGGGAGAAATGAGTGGAAAAACTATATATTTTACACATTTATGGAATAATTTCTAAATATACATCACAGGTTGACCTTAGATCTTAGAAAATAAAAACTCACCAGAAATTTGAAATAATTTTGACTTTTGTGCCAAAGGGGAATCATTCACCCCTAGTGGTGAATGGGTCCCACTTAAATAATTTTAAGTTGGTTTCAAAATTTAGATATTTTAAATGATGTTTATTAGGATTATTTTCAAAAATACACTTAAGGCCTGGAAGTGTAAAATGGGGCCAATTAAAGCATAAGAAAAGTCTAATTGTTAATGACAAGCCTAGAAAAGTGTGAGTTTTTTAAAACACTTTATATTAAGGCTTGGTAAATGATGAAAAGAGATTATTTAGGTGAAACATATTAATAAGATCCTAGAAAAGTGTGAAGGTGTGTTACAACAGTTCACAACACTTTTGCAAGGCATCTTAAAATTCTTGTTAATTCACAAGGGCCCAAGACCTAATGTGAATGTGTTGACCACATTACAACACTAAATCAAGGAAAAACTAATCCAACATCCACAAGAAGAACCCAAATGAGAGTGAAAATGTCCAAAGATCCATTTTTCTATGCTACAGGTTTAATTACCTACAAGCGATTTGACTGAGGCAAACCCCCATTCACTAAAAAATCAATAATTTTTTCTATCCTTGAGTGTGTGATTACAGATTTACAAGTTGAAAAATATTAACAAAGTTTTCAAAGTTGCAAAATTGCAAAAAATTTCATCCAAGATGCAAGATCATAGAGAGATCTATACAAAACTAACTAGTGCCTTCCAGAGCTTGATAATATAGATTTCAGGAGTTCAGACATCAAAGTACAAGATCCTAAAATTAGTTTTTGAAACCCTAAAAGGACTTAGTTTCCCCTAAAGGTGAATGAGTCCTCCATAGCTCAAAAAAAAAAATTTAATGGCCAAGTGCACTCCTTTTTATACTCTTAAAACATTCATCATAGTTGGTATAACAATTAGGGTTGATTTTTTATTGTTATTATCATCTTCTTTTGCATATTTGAAGCGATTTGGGTGGAAAGAAACAAGTGATTCTTCTAATTTGCTTACATTTGGGAAGGATCCCATTTTCCTACATTTCAATGGTTTCACTCACCCTACGATATGTTTGATAAATCATCCATTGAAAGTTAGATTAAAAAACTATATATTTCATTCACCATCATCCTGATGATGAACAAATTTTGTGTGAAGCTACAATATTCTTGGTTATGCTCAATGAATGTAGTCTCGTCAATGATCCATAAATGCATAAAGTTTCGATTTGAAAATTAAATATATATATACAATTATCAAAGTAGATTTAAACCTTTTGCTTCACATGAAAAATTTTCATTCGATTATTTTTTGCCTCAACCTCTGATACCTATTAAGCCTCATGAGGATTTCTTTTTTCTAGGTCATATCAAAATTTTAAAGGAAAGTGCATAATGGAGTTATCCCTTAGTAACATCCCACCTAAGGATGATCAATCTATGGTGACTTTTATTGTTGTTCCTCCCACCCCAAAGATTGTGGATGAACTCATGTCAGATTCGAATATCCTCACTAATACACCAATAATTTATGTTGCAGTTCCACCACCGCTACCATATAAAAGACCAAGAGATAATCATATGTTTACCTTTTTTCTTCTGAGAGATACAAATTTATAAACTTAAAGATATTGTGGCTTCCCAACCCATAGTAGTTCCTTTATTTCCTCCTCCAAGGGAAGAAAAGAGACCAATGGTAGAGGAACCATAAATTACCCCTTCACAAATTTAAACCTATGCAAGAAGGAATAGAAGTGGTATAGAGCATAGGCATAAAATCCATGCGATTTTCTACCAATTGGCTAAAAATAATAAGATATTACCTAATGATAAAATACCCATCTAAGAATTGACCATGATGAATTTCCACCTTCACCAAACCATACCATTGAACCTCACATGTATCAACCTAAAAAATAAAAAAATAAGAACATATGAATGATGTTGTCCTTAAACCACCCATTGTGATAAATTTGTATAGTGAAGATGAAAATGCTAAGATTGATGAACACGTATATAATCAATTTTGTTGTCCTCAAAGTCTATGGATTTAGATGGGGGAAACTGTGATGATCCTCCTGATGAGAGTGACTCACCATATGTTGAACTTGGTGTTACTCTTTATCATGTTTCATTTACCTTTCTATTCTAAATTAAAGAAATTCATCATAGATTGGTGTTGAACAATTACTTTAAGGTGTGGGCATACATTCCATTATGTGCTTCACGTTGTTCACACATGTTGGACTGAGTGATGCATTGAATTATAATTTTCATAATTTTTTTAGTACCTTAATATAATTATTGGGACTATAATTCTTGTTATGTTTGACATGGGTACACACAAAGTGACAATTCCTCCTCACTAGCTCGTGTGTGTTTCTCAATTTTCTACCCTTTTTTGAAGGCTCGCCTAGTGTATATTATACGTCACTAGCTTGAGATTCCCTTTTTATGCTTCACCTAGAAAATATGAGATTTTGTTTGTTGGAATAATGTTTTCATTGATGTAAAAAGTGTTGAACACTTACTTTAAGGAGTGGGTATACATTCCATTATGTGCTTCACATTGTTCACACATGTTGGACTGAGTGATGCATTGGATTATAATTTTTTATAATTTTTGTAGTACCTTATTATAATTATTGGGACTATAATTCTTATTATGTTTGACATGGGTACACACATAGTGAGAATTACTCCTCACTAGCTCATGTGTGTTTCTCATTTTTCCACCCTCTTTAGAAGGCTCACCTAGTGTATATTAGACTTCACTAGCTTGAGATTCATTTTTTTATGCTTCACCTAGAAAATATGAGATTTTGTTTGTTGGCATAATGTTGTCATTGATGTAAAAGTGTTGGGTGGAAATTTTCTAATCTCTTTACAGATTATAAAACTTGATTTTTAACCATAGCTATTGTGAGATAGTATCTCTCCTCTCGGAAAAGGGAGGTTCCCTTCTTACAACTTACTATAACTAAAGTAAAATATTATAAAATTTATAATATTTACACTACACTAATCATATCGGGGTGTGTCACATTCATGATTCTCTCTTCTTTTAGAGAATATGTTTACAATGTTTCACAGTTTTTATTTCTTGATGTAATACAACTCTAAATAAAACCTAAGCATTAATTCCAATACTTCTAACTTGTCAAAGTATAGTCTAGAAGTACCAGTATGATAAATATACATAACCAGAAGGCTCATAGAGGCACAAAGTGATTTTCTAGTCTTCATTGATGAATTCCACAATAAAGTAACCAACAACGTAAATGAAGCACAAAGTATTCAATATACTTCATGAATAGATCCATGAACAACATGAACAATTTCAAGTAAAAATACTTAAAGATAACTCACCAATATTATCAATAATTACACGATTCCAAGTAAAAGGCATACCACAAAGTCTACACAAATTATCTTGAAAGCCTTTCAATCTCAATTTGTAAAAAACTTCCAATTCAATCCAATAATAAGATAAACTTATGAGAATGACATAAGGACATTCACATTCATTGAAATTGATCTAACACAATGTTTGGTATGCAATTTATCCTTCTTTATTGATATAAAAATAGTTGCACAACATGAACTCAAAGTTTCAAAATTTCTTCACAAATGAGCAGCACTTTGTTGCATAAGACAAAAGATAAATAATGCAATAGAACCGTCTTATATTTATAGATGAGAGAAGAGAGCTAATCTAGGAAAAAATCCTAACTATTGACTTATTCAAATGTGATGCCCATGATTGTAGGAGGACATCTATGTTTTTACATGTAGTTACGTTGTTGCAAAATAACATGTAAAAATTCCAATGTCTATTTACATAAAGCATGTGAAAAAGCATAAAAATAAACTAACTCTAGAAACACAAAAAAATCATTTCCCCATGCTTTCAACCAAGAAATATTCATGATGATGTGCACTTCAACATTGTTTTGTATTGGAGTGTACTTGGAGATGGTGATGATTCTTGAGATTGACTCCTTTGATGGTGTCAAACTCTTTTTGGTTCCTTTTAGGAACTATTGTCAAATCTAAAAATTCATCATTTTGTTCACTAAATCTATTGAGAAAGCTTCATCTTCAAATTATTTTCAAACCATTGATGTATACTCTTGAATAACTAAAACATTGGGAAGAACTTTCCAAATGTGTTTCAAAGCTTTCTTCCTTGGTGACATGAAAGAATTCAATCAAAATTGCTCAGGATCTTGGAAAGATCAAAATGGTATGTAAAAGTACCTCCAAAAAGTTTCATATCTTTCAGTGTTAGAATTTTTTTTGAGTTTTATGCACTGGTGGGAAAATTTTGAGAAACTGCATATGCTTTGGTAATTCAAATGCAAAGGTGGAGAAAATTTGAGCTCTTGCATGGGATATTACACTTCAGATGTAATGGCTCAAAAATTCTGAGATATTACATGAAAATATGCAAAAGTGGAGAAAAACCCTGACATTGCATGAGGGAACAAACTTTGGATGCAAGGGAACTAAATTTTTGAGCTACTACATGTGGGAAGGACACTTGGGTGCAAGGGCGATAAATATTTGAGTTACTACATGTGAATTTTTGTGTGAGATGTAGTGTCTCAAAAACTCCCTGACACTACATGTGTAAGAAAATGACTAAGGCATGGAAAATATGCAAAGGCTCAAAAATTCCCCAACACTACATGTCAATATGCACAGGTAATAAAATTCCATGAAATTGCATGATTGAAAATATGTAGAGGCTCAAAAATTCCCCGACATTGCATTTCAATATGCACAGGTGCTAAAATTTAGTGACACTACATCTCAGACAAACCTCACTCCTCCAAGTTCTAAAAATTTTCTAACTCCCAAAATTGAATTTTCACAACTTGGTTTAAAATGTGAATTTCAATAGAGCAACAAAGGTTCATACTTTGAATGACTTTTCAAGGCTAACGAACCATGTACAAGGATTTATTTAGATTTTCTTCATTTTGCATGCTTAGGGTATGTGGGCTATGTAATAGACAAGTTTTGTAGGGGTTATCCCACGAATTGAGCATGGTGAATTCAGGGATAATAGTTGGCTCTAGTTGGGGATCTCCCTTTGATAATTCTTTGAAACAATTGAAGGGAGAAGAACTCGAGTCTCTAAGTTTCTTCATCCATCCATTTGGCATAGAGTCAGGAGACAAAATAAAAATACGTAAAAAGTCTCAGAAAGAAAAAAAATACTATTTTCACCAAAAAGTTGGTCAAACTTGAGTAGTCCTCTCCTTTTATCCCATAATGCATCATATAATTCTTATTCCAGGATCGCATAATTGATTTTGATAATGTCATAACCCTTAATTTTTGGTTTGATACCAACTCTTCTAACAAATCATTAACTCAGCATCAACTTGGGTATGAAAGCTTTTAATTCTTTTCTTACATGTAACTTCCATTCTTAACAACAATACTTCATGCTCTTCTTTGTCATTATTGTTGTTGGACTGCAGCTTGAAAGGAAAAGGGAAGTTTTTTCCTTCAAGAGGTATGAGAATAATTCCTACTCCTGATCTAGTGGACAAATAACTACCACCAAATTCAATATTCCAAACTTTTTTTGGATCCATTAAATTGATAGCTTTAAAACTTGTGACTCCTTCATCCGAAGAAGATTCTCCATCTACAAAAGACTTTTTGTCTCAAGAAATTTACCTATTAGAAGAATACAATACATCATTTTTCTTCTCTTTGCTTGCATCCTTATCTAAACACTCAGATATTTCATCAATTTGCAAATAGTAAAAACTCATCTTAGGAGACTCAAAGAGAATTTTAGGTTTTGGGTCACCTAATCTTGTTACAAAAAACTTTTCTTTCATTTCTTGTAACAACCTCTTCATGACACCCTTGACAAGTAGCCTTGCCTCTAACATATCCATTTTGAGTTCACCACCAACATCTTTACAAAAAGCTCATCCAAGAAAGATACCATAAGATGTTGGACCATCTACTACCAAAACTATCATCTTGATCTTCTTTTCTGGATATGCAACAAATTTCAAATTATGCATCTTTAATCTACTCGATCAGGGGCGTTGGTTTATTCTCCATGAAGAACCAACAACCAAAACTTTTTGTCAGATTTAAACCCAAGGCAATAACTACCTTAGCAGGCATGACATTGTTAGATGCATCAGAGTCAATTACATAATTGCTTAACTTGAAGCCATTGACTAGTAATGAGATGTAGAAAGGATCAATATTTTCTACAAATAATGAGGGAGCAAAGAGTAAGTTACTTTGTGGAGGCTTAGGATTTGGGGCAATAGGAATATCTAAAGGGATTTGTTTAGATGGATTACTTCATTTATCTTTCACAAACATTACAAGCTTATCAAATTGATCAGGATTAGCTTCCAAGTATTCAGCTTTAGACATCTAGATTTTATTTTTTCTTCACATGATAAATGATATCAAATGCTTGGAATGTGTTGGAGCAAAAAATTTCTCCTCAAACATCCACTAGCTTTTCTTTTTCCATTCACATTGTAACCACACAAAATCGATTGCTATTGATTTTACATTGTGTCTAACATGAAATACAACAATTTCTGTGACAAGATCCATAGTGTCACCAACATTCCCTTTGTATATACCCATTTATTCCTCCAGATAATCATAAACTAAAAAAAATTTCCTTTACCATAGTATCGTAACATCAAAATAAAGGAAACATGGGATAATGGCTTCTAAGTCAAGAAATAAGCCCTTACCACCATACCGCCAAGAGATTATATAGCATGAGCGGTAAAGTGGTACTCACTGCCACCCCGTAGGGAGAATTATAAGGCAATGCAGTAATGCGGTACCTACTGCCATCCTGCATAAGGTGATTCAAAGGAGTGCAGTAGGGTATGTGCAGATCATGATGGGCCAAAACATGGTGATATTTTTTTATTTTTATTTTTAATAAAAGAGTGTAAAAACTTTATTGAATCAGAACAACATTACAAAGTCAGAAGAAAGAAGCCACAAGGGGCCCAACAAAACAAGAATTAATTCACACCCAAGAAGCATCTCATATCCTCCACAACCCACTCCTCAAGAATAGGGGCCATGTCATTAGGAAGATTGCCCCAACCATCCACATACCAAGAATCAGTCCTCTCCGATGCCCATCTAGCCAATCCATCAGCCACCCTATTCCACTCTCGCGGAATATGGCAGAAAACAATGGACTCCAGAGAAGAGCACATAGAAATAATCTGCTTGACAACCACAACAAGCTGCCAATTCATATCCTCCAACTGTCGCTTATGCAACATATCAATAACCACCTGAGAATCAGACTCACAAACAATCCGCCACCACCCAAGGCCAACCGCAAGCTCAATCGCCATAAGGATAGCACTAGCCTCCATAAGATTATTGGTATGCAAACCACGATACATAGAAAAGAAAAACACCACCACTCCCAAGCTGTCTCTACCAATACCACCAACTCCAGCATGCCCAGGATTACCCCTAGATGACCCATCTGTATTGATTTTTAGCTCCCCTAGAGCAAGCGGACACCAGAAGCCATCACGAGCCACCCTCTCACGCCCACGCCTACGATGCACACTGCCCAAATTTCTCCTATCCCCAGCAACAAGACCCAGGGAATTAACAACACCCAAGTCCCCAGGATCAACTGGCACAGACAAATCACACTTTGCAGACAAAGTCTCCTGCAGAGCCCCAAGAATCCGCCTCCAAAGTTGCTCCAAGATCAATTTTTTATCCAAGAAAATACGTCTGTTGCGCTCCAACCAAAGATGCCAAACAATCAAACTAGGGCCAATGCTCCAAGCAATTTTAAGAAAAGAGGTTTTGGCAGGAGATGATCCCTGTCTCCTCCAAAAATCATCCAAGGCAGAGACATGGCAACACGGTAAGCTCCAGAGATTCCACCAGTGATGCCAGATATCCTTAGCAAAGGAACACTGAAAAAAGAGATGTGAGAGGGCATTCTTCATGCTGACCACACAAAACACACATGGAAGGGCCCTGGAACCCCCATTTCCAAAGATTGTCCCAAGTAAGACACTTACCTTGGACAACAAGCCAAGAGAAAAAATTACACTTAGGCCAAGCAAATTTATTCCAAACATGCTTCCACCAAGGAACCTCAAAGCTCCCAAAGACCTGTTTATCCAAAACCTGATAACTAGAGGCAATTGAAAATTTACCTCACAAATCTGGACCCCAAGCAAGCACATCTCTCCCAAGAAGAGAGTTGCAGGTGCGATCCGAAAGAATCTTAGCAAGCACTTGACGATCCTCCAAAACCCCCCCAAGAGGCCAATCCTGAGGGTCCTTCCACCTGGACATAGTAATCTGACTCAAAGAATGTTGAGATTTGAAGTCGGCCACATAACACCAACCCGCCTCCTCAAAAATCTGGCACAAGTCTTGAAGGTGGGGATGAGAAGACAAAATAGGGGGGTGTCCATCCCAAGAGTCATGCCAGAAGAGAGCTTCTTGACCCCCATTACAAATCCAAAAAAGGCCCTGTTTCACAAGCTGGGCACCCCATTTGAGGGTACTCTAGATCATAGAACCTTTCCCCTCCAAACTGAATCTTACAACCTCCATGCTTTCCACCGCACCCAAATATTTGAGGGTAAGAATTTTAGCCCACCACATATGTTGTTGTGAACACCAACGCCAATACAGCTTAGTAGCCAAGGCTTGCCCATTCAAATCAATTCGTCGTAGACCAAGACGCCCTTCTTGCTTCGGCCTATAGACAACATCCCATTTCACCAAGCTCCACTTTCGATGAAGAAGGTTGCCATACCATAGGAACTGACAAGATAGTCTCTCGAAATCTTGAATAAAACTTGATGGAGTAGAAAGAACAAAGCACTTATAAAGAGGGAGAGCCTGGATCACAGACTTAAGAAGAGTCACTCTTCTAGCTGAAGAAAGCCACCTACAAGTCCAATGGTTGACCAAACTTTGAAACTTGTCAAGAGTCTCTTGCCAAAACCTTTTAGGGATAGAACGAATGGAAAGAAGGATTCCAAGATAGAGAAAAGGAAGCGAACCGATTTGGAAACAAAGAATACCTGCTAATCTCCTTTGGATACCCTTAGGAGTATGGAAGAAGTAAATGAGAGACTTCCCCTCATTAATGCGCTGCCCGGAGGCTGCCAAGTAGCTGTCCAAAATATTGCGCCAGTTCAAAGCCTCCTCAACCCTTGCCCTACCCATCAAGGCAGTATCATCAACAAACTGAAGATGAGTCTAAGGGGGAAGATCATTTCCCCAATTCCAACCCTGAATCAAGCCACTTGCTACCTGAGCATGAATAAGCCTTCCCAATCCTTCCACAAGTAGGATGAATAAGTAGGGCGACAAAGGATCTCCTTGTCTGAGGCCTCTAGAAGCACCAAACAACTCAGTGGGCTCACCATTGAGAAGCACTGAGAAGGAGGAAGAAGTAACACAAATCCTAACCCATTCAATCCAATCACTAGCAAAGCCAAAAGCTCCAAGAATCTTGAATAGAAAGCTCCATTTAACGCGATCATACACTTTTTCCATGTCCAGCTTGATAAACATAGATTTTTCTTTTGAGGATTCCATAGAATGGATGGTCTCAGCTGCAATCACAACACCATCCATGATCTGTCTGCCAGCAACAAAACCCCCCTGCTCCTCAGAGATTAACTCACCAAGCCAAGGTTTCAGCCTTTCAGCAATCAACTTAGTAATAATCTTATAAACAACATTACATAATGCAATAGGCCGAAAAAGATCCAAAGAATTAGCCCCCTCCTTCTTTGGAATGAGAGCTAAAAAAGTTGCATTCAGAGACTTCAACATTTGTTTATTCATGAAAGATTCCTTAACAACCTCTAAGAGGTCCAACTTAACCACCTCCCAAAACTCCTGAAAGAATTCAACAGGGAATCCATCAGGCCCCGGTGCTTTACCTTTCTTCATCTGGAACACAACGTTCTCAAGCTCCAACAAGGTAATAGGAGAAAGCAATGATTCATTCATTTCATTAGACACTAGCTACGGGATACAATTCAAAATCCTTGTTTTAGCCTCCTCAGCTGGAGGCGAATCCTCATAAAATAATGAAGAGAAATACCGAATACATTCCGCAGAGATAGAAGTAGAAGAGGATAAAATTTCCCCATCAGACAACACAAGAGAAGAAATAACATTACCTTGCCTCCGGTCTTTAACTGAGTTGTGGAAAAAAGAAGTATTCCTATCACCAGCCTGAAGCCATTCAATACGAGACTTTTGTTTCCAAAAAATTTCTTCTCTTAACTCCCATTCCTCTACTGCTTTTGTTGCAGCAATCTCTGACAAACTCAACTCTTCAGTTAGGCCTTGATCACGAATCTGCCTGGTGATTAAGTCCAAATTATCCTGAGCCTTTTGTTTTTCATGAAACAAATTACCAAAATGTTGCCTATTCCATCTTTTCAACTTGTATTTGACGTACTGTAACCTCTTTGAGAATGAATACATAGCAGTGCCATAAGCTGGCTTCCCAAGATCCCACCAGCCAGAAATCATATCATGAAGAGACTCATCCCGGAGCCACATAAGTTGGAACTTGAAAGTCTGTCTAACACATCGTTGAGGCACAACAACCACAAGCTTAATAGGCCAATGGTCGGAGCCACGACAATCCAATATTTCAGAACTAATCATCCACCTATCCCCCATCCAAAAACTAGACACCAAAAATCTATCTAGTCTTTCAGAGATAGCAGCATCTCCAATTCTCCTATTATTCCATGTGAAGACTCCATTAGTTGGTTTGACATCAACTAACCTCAAAAGAGCCATATTATCCTACAAGAGCCTAGAGGAAGGCTCCAAATGAGCACTACCTCCTCTCTTCTCTTCTAAAGAAATGACAGCATTAAAATCACCAGCCAGGATCCAAGGCAGGTAAGGATCCAAAGACCTCACATGTCTAACATGATCCCACAGTTGTGCTTTACCTTGGAAATCAGTCGGAGCATATATATTAGAGAAAATAACTTTCTCCCCTGACTCTAAATGAGAAGCAACACAAGAAATCGAACTCTTACAGGAGATCCACCAAATTGGACTAACCTTTCGGGGATCCCAAAAACAAGCCACTCCACCAGAATTACCAAAAGCACCCACACATTGACATTGGCCACGACCCCAAATCTTAGGAGCCACACTTAACATACTATCCACTGATAACTTAGTTTCCTGCAAGAAAATCACATCCGGAGAATGAATGCGAATCAAATCTCGAATAGCCTTTTGTCGAGGGATGCTATTCATACCCCTCACATTCCAAGAAAGAACTATCATCGTTGGGGTTGGGAAAAGTGAGCATCAATAGTCTTCACCGAACCAGCCTCAACCAATGTCTCTCCAGCAAGCTTCACCTTTTCTTGGTCCTTTTTGCGACCAACCTTAACTGATTTCTCAGGAATCCCTTTCTTAAAATATTTTTGCTGCACACCCAGAATAGAGGAAGAAGGTTTAAACTTACCTAAATCAGGGCTATCCCGAGCCTCCGAGTAGACCTTACCAGCACCAGAGGGGCCACCAGAATCAACAACCCCCCCATCCCCTGCACCAAGAGCTAGAGCGGAAGGACCTAGACCAGACACCATCTGAGGATCCTGGTCACCAAGCTGATCCACTCCAGGGATCACCGAAGGCTGTACCTCAACCAACTCCTTAGAACCAGAGCCATCCACCATTTGCATGTCAGCTGTAAACCCTTCCTCTTGAACTAACTCATCCAAAGCCTCAAATCTATTGAAAGTCTCCCCTTCCTGTCTATCCTGGAAAGGCCTCTTTTGGCCCCGTCCATGATTACGAGGTTTAACTGGAACAAAACCATCTTTGTCCGCTGCCATTCCCTGCATAGGATCCTTACCCTTTTCCACCCTCAGATTAGATTGGGAACCCGCATTATTTGCACCTCCCGCACCAAAAGCCCGAGGACACCTCCGCTGCAGATGCCCATATTCATGGCATAATCGACAGCGAAAAGGAACATTTCATAATCCAAAGGCTGAGTCCGGAATTAGAGCCAACAGTCAAATCAATAGAATCGGGTAGAGGTTGACTCAGATCAATCTCGACACAAACCCTCGCATAAGAAAAGATCCTCTTATCTAAAGTATGTTGAGAAGGACCAATAGGCTTACCCAACAATAAAGCAATTGATTGTAATATATCAGTTCTCCAACATTCAAGTGGCAGCCGAGGAAGGCGAACCCAAACCGGAACCCTAGAAGGAAACTCTTCCGCCGAATTAAAGCCAGCATGCCATGGTTTTATGAAAAGACCTACTTGATTATAAAAATAAGGCCCCCCTTCAAATGCCCTATTTCGATCAGCAATGCACGAGAAATCTACCAGAAAGAAATTGTTTGCAGCCAACAGAACATCAAAGTCACCCTCTGGAGACCATGTCTTGTGGATCCAAGTGTCCAAGAAAGAAAGAGAAACCCTCATCCCCATAAACTTACAAATCAAAACATGCTTACTGTAGTAATCCAGATCTTCAGCTACCGCCTCTGATTGAATCACCAACACAGGACGAACTTGCGCCCTTTCCAGACATCCATTTATCTTATGCATTTTAAAGGTACTAGATTTTGTCAAACCCTCTCCAGACGAAGCCCCACCACCAACCTCCACCATAGGAATATCTCCCTTCACCTCACCAATCGATGCATTCCTTGCCATTCAAACCCCAGCCAACAGAGAAATCAAAAGGATCAAACTTAAGAGAAAGGGGTCGGTGACAATAGATGACCCAACGCCCACACCAAACCCCAGTAGATTGCACCAAAACCCCCCTGAAACTGCACCCACGCACAGAAGAAGAAGGCAAAAAGAGCCACCCCTGGCCCCTACCCGCACCGCCCAGACTTCCCACCCACTCGGCCACCAAAAACACAGATCCACTAGGCTAGGGCGTAGATTCCCTAGCGCATCCACACCCGGCACCCGTGAGCACCATCACACTTTCCAAATCAAAACATGGTGATATGATGGGTATGTGGTAAATTTTTACATAAATTGATGAAACAAAAAGGGTTTTTAAAGGAGATTCTTAGCTTTCCACCAATATAAATTATGTTTTACTTTGAATTTAATAAATAATTATTATTCATTTTCTATTTAAATTAAGTCTAAAGTCCTGATTGATAGGTTGATTGAAAAAATCTACAACTTTCAAATATCACATTTTGAATCAAAACATGTGTCACATTCTATGCTTTACATTCTATAGGATCAAAAAAAATGAATTTCATGAAGTTTTGACCAAGTTAAGGTGGTCGACATACAATTTTTATATTTTTAAAAGTTGTAATAAAAATTCATAATTAATTATTTACTTGGAAAAAAAGTACAAAAACATATGCATCACATTGGGACATGAGTCCTCTCTACTTATATCTAAAATCTTATAAAAAATATTATCATTTTATTGTGGTTAGGGTAGTCGCATTTACACCTAATTCTTATTTTTTCCTTGAAATTTAAGTACTACTCCATTGAAATTTCAAATTTTCACCAAATAATTATTTTTTCTTTTAAATAAACCTAGTAGTTTAGAAACTACATTCAATTTGCTAAAAATTATATTCTTACATATTTTTGAAATAATATAGATAACTTATTAAAAAAATTATGTCAAGTTGCCTAACTCTAATTTTTCTAAATTTTTTGCCACTTAAGGGCCTATTTTTTCCATGATGATCCTGTACATACCCCGTAAGGTAGTAAATAATAAAGAAATAAACCATACAACACTATACCACTAGGAGGGTGAGCAACATATGTGGTAGAGTGGTATACACTACAACAATGCAATAAGAGGTCTTAAGCAATGCGGTATAGCTATAAGCATTGGAAGAGAAGTGGACACCATAGTACCGCATGAGGTGGATAATATGGTTGTGTATGGTGGTATGTACACCACAACGCCATGGTAAGAGGTGTTAAGCAAGGTGGTATTGCAGTAAACAACATAAAGGAAGGGCAGACACCAGAATATCACAATGAGTATAATAAGAGACGACGGTAGTACGATAATCATGACATCATTACAATTTACATACCTAAATGGAGAAAATCATGTTAGTCACCCTGAAAGATGCTACAATATTCATTTCAAAGATTTGAGCTTGTTGGGAAACTATCTGATGAAGAATTTGCATTAATACTGATATGACTAAATATCATGCCCTCAAAAGCAAGTAAATTTTCCTAAGACTGTGCTCAGTTGAAATACATTGTTGTGGATGTTGTTGAGGACGTCGAGAAAAGGAGCTTTACAAATGACTAGAACTAGGGTAAGTGCACGAATAACCCTATGAAGAAGCTTGATCGGTGTAGTATTTGGTAGAGCTCTGTTATTTGAAGTCATAGTAGGAAAAAATGAAATATGCCTCCTAAAAGAAAACAATAGGAAGTAAAAGAAAATAAGGCCAAAATTAAGGAAGAAGAATATAAGGTAAAAAAGAGACCACTCTACCAGTCTATATTAGATATACTTCCAGGGTCAACCAAGGAGGGAAATAAGAAATTTCTCATAGACACTCCACCAGGTTGTAGGGATGCTCTTATTCACAAATCTTGGTGGGACTTATTTTGGTATTTTTATAGTAAGAGAATTGAGAAGATTTTAGTGTCAAACCCTTGAATATTGGATTTAGCAAAGTTGATTGTCCTAAATGTGTTTAATGATGTGGATTTTATCAGATTACTAGCCAATCATTATCACTCTACAACCAAGACAATAATGTTTACAAATGGCTCAATATTGGTAGAGGTAACCAAAGCTGCTATCATTGAGTGTTTTTACTTAAACAAGTAGGCTTTAAACAAAATAAACCTATAGAAGCACAAGGAATATTATACTAGGTTAAGAAGGACTTATAGAAGTGACGAGCTAGCTCTATATATGAAAAGAGGCATTGGTAGAAGAACAACCCCATTTCTACTTCCACTACTAAACCATTCACTGTGACATATTTTTAATATTATTTTGTGAATACATAACTAGGTTTGTGCCAAGTATTAGGGGTGAATGCTCAAGATAAGATGCCAATAAGCTTTATGATGATGGCCATGAGAATTAAAAACCCTAAGACTAATATTGAGTGTTAATTTGCATCATACCTTGAGAGGGCATTGGATGATGAATTCTCACAAGTTATAGAGGATAGAACACAAATTCATTTAGACACTATTCCCTACTATGTCATTTGATTTTGTATCCATTGGACTAAATGAATGGACTTGGCTAGAGTGGATGAGCAAAGAAATCCCACATCTATCTAGAAGAGGTGCTATATTTGGGATAGTTAGTGCAAGAATTCAATATTTGCTATATTCTATGAAGATTTTGTGCACAAAATCCTTGGAGTTCTTGGTTATTCAATACCAAGATTGTAAAAATAAAATGCAGCAATTGTTAAGACGTTTGGCCCTAATACAAGAAAAAGGTCACACACATAATTTTGGTGATTGGTTCTTTCTCACAGAACTTACAATAATAAAAATTTATGGCTGCCCTACTACTCCACACATACTTCTGAAGTTTGTGCCCCTCAGATTAATATTTCTTTAATTTTTGTGACAAATGGTGTGGATGGAAAATCATGTAATGCAAAAACAAAAGAAGGGAACATTTCTGCCAAACTTAACCAAATGTGGAGACTAGATAGTAGGCTCCGATACACTGGAGGAGTTGGATTATTATTTGAAGACAAGATACACATTAGGTTCTGAAAAAAAGAGAGCCTTTGACCCTGAAAATCATATGACTAACATAAGGAATAATCTTCTTACCAAAATGATAGTGGCACACCAAGTGGACTATGAATAAGACGTGATAATAAATTGCCTTACTTTTTATGAGGTATCCCTCAAAAAGAAAAAAAATAGGAACTTATAATGAAGCTTGAAGAGAGGAAGAAGCAAAATGACAGAAGTTTTCCTAGTTATTTCATTGAGGAAAAAGAACCCATTAGGAGGATAAATAAAATAATTGATAAATTTAAGGATTTATATAGGATAAAATAAGTACATCTTCATGAACTTGGTGGGGAGATAACTATAGAGCACACCCTGAAAACAACATCAGAGTCTCCCATGGAGAAATTTCCTCCCAAGAGACAAAAGACACAAAGTGTTGAGCCATTGGTACCTTATGAGGAGAGTGAAGGGGTGGGAGATACTAAAAAGATGGCCACTGTATTGCAATCATTAAAGGGTGGTATTGAGGTTGATAAGCCCATCCATGAGACCAATACTCATAGGCATGAGGAAAGAATGGATGATGCAGAAAAAACAAGTGCAAAGATACATGAAGATGAGAGAGAAATTTCTGCCAGGAGGTTTATAAATGATGATGTGTTCATCAAGAGTCCAGAGTTTATGGATTTATGGACAAAGATGAAGATACTATAAATTAAAGAGAAAATGGAGTTAGATGACTTGGGAATTGAAGAAGAAGAAAAGAATCAAATGGTGGCACATACCTTCAATGAATTGAGAGTTGACCACATTGGCATTAGCCCTCAAAAGGCTAGAGAGATGATTTTGAGGAGTAACATGCTCATTTTCCCTTGGTTGGAATTAAAGAAAATTTGTGTGCTTGATCAAGGACAAGCTCAAGAAGATCCAATGCTAGTTGTAGAGTTTGACTCTGATGAAGGGGTAAGTGGAACTGGGTGTAACCCTAAAATTGAAACCCTGACCATTTGGATCAAGTAGAAAAACACACAAAAGCCTAAATTGTTGGATGTAATATAACGAATGAAGGGGGCATCAAGAGTAAGAACAATACAGGACACCACCCCTTTGGAGGCAGCCACAATGACCATGCACTCAACCATGTTCACTTGTGCAACTATCAAGGGATTGGAGGAGAGATTGAAGGATCGTGAAAGGGAACAAAGGTTCTTAAATGATGAAGTGAATAAACTATTTATTGAGAATGTAAAATTGAAAGAATAGTTAAACAACAAAAACTTCACAAAGCAAGGAGATAGTGTTATATAATCCTCCTAGTTCCCCATTAAATGTTCTTCATAGCATTCCTGTTGAGCAAACATAGGCTCCAATGAATGGAGTGAATGAAATGAGGGAAGCCACCAGTAAAACCTAGGATGAAGTAAAAAGGAAATTTTGTGAAGTTATGGAGAAAATTCTAGAGCACAAGGTAAAGTTGGTTATTGATAAACTAGAAGGTGTGTATGATAGTTACAAATCACTTCACTAGGAAATTGATCAGATAAAAGAACATATGCTTGTATTGGATCCCCTATTCAAAAGGTGGCAACCCACTCACCACACTCTATCTAAGTTATGCAGAGTTCTACAAAGGAGTCTTGATGCTCCTGCAACATTAAAACCAACTGAACAAATAGTGAAGATGATTGTTGGTGAATTTAAATATATACGAGGGGATGATAAAAGGATTGTGAGACACGTAGATTCATTCCATATCTTCAAATAATGGTATACACCAAAATTTGTGAAAGATGAAGGTCAAGTGAAAGACTTGGATGAGTGGAAGAGGGAATTTGGTTAGGTTATTCACAAGTGTTTAACCCATGTATACAAGGATGGTGACACCAATCTTCATAGACTCAATTTTATCATGGATGGATTGATTGTTCTTGATACTAGACATCCAAAATTTATCAATGATACAAAAGCACTACTAGATAGTCGATGGAAGACTCATCTTGTAAACATGCCAAAGATCTAGGAATATCAGTGCCCATCATATTTTAAGGTATATCAATAGGAATAGAAGTATTTGGATTCAGATGAGTAGGTCACTAAGGTTGAAGAAGTTGAGAAACCCAACTTCATACACACTAAGAAACACCCGCATGAAATAAACTATCACATGCAAAAGATATTCAGAACCAAAGAAGATGTTCTACAAGCCTCAAGCAAAAATTGCATTAAGAGAATCAAATAATTACAATGAGATCAATCCTTATGATGGAGATCAAGAAACCCTAAAGGAAATCTAAAACCAAAACCCTAGTGTGCACACTTAATAATTAATAAATAAATAATTATTAATGTGCCTAGGTTTAGTTTAAGCAACTACAATGATAAGTGACTTAATTAATTAACCAATATGATGTAATTAATTAAGGGAAATAACTTATTACTCTAACAAAGGCGAGGGAACCTAGACGTCTATCATGGAGAGGAAAAGCTTTTCCAGATCGATGCTCACAAACTTTCTACATTGATTAAAGGAAGCACATGTCTAAAATATCTTAAGCTTTTTTATTTCTTTAATTATGCAAATTAATTAGTTGTTAGTAAAAGAAGTAGTTTTGAAAGGTCATGTCCTTTTGTAAAAGGCATGTAGCTTGTTGCTTCCTATATAAATGGAAATCAAGGCCAATTTTGAGATCATCATATCATATATTTATCATCACTATTAGTAGTAGTAGGCTACATTCATATAGCATATTCCACCCATCCATATCATATCAAATATTTCTGCTATAAAAGTATATCTTTTGAAGCAATAAAATGGAGAACTCTCATAATTGGTGATCTATTTTTGTGTTCAATTGTTGTGTTAATTTTGATGCTTATCTATTCCTCTACTATCTCCAAAGTGGTTTCTTCAAGTTATTTAATTTCATAAGATTTATCAAGACACATTTGTTGTTGTGGTGTGATTGTTCTGATTGGGTTTTGGTGAGAAAGAATTAAAATCCTTTTAGTTTATTCATCTTAATTGGTTCCCTCAGGGATTAAATTTGTTTAAAGGTAATTAATTTGATTTGTTTCCTTTAAACTAGGAATTAAAAATCCTTTCATAGCATCATAGTAATTTGCGGGAATAACACTGGTATCATTAAAGAAGAGTATTGTAATAGACAAACCTGCACATTTGCACAAGGTGTAAACATCAAAAGTTCCCAATGATTAGAGTTAAGTCGAATATCAAGTTTACCTATCAGACACATCTATCTCCATTTCCATCATTCATCCACCAACTCCATTCACCTGATAGATTAGGGACTGGTTAGTTTGAAAATATTTAATATAAATCCAATTCACATTCCTGATTATTCAAACACTTTTAGTAGGAATTAGTTAACAATCTTTGCAACTACTTCACCCACATATGCCATCATGAGTAGATTGCCAAAATTTGCAACTTATTCCTGAAGAGTAGGAGGTGATCAATCTTGTTTGCCTTGTTCATTGGCCAAAAGTGTACTAAGAGACTGGCACCCTCTTAAGGCTCAAAACCTACACTTTTGAGACCTAAAACATTGGTGACTCTACTGGGGATCAAGCCAATTCTGAATATAGGTCCTCCATCATAGTCATTGAAGACCATCATAATAGTCTAGAGACTCCACTAGGAAAAGGACAAAGTTCACTCAAACCTTAAACTTTCCAACTAATGAAAAAGTAGGTGGCAAATCTAAAAAAGTTTTATGACTAATAAAGTAGACATCAGATTAGAAAGCGTAGATCATAGACACCAAAGATACACCATATCATCCAACATGAATGGCAGGAGGTCTTTGCATCAAGAAGGTCCCAAGAAGAAAAATGGTAGGTGGACAAAAAAACATGGATCTCCTACTTCAAAGTCTGACACAAATAGGAACAAAGAAACATCTAGAAGGCCAGACACACCATTCACTGATAAGGAGAATGTCCTTAAGCAACCACCTACATTGCACAATAGCTTTGATCCATTACATGGGTCAGAAAATCATGAGGATAATTTATGCAAGGATCTCAAAACTCCACTTGGATAGGAAAACAATGGTCGTCATGTTGTCCACTTCAAGGAAGACCCTTAGAAAAAAAATGAATTTATTTCCCAATTGGAGGAAGAAAAAGATCAAATACAAAAATACTATGATAAGATATTTTCAACACAACAAGAAGGAGAAACCCACTATGGATCTATGAGTCACTCTCTTCCTATTGGGAATTATGATGGGATGACTACCCAATAAATAGAAGAATATGTACAATGGGAGGAAGAAGAGCTTAAAAGAAGACAACAATTGATAAAAAGGAGTCAAGATCTAAATCAACAAATGTCCCAGTTAAATGTTAATACATCAAGACCTCCAAAATACATCCCTCCCCATAAACAAGGAGGCAATGTCAATCCACAAGGGTTGTCTCAGAATATAGGTGGTCCAAGTTCTTCAAGAGCACCCTAAAACATAGCAGGAAGATAAAATCAGCCTGTGCAACATTGTGTAACACCACAAAATCCACCACCATAAAAAACCAATATCATTCCACCACCTAGAAAACAATACATCCATCATCATGTGCCACAATAGTATGTGTATCCTCACCCCAACATCCAACAAAATGTATACCAATAGCCTAAACATGGATATCAATACCAGCCTAACCCACCATCTCAGAATCCCTATCCATAGAACCCTACAAGCATAAGAAAACAATTTGACTTTTCTGGATATCAACTATACCCATATCCCATTGATAGCAACTGGAGAAATACTATCCCCAAATTCACAGGGAATAATGTAACAACAGCTAAAGAACACATAAGAAATCTCAATTCTTTTGTACAAGATATAGCTATTGATTAGGAGGATGTCCTTATGAGATTGCTCATGATTTCTCTAACTAAAGAAGAAAGGGATTGGTTCAATAGCCTACCAGATGCTTCAATCACCTCTATAGCAGACTTCCAAGATCAATTTATAGAACAATATATGAATCAATGTGCCCCTAAATTTTCTCTACATGAACTAATAAGTATTCAAAAACATGAGAACAAATCAATTTATGATTTTAATCAAAGGTTCTCCAAGCTCTACAATAAGATACCACATGGATCGAAATTAGCCGACCCAACAACTTTGAGTATCTATTTAAAGGCCTTTGATCCAAAAATAGGGTATGAACTTAGAAATAGGTGCCCTAGAAGTTTGACTGAAGCACAAAAGGAAAACTTAACCATTGAAAATAATAGAAAGGCTGCTAGGATGATTGGAAAATGGGATAATGTTAGGATCCCACAAAATATCAACAATTCCCAGAACAAATAAGAGAATCAATATAGAAATTAAAGGAAAAGATTGCATGGCATGCCTTATAATACTATTGGAAAGATGGAAAACTAGTAGAAAAATCAAATTGGAAGGAGACTCTTGATCCCTTGTAAAAACATGGAACACATGCACTAAATACTATAGCATGGTGTTCACCTTTCCATAGATCCCATGTCGCTGAACATTGTGTGGTGGCTCAAGCTTGTTAATATGAGTGGTCATAGGAGCAAGATAGGAATGGCCACATTGTAAACATGTTAAGATGGAGGTCTCATCAAAACGGTGAAGCATACTATTCTTCTGAGAAGGGGTACGAATATGATGTTGACAATAAAAACTACAATGTGAATATGGTGCAAGAGGTGTTTTCTGATCAGGAAGAAAACACACAAGAAGTATCATATGCATACAATACAACACCTTAGTTCTAGTTAAGAACACCAACAAAGGAAGTAAATAGGGCTATCATAGAAAAAGTTGTAGTTGAGGAAAAAGGGAGAAAATACAACTTGAGAAGCAAACCCACAAATAGATATCAAGGAATACCAAGAAGCATGTTTGTAAAGGAAAAAAAGAGCAAGGAGAATGTACCATTTATCCAGATGAAGGGTTAAATAAAGAAGCCTCAGAAATATGTTCAAAAGGAGACTACAGACATTGAACTTGAGAAAACATGAAGGGATGGAAAAGTCCAAAATGAAGGGAAAAGAGTTACTAGAACTGAGAAGGGTGATCAAGGGACCATTGCCCCTTCATTTGACATGGCCTAAGCACTAGCTTATACAAAGATGACAGTCCCTTTAATGGAGTTGATGAAGATTGACGAGTTTAGGGATACAACCCTCAAAATGATCACCAACACATCCCACAAATAGAAGGATTAGAAGAAGGAAGTTAATTTTGTAGAGAGGGAAATTACAAAAACACCAGAAGTATATTTGGAAGGTACACTCACAAAGAATCCTTCCCAAGTAGATCCATTTTATACTACGTTGGTAATCAACAAGCTGGTGAAAAAAATTATGATTGACTCGGGGGCAGCAATCAACATTATGGTTGTGGTTGTCATGAAGGAACTAGGTCTGTGGGTGAATACTACATATGGGAACTGCTATACCATGGATAATAGATCAATCCCTGTAGTTGGAGTGATATGGGATATGGAAATAAAATTGGCATCATACCTAGGGGCAACATATTGGACAAACATTACTGTGGTAGACACTCTCCCTTAATATGGGGTGTTACTATCAAGGCAATGGACTACAATAGTTGGTGGGAATGTTCAACTAGAATTTTCTTATGCCACAATACCTATGAATGGAAGGAAAGTCAAATTATACATAAAGCCTAGATATAAACATGTCATGAAATCTTTGGTCCCAATTAAATGAATTGTTTTTGTGACAAAGACCTGGGAAGTTTCAGAGTTGAAAATTCAAACCCTAAAATACTAAACACAAACCCAATTGTTCGAGATGTCTCCAAGAATGAATATGGCATATGGTGAATGTACTTTAATGGAGCTTGTAGTAGAGAAGAGAATGAAGTAGGAATTATCTTTATCTCACCTAAAGGAACAACATTTAAATATTCATTTTTTCTAACATTTGAATGCAAAAATAATATAGTAGAATGTGAAGCCTTGCTACTAGGCTTAAACATGGCCACTAAACATGGGATCAGAAGAAAACTATAGCCGAGGGTATTTTCTAGGTTTATTAGATTAGATCAATTAAATCAAAGTAATATGATAATGATAAAAACCCAAAGTAGCTACAAAACACAAAGGAAATACATGCAAGAACGTTTATACCTGATAGCCGAAGTCTCCATGATTCATTTTTGTAGCACCTTCTTACTTGATGGATATTGTTGCCCTCAGATTCTTTGTTCGAGCAATCTGAAAATGCCTAAGTCCTACAACAAGCCTTGAAGGATTTGCATAAAGTCTAAATGCCTATGTCTATTGCCAATGCCTATGTCTAAAACAAATGTCAAAATTGATCAAATGACTATATTAAATACTAAAATTGCCTATGACAATAAATGTGCAAGTGAATAAATGCCTATAATAATTATGCAAAATGTCAGCATATGTGTCTATTCGAAAAAATGAGAAGAAGATGGCATTTTATAGAAAATGCCATTTCAAATGGACGGACGAGATAAATCAATGAAATGAACGATCCAGATTACACCTAAGAATCCCTAATTAGGGTTAGGGCAAAATCCCTAATCGAACGGTCAAAATAAAATCGGATCGACGATGGAGAATAAATGAGACAAATTAATTAGAAAATAAAGATTTTTGAAAAATCAAGAAGATAAGATTGCCTTATTTGCAAGATTCGAAAAATCAAAGAGATAAGATTCAGACTGACGATAAGATTTGGAAAATCAAGAATGCAGATTACTTGATTTTGGAAGATAGTATTAATTTGAATTAAAATAATTCAAATTATGGTTACAAGAGATAATAAATAATCTTTTCAGATTATTTATCAAAAAGGACTGACAGTTAAGATTGACATGACATTTTAAATAATTTAATTTATTTAAAATGAGAAGAATATTAATTAGTAATTAAATAATTAAATTTAATTATTTAATTTAGGAGATGAGATTAATTAATTAAATAAATTAATCAATTTATTTAATTAAGGCAGGTTAGTGGCGTATTAAATAAATAAATGTAATTTATTTATTTAATAATCAGAAAGAATTAATGAATAAGGATAATTAAACAAATTTATAAATTTATTTAATTATAGGGAAACTTAGAGAATTAGTGATGTATTTAATAAATAAATAGAATTTATTTATTTAATAATCATGAAGAATAAAAGGACATGAATTAATTAAATAATTATGAATTATTTAATCAATAGTCGAATGTGGACTAAGGACATAATTAAAATGTATTAATTATGCTAGGATGAAAGTGGTAAAATGAAACTGCGGGGCCTAGGTCATTTTTAAGGTCAATACACACAAACCGCTAACTATTCTTTGGGATATTCAATTAGTTGTATCACAAGTAAGATCAAAGTATACAAAAAATTAAAGATTGAAGCAATATCTAGAAATTTTCTATGGGACACTATTGAGCTTTTTTATGCTTTCTCCATTGAGTGGGTAGATAGATCTAAGAACTTGATAGATGATTTCCTAGCAAACGTAGCCTTGAAAAGGGATGATGTTACCTTGGTAGGAATTTCATAGGTAGAACTCAAGGCCAGGCCTACAATCCCTGGAAATACCTACAATTGGTAGGTTTTTAATGATGACATAGATATGATAAATTTTTTACATTGCATTGATCAGTATGAAGCCCAAGAGATTTATTTTAATGCATTTGTGGAAGAAGTAGATGGTAAATAGACTATATTCAATGAAGAAGTTGTGTAGCTGAAGACAAAAAATATCCCTAAAGGATTAGTGGCACTACAAAAGGCCTTTTGATGGGAATGATTGAGTAGTTATGAAGAAAACAATAGTAAGGAGGGAAGATATTGAGGAGATTAACCTAGGAACTAAATTTTCCCCAAAGAAGGTATACATTGGGAAAAAGATAATCCCTACAATTAGAAAGATGTTGATTGTATTATTGAGGAAATATAAGCATGTTTTCACATCTTCTTATGATGACCTTAAGGCATACAAAGAAGATCTGTTCCAACATGAAATTCCATTAAAACCTAATGCAAAACCCTTTAGAAAAAAACATAGACCAATAAACCCTACCTTGGAACCCAAGATGCATGAGGAACTTATGAAACTCAAGGAGGGAGGTATCATCAAACCTATCAGGAATTCCACTTGGTTCTCTAACTTGGTTCCTGTCATAAAGAAGAATGGAAACATAAGGTTGTGCATGGACTTTCAAAATTTGAATGTCTCTTCCCTTAAAGATTATTACCCACTCCCAAATGGATGGATTTTCAAGGTACAACTGGGTGAAGGTGAAGGAATCAAAATAATAGAATATTGCATTTACCACCCCTTGGGGAACATATGTGTATGTAAGGATGTCATTCAGACTAACAAATGCTTGTGCCACATTCTAAGGAGTTATGGATGTTGCTTTTGTTGATCTAATTAAATACAATAATGGTGGTCTAGAAAGATGATCTAACTGCATATTCCAAGAAAGTAGAGGACCATGTTGCACACCTTGAGAAAATATTCCTGAAATCCCTAGAGTATGGCATCCCCATAAATCCTAGAAAATGACATTTTGTTGTAATAGATGGAAAGTTATTGGGGCACATAGTGTCCAAAGGAGTCAGAATTGATCTAGAGAGGGTAGAAGCTATAGATAAGATCCCTATTCCTAAGACTGTAAAGGCCATTTAGTCTTCCTTTGGACAAATAAACTTTGTAAGAAGATTCATATCAAACTTTCCTAAAATTTTCAAACCTATCTAAAAGATGTTGAAGAAAGGGTCCAAGATTGACTAGAACACAGAAGCACTTGATGCATTTATATCTATAAAAGGGAAATCAATGAAGCCCTAGTGTTAAAATACCCTAATTTTAATAAACCCTTTTAGATCTTTTCATTTGCCTCATACCACACTATTGCAGCAATGATCTGTTACAAAAGAATGATGAAGGGTATGAGTAGCCTCTATCATTCTTTAGTAAGTCCCTTCAAGGAGTTGAATTGAAGTATGATATTATAGAGAAGCAGGAATATGCACTTGTCAAAGTAGTAAAAGCCTTTAGACCCTATTTGGTAGGAGAAAAAATAATTGAATATGTCCCTAATGTTGCAGTCAAAGATGTATTTGTACAAAATGAAATTATAGGGAGAAGGTGTAGATGGATTAATAGAATTCAAGATTTTGATATTGAGATCCAAATCACTAAGTTGATAAGAGGAAAAGGATTGAAAAAATTTATGGTTGAATCAAACCTTGAAGCATCTCAAATCTGCAACATAGGCAAAGAAGAAGGTATGATCACAAGCATTGAGAATACCTCTTGGTATACTGACAATGTATTACCCAAGAACTGGAAGTTTCCTAAGAACTTAAATGAAAATCAAAAGAGGACCTTGAAGCTCTATGCCTCAAAATATGTCTTTATGGATGGTGAATTGTACTAGAAAAATAGAGATGGAGTACTATTTTTATGCATATATGAATCACAAGCAAAGAATGTATTAAAGGAGATCCATGGAGGAGTCTATGGGGGACACTTTTTAGCCAAAACCACTGCTCACAAGATCTTGAGGGTTGGATACTATTGGCCTAGGGTTTTCAATGACTCTTTCACTTATGTAAGAAAGTGTGAAGCCTGCTAGAATTTCTATGGAAAAATGAAATACCAAGGAGCATTACCACTCAGACCAATGTAGGTTGAATCCCCCTTTCATCAATGGGGAATTTATTTTATTGGAGAAATACCAGAAAAATCCATTGGAGGTCACAAATGGATACTAGTGGCAATTGATTACTTCACATAATGGATAGAAGCCATCCCAATGAAGCAGGCCACTAGTAAAGTTGTAACAAATTTTTTGATGGAGAACATCATTACAAGATTTGGAACACTTGTATGGATAATTATAGATAATGTTATGTGTTTCATATCAAAATAATTTAGAATGTTCTATGAAACATATGGCATCACAATCTCATATGCTTCTCCTTATCATCCACAAGAATATAGGCAAGTTGAATCAAGCAACAAAAGTATCTTGAAAATAATTATGAGGATGTTAGACAAGAAATAAATATCTTGAGATTCTAAATTGAAGATGGCAGTATGGGAAAATAGGATCATTGTGAAGAATTCAACTGGTAAATCACCCTTTGAACTGGTCTATGGGGCACATGCCAAAATGCCTATGCAAAATTTTTTACCTACACACAAATTCATGCTCCAAGAAGACTTATACATCCCTGAACCTATGGAGGTAGAATAGAGAAGCTAGCAGAACTAGATGAAATCAGAAGTTTGGCCCAAGAACAAAACAAAAAAATGCAATCATAGATGAAGTATTTGTTTGAAAAAAGGGAAAAGGATAGAAAATTTGAAGTTAATACCATGGTCTTATTATGGAATACTAGATGTCAACATAAAGGGAAGCATGGGAAGTTTAAATCCCTTTGGATAGGACTCTTTGTTCTTACCGGTAAGGGAGGTGAAGATTCTTACGATCTTCAAAATATGTTAGGAGAAGATCAATTTTCAGTGCATGGAAAATTCCTAAAATAATTATTTTATTAAACCAATCTTCCATGCACAATAGTTATAGGAGAAGGTCAAGAATTTATAGTGCATGGAAAATTCTTGAAATACTTCTTAAAAAATGATTTTTCCATGCAGGATAGTTTTAGGTTTCCATCCAGTTCCCCACCCCATCTTATCACATTCATTCATGATTTGTTCCTTATAAATCATTTATGGATTCTTGCAATGACCTCATGATCATTCATCCCAAATCAAAGCCATTGTTGGAGCAAAAAATTACTCCTCAAACATCCACTAGCTTTCATTTTTCCATTCAAATTTTACCCACACAAAATCCATTGCCATTGATTTTACATTGTGTCTAACATGAAATGCAACAATATGTATGACAAGATCCATATTGTCACCAACACTCAATTTTTATATACCCATTTATTCCTCTATATAATCATAAACAAAAAAAAAATTTCCTTTTTCACAGTACAACAACATCAATTTAAAGGCAATGTGGGATGGTAGCTTCTAAGTTAAGAAATAAGCATTTAATTCCATACTGCCAAGAGAGTATATAACATGCATGGTAAAGTGGTACTCACTACCGCTTCGTGGGGAGAATTATAAGGCAATGTGGTAATTTGGTACCTACTGCCATCCTGCATAAGGCAATTCA